>CM064491.1:28873380-29199383 GCA_032716605.1 Paralithodes platypus | reverse complement strand
CATCGAACACGAGATGGTATTCTTACATTTTTAATATCAAAACCTCCCTTGGCCAGGACCATCTACAATGTATTCAATTTTGTAGAGGTTGAACGCTTGTCATATACAACTACCTAGCTGACAGATGTGTTTATTTTCATAGTGCCAGCCATGTACATGGCACACCAATATAACATTATCATCGAAGGAAACCGAAGTTTTTTCCTACTGGAATGTCTGTAGCGATGATTGGTGGCCCGGCTGTGTGAGCCCCTATCACGACACAGTACGACGAGTCCTAGAATGGCGAGTGGAGAGGACACTCTTACCCACTCGCCATCAACTCTCTCAGGGCCTGAAATAGCTAGGTGTTCAGCTTTAACTTGCTTATGGCAGTGCTAAACCAGCCCTCCTTCTCTCTGTCCTGAAGTGGTGATAAAGTGTATAGTCCTGTATCCGCAGGTTTCTGGAACTATTTGCCATGCTTTCATAGTTGCCACAACGTTAGCACTAATCAATGTAAAGGATGTTCTATTGGTAATGTGTTAACTGCGTGAAAATTCAATATTACTAATTATTGTTTTTCTACCTACTTTTGTTGTTCTTTTGTTTGACCGTTATGTGAATGCTGAATGCGTTTTTACCCGGTTTCTACCACCTCTAGTACTGCAATTGTAAATTATTAAGCTCTTTTAGATGCACTATAATGTGAGATGGTTGGTATCTTACACCAGACCTGAACTGGTATTAGGTGAAAGGGGAATACGGTGGCGACATGGTTAATTACATCTGGAATTACCATTCCCAAAATAAGCCTTTGGGTTATTAGAATGTGTATCACTTTCAAGGCAGGGGATGATATCTGGTAGTTTTTCAAAGTTGTGAGCATGCAGCACCGCCTTCACTCATATAGGCTTACTTCTTAACTCTATCCTTCCATCTCTCTCTCTGTTTACCTCTCCCTCTATGTTCTTACGCCTCACTTGTGTACACTCTCTTAGTAATTCTCTCGCTTCCCATACGTTCCACATGGCCTAACTATCTCAAGGTGTTCGTTTTCACACTTTCCAGCACATCTACATCCACACCACACCTCTCACGTACTACCTCATTAATTTTGTCTGTCAATCCCTCCATGTGACTTCGCACGCATTCCTCATGTTACTCATTTCCACCCCTCTCACTCTTGGTTCAAGTCTCTTCTCCAATGTCCATGCTTCGCTCCCGTAAGTCAATGTCGGGATTACCACAATGTCATGCAAGGACTTCTTTACTTCCATGCTGGCCACCCTATTGATTGATACTACTTTCAGCGTTTCTACAACCGTCTTCCCTGTTGCACCCTCTCCAGCACTTCTTCATCCATACTCCCATCTTTACTCAACACACTGCCCAAATACTTAAATGAGCTGACATTCTTCCTAACCTGATCCAGTCAACCTCACCTCACACTCTGTGGCTGCACCCCTTTTAAATCGACCATAACTTTGTGCCATCTTCCCCCGTCAGCTTCACATACCATTCAGATTCCGTTTTTCAACACACTGTTCCAATCATATTTACACCCCTAGCAACTCCCATTCACTATCGCCGCTCATGCAGAACTGCGTCATAAGCAAACAGCAATACAAGCAACTTCTACTCGTTTCCTTCCCTTATCAAAGGTACACCAACATTCCACTGCTCTTCCCCTTTGTATTTCTTTTTCATGAACTCCATCCATATAGTTTGAACATCCATTGGAGACATCACACACCCTCTCTTTAACCCAACATTCAGATCAAAGAACTCCTGTTCATTCTCCACAACGTACTGACACCTCATACATGCTCTTCACCTGGTTTCAGCAACTTGCTGTCTACTCCATATATTCCCTCAGTACTTTCCGCAAACCTTCTCTCTCAACATCTGTCGAAGCCTTCTCCAATTCCTATAAAGGCAGCATCCACCTTGTTGTGCCGTGGCCTGATAAGTTAGTATCCCCTTGATACAGTCCTTAAAACAATCCAGTTCTGGTTTGATGGACTTAAATATACTTGACAGGAACGTACCGAATAGTTTCTATTATACAGTAAAAATGGTAGTCACAGGGGTCAATATTAGTACTCAATAACAACACCAGGAAGAACATATATAAAGGCTTTATTTACTAAGCCTGAGAGCAGTTGAATAATAAGGATCATGAGGGAAGACCCAACAATAGTAACACAAACATCTCTATATTCTCCTTACTTCAGGACAATGTTACTGATACCAGAATAACTCAATAGTGAGAGTCTAGCATTAAATCAGATCATGTAGAAAACATACATATAGGCATAATGTACAAGAATACCTTGTAACCTTCCATGCACATAGTAAATTAGAGTCAAAAATATCTTCCGTATTCACAAGAGACTTCAATGCCTCTAGAGAATGATCCTAGAGTCATAATGTTGAGAGTTGAGCTTATAAAGATATTGACCACAGGATGGCTAGGTGAGTCAAGCGCGTAGGGGCTCAGCTGATACCTTAAAACTGACCCATGGCATGAAAGCTTGCCCTCAGGTCAGGTCCACTGGGAAGGCTCACCAGGTGCAACTGAGGTTATGAATAAATTCACTTTCTTAGCTTAATGCAACTATGAACTTAGCTGAACTGTTGATGTTGTATTCTAATTGATAGACAGGGCTGAGAATTATTATTTATAATCACCTGAGGCAGGATCAAATATCGCCCTATTGGAATGTAATAGTCTATCACGGATATATATTACTTGACAAACAATATGCCTACAAATAACGAAGCGAACTTAGGAATTCATGTTTACCAATATTTTCTAGGCGAAGCAAAGTTATAATGTGAATTGGATACAGAAAGGGAAATGGTTAAAAAGGGTTTGAAATAGGGGAGCTATACCCCCGCCCAAAAGGCGGCTTTCTAGGGCCTTTCCTAGCTGATGCTGAGAAGGATTGGGTTCTAGTTCGTGTGGTGATGGGCTGGTCTATCAGAGTGAGATAACTGACCGCAATCTCTTGCCTATACACATAGCTTACTCTGACTGTTCCTTTTACATTATATATTTTCTAGATTCTCAAGTGACGGCGGTCTCTAACGTGGATTGACCTCCCAATCTTAACCAAGATTGTAAGCCCAAAGCGTCCACCATTTTTTTCCCTTGCACCCCTCACACTTTCTCTTAAAAATTGTCTGAGGGGGACACAGGGCCCCTGGTGGGGCATTTGGTTTCATCCGTGGCATTTCCGCACCCTCCATCAGCTCCACGCCATGGAGTGCGCTTCGGGTCACCCAGGCTTTATTGGTGGTCGGCGGGGAGGATTCTGTGGGGGCGCTCGGTTATTGCGCCTTGGCCTTGCTCGGGGCCTTGGGGCTGTTCGGCCAGGCCAGCTTGGGGAACACCACAATCAATACAACAACAACAACTGAGCTGAAGTCTCCAATAGACCTCAGATTGGTATGAACACTGCAAGTTTTAATGTCAAGAAGTGGCAAAACTGACTGATTACACAAATAATCGATCGGCTAGAACCCTCGGGACCTTAATAATTAAAGTTGGCGCCTAATGACGACGTTTAGCTCATTGACATTTTAACGCCAAATTATCATCACTTCACTTCTGGAAAAAAATCCAGTTAACATGGCGAGTAGAAAATAATATTACAGGCAACAATTAGTACATGGACGTAGGCGACGAAGTCCTACTCATTGATACTCAAAAATGAATAGTACCAGACACGGTTCTGAATGGGTTAACAGCTGCGAGGGGAATGAAATACACCGATTACAATTAGTGTTAGGTGGACGAAAAGTGAGGAGCGAAACACGGAGGAAAGCACTTCCTAAACCTCACGGTATTCGAAATATCACATCTAGATCTACAAGAACATAAAAGCACGTCTATAAGATCTATATGTCGTATGCGAATTATTAGCAAAAAGGAATTAAGGAATTACACGTAGTGCGACGAGTCGTTGGAAACTTGGGCGGTAGGTTCTAGGTAAAAAAGTGAATATATAAATGTGGATGTGATCACGGAATCATACTAAAGACTCTCAACTCACAAAAGGAATAAATCAACATACACGTAGTCAAGAAAATCTGCGACGCGTGGGGGGGCACTGAATATAATATCTATAATAACACGGATATGTACCGTATGTGTAAGTATATGAATTAAATCAGTCTTGAACAAGGGTCAAGGAATTACGGCAAGTTTAACCACAGGAATAACACAGATTCAGATGGGACTGACAATTATTACCGCTAAGTACGTGATCTTGGGCACAGATCACAATTAAATCGGGAACACACCACGGTTCACATATTTACCTAAACAATACCTCCCAACAATAATCAACAGAGAAAGACAACAGACAAACACTTAGGTATTTGGAAAGGGCATGGCGGTGGGTTGGGGGGGGGTGTGGTGGGATGGGTGGCGGCGAGGGAGGTGACTGGTTCTGGCCGGCGTAATAGGATAGTCAGCCAATTCTTGCCACGCAGCCTTGTTACCTTCCTCGAGCAGGGGGTTCTCGGCATTTAGGGCCCTGATTACGTAATTAGAACAGGGGTCCTAGGTCCAGGTGTGTTTACGTAATGGCCCCAGAATGGGTCATAGGTCCCCAGGACATACGTCCTTGTGGCTTCGAAGCCAGGGGTCCTCGGTTCAGGGGCGCCAGGCAACAGACAGGTGGTCCATCCCAGTAATCCTGAAAGGAGGGGGAAACGGTGGTCGGTGCGGGGGGCACTCTCGAGGGCAAGGGGGGGGTGCGAACAACCAGTAGGCAACACATGTCCCAACTTTGCTCGTTCCTGGTGGGTCATATCTTAGTCAGTAGGTGAGGTGGTGCTTTAGCTACTTCCTCAGGTTTTTCTGAGGTCCTATGCAAATATTTTTTTGGCTTCAGGTGTCCAATGAACTCGGGGGGGGGGGGGGAAAGGGTGTGGTGAGGAAAGATGGAAAAAATGGTTGTTTGTGAGGTACATATACATTCTAGCCGGGGAACTCAGGTTATTTATTATGTGGGCCTGGTTCCAAAGCACTCTTACAATACTAAGGGGGCAGCTGTGGAAGTCCAGGGGGCTGCTATGAAAAAATAGAAAACACTTAGAGCTTAAAATAGAGCAACTGTCTTGTAGGTCTTCTAGTTACCCTAAGCCATACATATAGAGGATTGTAGCTGTATCCTCGGGGGCTTGGAGTGGTCAGGCGTTATCAGGTCCATGGGTTTCTGAAATATAAGGGCGCTGGTGAGTAGATTGCATAAGGGAGTGTTCGTCATATTCTAGATCTGGCGGAACAATACAGGGAGCGTCACTGTTGGTAGAGGCTATGTAAAAGGAGGGGGGTTCTAATTGGCTGTCCCAGGGCGGTTGTGGTTGGCTGCAGAATACGGCTTGTGACTGGCTGAGAGAGTGTTCCGTTTTCTTAGATGGCTGTGGGCGTGAAAGAGAACTGGGAAATGGACGGCTGGGCCATGGTCAACTGAGGTAGATTCTTGTGGACTCGGAGGGGGGACTCTGGTAGATGTCTTCGTTGTCTGCGCTGGGGTTTTGAGGTTGCCTGAGTGGTATGCAGGCCACTCAGTGTATCGTTGGTTTAGGGCCTGTCATATCACCACCTTCGTTATGGAAAAAGTCGCGGACCCCGCGATTTTAATTAGGTACGTCCTGGATGTCGGTGATGTGGCGAGGATTAGAGCATAGCCTAGGACGAGGAAGCAAGCCGCCGAGGGGACATCTGTAGGTTGGGTGGGGTCCAGTGTCATTCTTATTAGCCAGTCTTCGGTGGATTAGTTGGCGAGCTGTAGCAGGGTATTTGTGGTGGGGATGGGGGACTGGCGTATAGCCTCGTAGGGAAACCACTCTTATTATTTTCATAGTGGCCTCTTGGGTTTGTGGAGGAGGGGTTGAGGGTTGAGTTGCTGTGGCTGCAGGAGTACTGGTAGGTGGTCTGGCCCTGGTCCGGGTTGCAGGTGTAGTGACGGCCTTGTTCTTTGGGTGTTGGTGATTGGGCCTAGCCGCACTAACTTTGGGTGTTGGGGCTGGTCGGGTGGCTTTATTATGGGTGGGCTTGAAGGTGGGGGCCCATCGTTGAGGTGGTGTCACACGCCGGCCATATCTCGTACATACTGAGGATTTAGAGGTTGTTAGGACAGGTTGATGTACATGAGGTTGAGGGGAGGGGGAAGAAGCTGAGCTGTGAGAGAGAGGAAGCCGATTTAGTTTTTGTGGGGTCGGTCTGATCAAAGGAGAGGATTGAGAGCTAGTGTTGTGGTGGGGTGAAGTAGTTTTTAGTTTGGAGGCATAAGTTGGTTTAGTTTATGACAGGGGTAAGAGGGGTAGGTAAAGTAATCTGAGGAGATACAACAGGAGGAGGAGAAGGAGTAGCCTGGGGTTGAGAAGTTGAAGACAGATTGATTGTGACAGGAGTGGTTGGTTGAGTACCTGATGAGTGAGAGAATGAAGATAGGGTTATAGAAGGTGATGGCTGGGCAGGTTGAAGGGTGGGAAGGTGCAGTGGGAGCAGGGATAGTGGTCCTAGTAGAGAGTACTGGAGGGGCAGAGACAGTGTGTGGTAGGAAATAAGGGGTGTAGGTGTAGGAACTGGAGTATGTTGCAAGTGGGCTAGTGGTGGGTGGGGTATGTGTGGTAAACTATCAATGGAAGTTAAATATTACTAAGCTATAATGAATAAAATAAAATCAATCTAAATTAAAACTACTCCATATCTAAATTGAATTCAATCTGAAACAAGCTAATTTATATCCAAAGATTTCACATAATAATTTCATATATAAGGTAAAGTTATAAGGGTTAATATTAGCCAGGAATTAACTCACCAATAGTTCCACGTGGCAGTGAGGCAAGGGAGAACGTTTACCCAATATGGTGCACAACGGGGAATGAGACTTCGGTCCCGAGACTCGAGTCAAGTGAAAGAAAGAATAAATGATTACATGGGAATGGACATGAATATTATGCTTATCTGTTAGTCAGTCATGACGTCGATGAGAGCGTCGTGATGGTGTAGCTGTTTGTATTGCTGTCAGTGTATTGTGATTAGAGGCACAAGAGCGCAATCAACTGAGGGCGGATAATTAGATGTTAACTGGTCGGTTGTTCGTACAGGCTCTGCTCTCTCTTCATCAGAGGCACACCTTGCTGCCTTGGCAAACGCCAGGAGCCCAAATTATCGTAACCGCATCTAGGTTGCTCTATACGATAAATTATATTAATATATACGATAAATTCATATACTACATAAGACCATGGCAATATTGCTTAATAGCATATTAGGCCTTTTATAACTTAACTTATTTACAATCTTATAATATACGATCTACTCGTCCTACGTCGTGCTGCAGGAGCGACCGTGACGTCACAGAGACATACAGGATCACAAAAGTCATAGCCTATCGTATTTAAGATACTCCCCCCACAAAAAAATACCGGAACCCCACCTTAAACTTAAAGTTGCCCAGAGGCTATCTTTTGACGCCACATGTCGACGGCGCCAGCACCAGCACGTCTGGGACGCGTCCCGGTCCGAGAATGATCAGGCATCAGTAAGAGGTGAGTCGTTCCTTTGAGAATCCTCGGACCCAGCAATAACAGGTGGAGCATCAGATTTGCAATGCGGAATCGAGCTCCAAAGCGTACAAACGTGCGATAGGACGAACAGTAGTTCCAGTGGTTGTCTTCAATAGTGCCACCCGGTCTACAGAGTCTGCCCCCTTGTATACCTCCAACACGCGGCCCAATTTCCAGTATAAACGAGGACTATCTTCTTTAATTAAAACAACTTCACCAACTGTAGGTGCCGTTGGTCTACCAGAGGGAGTAACACTCCTTTCCCTCAATGCTAACAGATATTCATTAATCCACCGTTTTCTAAAATCTTCTATTATCCCCGATATATACTGGTATCTCTTAGACACCGCTACCTCAGAGTACAACGAGGGATCCTCTAATTCTACTATAGATTGGAAATCAGATGGAAACGCAGTCAAAGGTTTTCCATATAGCAAGTGAGCTGGCGTTAATGGTAGTGGTTCTTGCAGGTCGGTGTACACATATGTAAGCGGGCGATCATTTCACGACTGCCTCTATCTCTGTGAGGACTGTCGTCAACTCACTCTTCTTTAATAGAGCACGTCCTACTACCGCTCTGAGTCCTGACTTTACTATGCCGACACACCGTTCCCACATTCCACCAAACCAAGGTGCCTTAACTGGAATGAACCTCCATTCGCACTTCTTCTCTCCCATAAAAGTGATGATAGTAGGATCACTACTCATATCCTTTAGATATTTTGATGCTTGGACATAAGTGGGAGCATTATCGCTAAGAATGAGTTGAGGGAATGAACGACGGGCACAAAACCGTCTAAACGCCAGCATAAATTCTTCGCTAGACATATTATCACATAGTTCTAGGTGTACCGCTCGAGACGTTGCACAGGTAAACAATAATATATAAACCTTCTCATGCTCTCTCGTCTTCAATGCCCCTGTGTAATCTAACCCTACAGCCTGGAAAGGTTCTATGTGCTTTACACGGCATTCAGGTAGAGGTGGAGCTGGTCCAGTTGCATATGGTTTACCTTTTAGTCTCTGGCATATTACACACTTTCTTACTACGCGTCGAGCTACTTGTCGAACTCTGGGTATCCACCATGTGAGACGTAAATTTGATATAATATGACATACCCCGTAGTGTTTTACTTCCCTATGTGCACGTATGATCAATAGATCAGTAACGTGATGTCTTGTTGGCATAAGTATAGGGCGGTTTGTGCCGTCTGTTACACCCGACCACTTCAGGCGACCCTCACACCTGATGAGGCCATTGTCTAGGTGCAGCCTTAGTTGACGCACTATATTAGGCTTTAATGTCTTATTCGAGCTTTGCAAGGATTCTAATTAATTGGAAAAGGTTTCTACTTGAAACCCATTTGATCAAAGTTCCTTCAGCTGCTTTAAATTCACGAGCATCAATGTTGTGACCCTTGTTGCAGAGTTGGCCCGTTACTTTAAGCTTGATATTGGCTACATATCGCAATACCCAAGCGGCAACTCTGACTAGTTTATTATGATCTCCTTAACTGTACCTTAATTCCCATCCATTCATACGCAGACGACTCAACCTTACACTACTCCATTAGTTTTTCAGAACGCCCCAGCCAGCAATCCCTCAACAACAAACGTAATGAAGCCATAGAACTCTTAAATTCTGATCTAAATACTATTTCCAATTGGGGCAGAGAAAACCTTGTTAACTTTAATGCTTCCAAAACCCAATTTCTCCATCTATCTACCCGTCAGGATCTCCCAGCGGACTATCCCTTATTCTTCAACAATACAAAAATCAACCCTTCATCTTCTCTCAATATTCTTGGTGTCTCTTTTTCTTCTGCTCTCATTTGGAAGGACCATATTACCAGTCTTGCTAAGGCAGCCTCCCAGAAGCTGGGTGTGCTCAACCGCCTTAGGGGGTTCTTTTCCCCTGCACAGCTTCTTGCTCTGTATAGGGGCATAGTGCGCCCTTGTATTGAGTATTGTTCACATGTGTGGGGAGGTTCCTCTCACACCGCTCTCCTAGACAAAGTTGAAAGGAAGGCCTTTCGTATCATTAACTCCCATCCACTCACCAACTCTCTGCAATCTCTCTCTCTCTCCGCCGCAATGTTGCATCTCTCTCGCTATTCTATCGCTACTATAATAATCAGTGTTCCTCAGAGCTATCCCAGTGCATACCACCTCCTTTACGTAGGGCACGTGTTACCCGTCTTGCAACTCAATGCAACTCTCCAACCCAAGAGTGAAATGTTACTCTCAAACTTTCTTCTACTCAACAGCTGAGCTCTGGAACTCTCTCCCAGAATCAGTCTTTCCCTCTTCCTATGACTTAAATTGCTTCAAACTCTGTGTCCAGGCATTTTGGCTCGAACGTCCCTTGATTTTGGCCCTGTCACTCTTTCAACTATGGGGGAGGCACTCGCTATAGGCAGTTATGCCTTTTGCCTCCCTCAATCACATAGAAAAAAACAAAAAAAAGTCACCGAATCTTGCCCACTCTATGATTGGACCCGGTGGCTCATTTGGTTGGGCTGTAGCTGCCACTGTTTCCAGTGGCAGAAGTCCCTCACCAACAGCATGCCAAATCGTCCAGTCACTTTCATGGAGCAGCCACTTTGGACCATGCCACCACAATTCGGACTTCACTAACTGGCTAGCCGTTATACCCCTAGTTATGAGATCACTATGGTTTTCTTTTGTATTTACATAATGATAAGCAACGTCTGGCAAAAAGGCTCTAATCTCATCAACCCTATTCCGCAAATAAAATGGCAGAGATTTCTTGCTATGAATCCAGTTGAGTGCGACCTAACTATCGCACTAAACGTGAACGATTTCAATATTTAATTCGCTCTCGTATGCTGCGGTTACATGTTGCACCAGACGTGCTAAGAGCAGCATGGCAGTAAATTCCATTTTAGGGATATTTACCTTTTTAACCGGAGCTACCTTGGCCCGCGCTGTAACTAAATGTGCCCCAAATGAAGAAACGACATATATGGCTACCCCGTATACCGTGGCGCTAGCATTGCAAAACGTGTGTAATGTAACGTCACCGAACGCCGCCACTTTACGAGGTATAGGTTTAGTACATAGGATGGCATACTCATTCAACAACAATGTCCCTTGGTCATTCAGGTCCTCGGGCAAACTGTCATCCCATCCTATTTTACGTCTCCAAACTTCCTGCATTAGAATCCTAGCTCTTATGGTAACGGGTAATGCTAGACCCAAAGGATCAACAAATTGCGCAACTTTGCTCAACAGACTTCTTTTTGTGTGCGCTCCTGTCTGCTGAGCAAAAGATCTTGTTTGAAAACTTAGTATGTCATGTTTAGGTTGCCAGATCATCCCCAAATTTCTGGACTTTTCCTGGTTATGAGATGCCGTACCGTCCACCTGTATCAAACTCTGAAGATCTTCACTATTAGTAACCCACTCGCGGAGAAATAAATTTGCATCTGCAAACAATCTGCGTGCTTGCCAGTATCTATATAACAAATCATCCTGACTATCGCTAGAACCCTGCAAATTGTTTATATATAATCCACAAGATAGTTTACTTGTGTCCTCATGAGTATCAGCTAGATGTTTTTTATTGTGGCATTTAACAAAAACTGTGAACACGTGGCCCCAAAGAGTACAAGCCGAAAACGGTATATGATGACCGGACTTTCAGAGTCGCTAATGTCCGCTGAACCAAAGAAAGCGGGTAACATCTCTATCTTCCTCCTTTAGCTTGACCATCAAGAATGCTTTCTCGATGTCACAGGTATATGCGTACTTCCCCAGCCTAAACCGCAATAGATGTTGGGACAGGTCCGACACCATGGACGGACCTGTCAAACAGGCAGTCATTTAGACTGGGTTGTTGACCTTGATGGACAGAGCAGTCATACACCACCCGTATTGGTGTGGTGACGCTGTCTTTTCTTACCCCATGATGGGCCAGATAGTGAACCCTACCCTTCATAATCGGTTCCTTGACATCGACTCTCTCAATAAAGCCCCTATCTTCATAACTCCGAAATACATCGTCATACGCCTGGCGCGTGCTCGGTTCGTTAGACAATTTACGCTGTAATGCGCGCAAGCGACCTAATGCCAAACCATAGTTGGTAGGCAGGCTTATCTCACTGTTCTTCCAGGGTAAACTAACTGTATATTGCTTGTCTGAGGCACAGTAGATCACAGACTCGTCAAACCTTTTCAGCGCAACTTCCGAGTCATAATCAGTCTCCATAGGATTAATGTCTATGTGATCCAATCTCCACAGTCATTCCAGGTCGAACTCGGCAGCCATCTTAGGGTCACTAGGTTGGGAATCCTCCCTTCCCAACTCCTCTGACGCGGTTACATTGACTCTATATATTGAGACCGTCTCGACCAGGGCCTTTGACTGTGTAGTATGCACCTTTCCGCTCATGCAATATCCAAATTTAGTGGGGATTAAAATTACACCACACATCTTTTTAAATCTAGGGTATACTACATCATAATAATGATCCACACCAAGTAGAACATGCACCTCACTCTGATTTCCCATGGGATCTGACAAGTTAACCCCTTTGCTACGTAATGCGTGTTCCACCTTCTTCACTCCTACATATAGATATTCTGGTAGGGTGTCTACTACGATACATGTCATAAAGTACCGGTTTTTACGGTAGAAATATGAAATCTCTGCTATCTCGTAGTCTTGTTTGTCAGTAACCCCTGTGAAGCCCTGCAATCAAAGAGTCTCAGCCCCTACGATTCGGTGCTTCAGTCCCACTAAGACGGACCTCTTTATAAAGGAACGTTGAGACCCTGGATCTAGAAGTACCCGACAAACTTTGTTACTGTCTTTACCTTCCATGGGAATCTGTATTGTGGGCAATATAGTGGTGTCTTGCTTGCTACCTAGTGTGAAAGTTGTAGTACCCTCTGTTTTGACGTCTTTGCCTTTATCTGCTATAGGACGCAACTTATCAAAGTGATGTCCTTTTACAGTGGCGACAGGGCCTTAAGTATGTAGCAGTACATTGTCCCTGCTTACCATGTTCCTTACTTAGACAACCTACACATAGCTTCAATCTTTTCGCCTGTGCTAGTTTTGTCTCATTTGTTGGGTATTTTACACAGAAACTCCATTTATGTTTGTTGTTACATAGCTTACATAAAATCTGAGCAGGTTTCTTGTACGTACCCTCTTTCTTTTCTTTAGTCCCCACTGTCATACTTACAGTTCCCCTCATCTCCACATTCTCACTCCCTCCCCACACATACATTCTGTTGATATAGGTTAAGTGCACACACAACATATATACAGAGTGTACACATGCCTTAATCATATTGCAACATACACACATGTACTTTCAGGGCAATACTATCATTGTTTAATATCCCATTATAATATACCGTACTCTGTAGTATCGGCAGCGTTGCACCAAATATATCCGGCACCGCTGCACATGTTTTCATCAGTAACATCCGGTCGGCACTCAGCATAGCAGTGCCACCCCAGCTCTCTGTATCTCTGGCTAATATAGAACCTATAAACTTATCTCTGGACTTTTATTCTACATCCTTGTGCAAGAAAGGATTATCAAGGTTGTTGTAGCTTCACATGACAACCATACATGGTGCAGTGTGTTAATACAGCCAGGAGATACGAGCTAAGACCGGATTCTCAGCCAGCCATCTTGCAAGAGCTCACCTCTCCAGCCCTGGATATATTATTGTGCAGTGCTTTATAGTGAAGTGAAGTACTTAAGAGTGTAGTGCAGTGCCTTTATTATATGTCCCATGTCATTTGTGCCCATTCCCAACTTGCTGTGAGGGTTATAGCCGCCGAAACATTGCTGGACAAGAGCGAGGAGTAGCATACCCTCCCCTCTAACATCTCCAGCAACACTGAAGCTCTCACCCCTCACTGGGCCCTCAGTGCCTTCCAGCTGTGCCGGCACATGCGCTCACGGACACACGCACATCGCTGCCAAGTCAACACGGTGGTGCCAAGCCTACCGCACTCACGCACTCACTCACTCACTCACTCACTCTAGCACAGATAATTTCTCGCACTATTAAATAAACTGTTCCAGTTGTACTGCACATTTTCATCGTTCCTGCAAGACTACAGTGTGTCAGCTATCAACCAATTATGGAGGGAGATGAGCAGATTCATGGGGAGCCCAGAGACACCCCACACGACCATACTGGGGAGGGAGATAATGGTGGAGCTACTGGTGGAGATAGTGGTGGAGATAATGATGGAGATACTGTTGGAGTTGCTGGTAAGGGGTACCAGTCAGTTCATTCCACTCCAACCTCTCCTCTCACCACCCCTCATTTTACTCCACCTCCCCAACCTCCCCCCACTTTACCTCCCCTACACTATAGGGGGATGCCACCCCTGTCACCACACCCTGCAAGTCTACAACCTACCACAAGTGCAGACCTCCTTCAGCTCATACAGTATATGGAGCAATGCAGAAAACGGGACGACTATACCAGAAGACAGGAGGAGGACCGCAGACAACAGGAGGAGGACTACAGGAGACAGGAGGAGGAAACAAGACGACGCACGGAGGAGGACTACAGGAGACAGATGGACGATGCAAAGTTCTCCGCCCTTGTCCAGGCTCTGGCCCACATTACCCCACCTGCTGCCGCACCTACACCTACCTCAACGGGGACAACACACAATTCCACAACATCCTCCACCCACACAGCTCCACCTCCACCACAGAAGGCTATCACCCAGAACCCGCCGCCCCTTCGCGCTGATGCCACCTTCCAGGTTTTCAGAGAATGGAGGCGTCGGTGGGACGATTACTCTATTATGGTAGACTTATCTAAATTACCGAGGGAGAAACAACTGATCCAGATGCGGATGTGCTTAACCCTGGAGACACAGCGGCTTTTGGAGCACACCTTAAGCATACCCCCTGACACCGACAAGACCGTTGACGCAGTCCTCGATGCACTTCAGGAGCACATCAAGAATTCTCGCAATGAAGCTCTCCGTCGCAGGGACCTGTTCAGTTGCAAGCAAAAACAGGGCGAGTCATTCAACAACTTCTACGTCCACCTCTGCCACATCGCCGAAGAAATTGACGTCTGCCCAGGGAACTCTTTAGCCTGCAAGGAGACCCAACTCAAGATGGTCATTCTGATGGGCATACATGACGAAGAACTTGTACAGAAGCTGCTTTCCCTCGACGCCACCCCTTCATTACAGGACATCGTCAACACTTGCCGTTCCTACGAGGCCACTCGAAGCGCTACGTCAGCCATACGTGCCCCACCGTCCCAGGTTAATGCCGTGTCAGCGTATAAGCAGAACAAGTAAGTTAAGCAACGCGACAAGTTCTCCACATCGCAACAGTCCTTGGCGTCGGCTGCCGCCTGCCAGCGTTGTGCTCGCCGGCACGACAAGAACAAGTGCCCGGCTGAAGACTACACCTGCACTAACTGCGGCCGTCGTGGTCATAAGCCTAGGACTCCTGCTTGCCCCTGCAGCCACCGCCCAGTGTCGTCGCTGCAACCATATGGGCCACTACGACAAATGCTGCAGATCTTCCAAGACGCCCGCCACACAGGACAACGCCGCTTCCTCCCACAACAAGTCTACAGCAAAGAAGACCACAAGTTGCCGACGTGTGGGATCACCTGTTCAGGCACCCACACTGACATCCGTGAGTCTCACCTACAGCGGCACCACTAGAAAAACTCCACATGCTTCCTGACACAGGTGCAGACATCACAGTGATTGGCCGACGACACCTCGACATACTTCGGATTCCTCTCAGCAGCCTACGACCTCCGCCTCCGACAACAACGCTCAACGCGGATGGCTCTGCAATGGCTCCTGCTTTGGGGACGTTTCATGCACAACTCACCATCGGCAAACATTCCTGTTCTGCCACAATCCAAGTCCGCGAGGGTGTTCAGACGCCGCTTCTGTCCAAACGCCACTGTCAAGAATTGGCCATCATCTCAGCGAAATTCCCCAAGCCAATTCTACAGGTCAAACACATCAACAGGTGTAAGGAGCTACCCTTCACAGCCACCACATCACCTGCACAGGCTGACCCTGGCAAAGTCGGAGCAATCAAGGACTTCCCGACACCAGCCAACATCACCGACCTTCGCTCTTCATGGGTTTGGTGAACCAGCTGGCGGAGTTCACCCCCGACATCGCCACTGCCGCTCAGCCCCTGCGCCCCCTGATGAGCCCGAAGAGGTCGTTTATGTGGACTGCTGACCATGATGAGGCTTTCCGCCGGGTCAAGGCTGCCCTGCTCAGTCCACCCGTCCTGGCCCCATTCGACCCTTCCCTACCAGTGATTCTACAAACTGATGCATCCCGCCTCAACGGTATTGGATACGCCCTCCTACAGGATCATGGCAACAACCGTCTCCGCTTAGTTCAGTGTGGCTCGAGGTTCCTAAGCGACCCCGAGTCCCGCTATGCCACCATTGAGCTGGAGATGCTAGCCGTGGTCTGGGCCATGTCCAAGTGCAAGTTCTACCTCATCGGACTGCAACACTTCACCCTCATGATGGACCATCGCCCCCTCATCCCCATCTTCAACAACTACACCCTTGATGCGGTTGAAAATCCCCGCCTCCAACGTCTGAAGGAGAAAGTCGCACCTTACCTCTTCACAGCCGTCTGGCGCGCTGGCAGGTTGCTCTGCATCCCTGATGTGTTGTCACGGGCCCCTGTCAGCCACCTGACGCCAGAGGATGAGTTAGCATGTGCCGACGCCACGGTTCACCTCAGGTCCCTCGTGACTGTCAACGCCGCCGCCACCGACGTCAACTCTCCTTCACAGGACGCAGACAGGATTCTCCAGGAACTCCGAGACGCAGCCAGAGCGGATCCTGTGTACATCCGCCTGCATGAGTGCGTTACTTCGGGTTTCCCCACCAACCGCTATGACCTGCACAACTCTCTACTCCCATTTTGGAAACTCCGAGACTACCTGTCAGCAGATGGTGAACTCGTCCTGTACGGAGCGAGGGTTGTGGTTCCTGAAGCCCTCCGCCGCCGCACCTTGGCTCGCCTGCATGATAGTCACAGAGGCGTGGAGGCCACTAAGCGTAGGGCGCGACAGGCTGTCTTTTGGCCTGGCATCAACTCTGACATCGCCAATACAGTTCAAGCTTGTGAGCCGTGTCAGGTCTTACAGCCTAGTCAGCAGCAGGAACCCATGATCAACGACGACAACCCAACTAGGCCTTTTGAGTCTGTTTCAGCTGACTTCTTCGCTGTGGCGGGGAAATCCTTCCTCGTCGTAACAGACCGACTCTCAGGCTGGCCCGTTGTCGTACCCTGCAAAGGAGATACTACCGCTTCAAACACCATCAGGATCTTCTGCCGCTACTTCAGGGAAGTTGGGGTACCCCTCCGCCTACGTACAGATGGAGGCCCACAGTTTACTAGCCGTGAGTTCCGGGACTTCATGGAGCGTTGGGGAGTCAATCACTTGGTCTCTTCCCCACACTACCCACAATCCAACGGTCATGCCGAGTCTGCCGTCAAGTCCGTCAAACACCTCATACTGAAGACGGCTCCCTCAGGCAACATCGACTGTGAGGACTTTGACCGTGGACTGTTGGAGCTCCGCAACACCCCGAACTTCACAGGCCGCTCCCCGGCACAAATCCTGTATGGCCACCCACTACGGTCTTGTGTCCCTGCTCATCCCCAGTCCTTTGCAGCAGAGTGGCAAGCCAAGGCCGAGGACTGTGACCGCCGTGCAGCCGCCCACACTGCGCTGGTGCAGAGAAACTATGACCAGCACGCACGCCCCCTTCCCAGGTTGAGAGTCGGCACCACAGTGCGGGTCCAAGACCCGACTTCTCACCGCTGGGACAAGGTTGGGGTCGTCATGGGCTGTGGCAGGTCCAGGGATTATGAGGTTCGTCTCCCCAGTGGTAAGATATATTGGCGGAACCGTCGCTTCCTCCGCCCAGTGAATTCCCCTGGTGTTGAACCCCTCCCCCCATAACCCTGAGATCCCTGTGTCTTGCACGGACCCAGAAAGAGAGTCCTTCACTTCCCCCATGGGTAGGTCTGAAAGGCTCCTAGAAAAAGAGTCAGCTCGACAACGTCTTGCGAGCTTGAAGGGGGAGGGAGGTGTTGATATAGGTTAAGTGCACACACAACATATATACAGAGTGTACACATGCCTTAATCATATTGCAACATACACACATGTACTTTCAGGGCAATATTATCATTGTTTAATATCCCATGATAATATACCGTACTCTGTAGTATCGGCAGCGTTGCACCAAATATATCCGGCACCGCTGCACATGTTTTCATCAGTAACATCCGGTCGGCACTCAGCATAGCAGTGCCACCCCAGCTCTCTGTATCTCTGGCTAATATAGAACCTATAAACTTATCTCTGGACTTTTATTCTACATCCTTGTGCAAGAAAGGATTATCAAGGTTGTTGTAGCTTCACATGACAACCATACACATTCTCCCTTTGTTCAACTGTAGATTGCTAATTTTCTTACTGAACTGAGTTTTGAACTCCCCCAGATCAAATGATCTAACCTTGTCAAGTATTGCAGCTTCTGACGTAAGATAATGACTATCATTTCCTGTGTGGTGAGCCCTAGGGTGTCTAGCGATCGAGTGTGGCACTCCATATTTGCTCTAAAATTTGCTAACTCCTCAACCTTATACTGTGGTTCTGCGAGCTTTAACAAGGCAACGACATGGGCCATCTTCACCTGCTCTTGATCCCCGTATGTGGACTTTAATAATTGTACTGCCTCAAGATAACTATCACCCACTACCGCAAAACCCTCTATCAAATGTAAGGCCTCTCCTTCCATTTGTCCTTTCAGATAGTGAAACTTGCAGACATTATCCAAAGAGGATTCATGAACTGTAGACCGAAATACGTCCCAAAAAGCTACCCACTCAGTCAATTTGCCCTCAAATGTAGGAAGATTGAGCTTTGGGAGGTGTACAGTGTGTTTTGGGTCAGCTCTTCTATTGGCCTCATTCTCGCCTCCCTTCTTACTTACGACAGCACGCTGTAATATGTGCTTCGCTCTAAAGACAGGTTCATCATAGAGGGCGCGATTATCACACTCTGTAACTATCTCTTCCTCCTCTGTCATGCCTGCCACAATCACCTCATTCTGAGCCATAATACGACCGTGGGTAGCCTGGATGTTGTCTAATCTAGCTTCCAATTCCTCGAGGTTAGCAGTAGTGATGAAAGTGTTGACGTCCACAATTAGCCTATTTAATACTCCCCGAAGTCCCGCCCTTTGATTTTTAGGGGCCTTGATCAGCACCCCACCCGACGGTGTCTCTCCTGTTTACTCATTTTGCATGTAAGCCTATAGGCTATGTATCTAAATGTTACAAAAACAACGGCAAAATAGTAGTCCAGTTAAGAGACGCCGACCGGCGGACTTCTATTTTATGGAGACAAAATAGTACACAAAATAGCAATACCTACAAAAGGGTCATATTGAACAAGACAAAATGTTAGGTCAGGTCATATGTCACAGGAAGTCTGAAATGTAAACAAAATTATTGGGGGAAGATGATGGGTGGAATTGCAGGACTTAGGCAGGTGCAACAATGCGACCCTGCATTCGGGCTCTAACCACCACTTGGCTAGTCCCTACCAGATTATCATAGAGTTGTTCCTGCATCCTGTTCTATGTCCCCTTGCTCATTGCCTTAAAAATCCCTTACTGGTAGCTAATTCCCGGGTCTGGGCACCAATGTGATAAACTATCAATGGAAGTTAAATATTACTAAGCTATAATGAATCAAATCAAATCAATCTAAATTAAAACTACTCCATATCTAAATTGAATTCAATCTGAAACAAGCTAATTTACATACAAAGGTCTCACATAATAAATTTATATATAAGGTAAGGTTATAAAGGTTAATATTAGCCAGGAATTAACTCACCAATAGTTCCACGTGGCAATGAGGCAAGGGAGAACGTTTACCCAATATGGTGGACAACGGGGAACGAGACTTCGGTCCCGAGACTCGAGTCAAGTGAAAGAAAGAATAAATTATTACATGGGAATGGACATGAATATTATGCTTATCTGTCAGTCAGTCATGGCGTCGATGAGAGCGTCGTTATGGTGTAGCTGTTTGTATTGCTGTCAGTGTATTGTGATTAGAGGCACAAAAGCGCGATCAACTGAGGGCGGATAATTAGATGTTAACTGGTCTGTGTTCGTGAAGGCTCTGCTCTCTCTTCCTCAGAGGCACACTATGCTGCCTTGGCAAACGCCAGGAGCCCAAATTATCATACCGCATCTAGGTTGCTCTATACGATAAATTATATTAATATATACGATAAATTCATATATACTACATAAGACCATGGCAATATTGCTTAATAGCATATTAGGCCTTTTATAACTTAACTTATTTACAATCTTATAATATACGATCTACTCGCCCTACGTCGTGCTGCAGGAGCGACCGTGACATCACAGAGACATACGGGATCACAAAAGAGTCATAGCCTATCGTATTTATGATAGGTAGGCTTATGTACTTTGGTTAGATCAGGAGGATGTTTGAATTGACGAGAGGGAGAAGAAGGAGGAAGCAGCTCAGGAAGGGTAACTCTGTGGATTCTAAGTTGGGATTATTGTCATTTAGTAACCTGTCATGTTGATCTGGATTAGCGAGCATTACATCATTGTCATTGATCGGTTGAAATCTACGTACATGCCTGTTACGAAACGTGCGTGGTTCCCCAAAATAATTTATGGTAACTTGATAGCAGTTGGGCACAGACAAGATTTCAAAGGGGCCTTTGAATCTCGGTTTCATTTTGGAGGGGACTAGCAGGTGTGCAATAATGACGAAGTCTCCAATGTGATGTGGGCTGGTTTTGGGGGTTTCATCAGGTTGAAGGTCTTGCAGATATTTTATTGACGAAGTCTGTTCTTAAGGTGTAGTAGATTTTGGTCGAAATTAGAGGATGGTTCATATGGTGCAGCCAGATGAAGTAATGGGAGGAGAAGGGGGGTTACTCCATAACTCGTTCGTGGGGGGTAATTCCATCTTCTCTTGGCAGGTGTTGATGCCCCATTGCACAATCCTTACTTGGCTGGACCAGTCTTTAGAGTCCATTTGTTGCACTGGTTCTGATTTGATTTGCAATGGTTCTATGACTCCTTTTGCAGATGGAGTTCCCTGGGGCCAGTAAGGAGAAGAGTGACTGATTTTGAAGCCACACATCAGTGATAGTTGTGACCACACATGCTGGTAAATTCTGGGGCGTTATCGGAGTGAATGGCTTCTGGCAATCCGAGTAGGGGAACACATGTTGGATTAGGGCTTCTGCCACTGCTAAAGCAGAGTGTTCTTGGCTGGGCATGCTATTACATACTTGGAGTAGGTGTCAACGAAGGTGATGATGTATTTGTGTCCATGGCTGTTTTCGAGATATCCCATGACGTCGACTGCAAGGAGTTGCCATGGTTTGGATGCAACTAATTTTCCTGTGGGGCCAGATGTCCTGGTTCTGTCTTTTCATAGGGCACACGCTCTGCAGGCTTCTGTTATCTTTTTGGCGGTTAGGTAGGGAGATGGTGTCCAGTACACTTGTTGAAAAGTGGCGATGAGGCGTTTTGAGCTAAATGGATGCCATTATCCATGTGTATTGATTGCATAGTTGGAAATGCGTTTTGGGGGGTGATCACAATTTTTTCCTTCTAAAGAGACTAAGTTATCCCCACGCCTGGGTAGTTGGTCAAACAGTTTCTAGGGATCCAGTCGGGTTTTGTTGTCTTTGATAGTTGCTTAATAATTCTTGTTGGCTTTCTTCTACTTGTCCTAGATGGTGAATGGCGTGGATGGTGTGAGGGGGGTCTTTTTTCCTCTTCGGCATGTTGATGTTGCAGGGGGAGGCGAGACAGAGCATCAGCATTTGTATGCAGTTTCCCTGGTCGATAGACTATATCTATGTCGAACTCTTCCAGGGATTCTCTCCAACGAACAGTTAAGGCGTTCTTGGTGTCCGATTTTCTTAGCCATTGCAATGCATGATGATCAGGTATGACTGTACTTTTAACTTTACTTTTGGCTAGGTACGCTTAAAGTGTTTGCCACGCCCAAATTATGCCTAAGCATTCTCTCTTGGTGGCTGGGTAATTGACTTCTGCAGGGTTCAGGGCGCAGCACACAAACAATATGTGCTTCCCATCACGGTTTTGGCCTAAAACTGCGCCTATTCCGACTTGGGATGGGTTGTCGGTATACTCGGAAAGGCTGGGTATAGTCAGGGATACAACAGAGGAGGCAAACTAATTTGGTTTTTGAGTCTCAAAAGCTTGCAGTCTTGCTTCTGTCCATTGAAAAGTTCTTCTTTCTTGGTTTGTGCAGAGGTTTTTTTGCAAAGTTCTTTACGAATCTTCTATAGTACGAGGCCAGGCCGAGGAAAGCACGTACGCCTTTTACGTTAGTGGGGGGGAAATTTTACTGATGGCTTCTAATTTTGCTGGGATCTGGAGAGCGATACCATCTTCTGACACTACGTGGCCCAAAAAGCTGTCTTGTTTTTGGGCCAGGGTGCATTTTGAGGCTTTAAGTTTCAGGTTGGCTGCTCTAATCCTCTGGAATACTTGTTTGAGGCGTAGGAGGTGTTCTGCCCAGGTAGTGCCGAACACAATGATGTCATCGAGGTATGCCAAACATGTTTCCAGGGTAAACCTTGTAACACACGATTCCATTAATCTGGAAAATGTGGCTGGTCCGTTGCAGAGCCCAAACGGAAGTACAGTGAACTCATAAAGTTTTCCTTGGCTAGTGGAGAATGCTGTCTTTTGTTGATGTTCGGGTAGGACAGGTACTTGCGAATAACCAGCTTGCAGGTCTAGGGTGGTGAACCATTTGGCTCCTAGTAGAGAGTCGAGAGAGTCATCGATTCTAGGAAGGGGTGGCGTCTTTTAATGGTTACGTCGTTTAGCTGGCGATAGTCAACACAGAATCTGGTGGATCCGTCTTTCTTTCTGACGAGCACCACCGGTGAAGACCAAGGGCTATGGAAGGGTTTAACTATTCCTGTTGTGAGCATGTCTTGGACTTGTTTTTCTTCTTCGAGTCTTTGGATGGGTTTTTTCCTCCTGATTGGTTGCTTGATGGGGTGGCCCACGGTCTGAATGGGGTGATGTAAGACTTGGGTGTAACCCATATCTCGGTTGGAAGTGGCGAAAATATCTTGAAAGGAAAGAAGGAGGTTTTTGAGGTTTGACTGCTGGTGGTGGGTTAGAGTAGTGGGTATGTCAGGGAGAGGGTTGGAAAAGGGTGGGGAAAGGTCAACAGGTGGGGTTAGTTCCTCGGAGTACATTTCTAGTTCTCCAATTTCCAAATCTCTGGGTAGTTTGATAGGTTGTTCAGATAATTAATAATAATCAGATATGTTAGCAATTTTAATGCAATTTATGTGTTGAGGTAGCAAAGTGGGAGCGGTTAGGCAGGCCCCATTGAAAGGGCTTCGGAGGTGGGGGGTCAAAAGGGCAGGCCCTTGGAATCTGGACGCCAAGGGGACCCATTGTTCATGATGAGGGGGAATGGTGGTTGCTTTAGAGATTATGGCAGGAGACAGGATCTGGTTAGGGCAGGAATGAGGTTCAGGATGGGGTGTGGGATGGGGAGGGTCATTTAAGCAACTGTTAGATGGGGAGGGGCATTTGGGGAATGGGGAGGATTCAGAGTTAGGGCAGGTTTCAATGTGATTGGCTAGAGAGTTAGATGCCGTGACATCATAGGTAGGGTTGTTGGGAAGGGATTTAGGTTGCTTGACGTTGGGGGGGGGTGGGGTTTGTTGTGTGTGTGTTTTTTTTATCTTTTTCGGACTAATAGTCGTATGACAAAGTCCTGCGCCAACAATCTATGGAGGCGTGAAGGGCTGCTAGTAAATATAGCCCTAGGTAGCCGTCATATTTGGCTTCACTGGGGTACACCACAAATGGGTGTTGCACCCCTTGATGGGGAAGGGGGGGTTGGACGTGCAACGGACGAGTTTGCCCCAGGTTGGGAATAACTTGTTAGTTGGCATTGATTAAGATTATGTGGGAGGGCACAATGTCTCCGAAACTTTTGTTATGCTTCCGGAAAAAGGGAAGGAAAAGACAGGAACTTCATTCAGAGTGAGTTTGTGATACACCGGAAGTCCTCCTTGTGGTGTATTGTCATGAGCCCCCGCCATGGTCGCGACGATTTGTGTGGTGGGTGGGCGACCTAAAAATACAAGTTTTCTGTTTGGATTGGCTCCAGCTGATGTGTTGAACTCTCTGGGGCGTCTTCCATGTCTTCTTCTTCTATGCCCGCCATGCTATTTTCTGTGATAGCGGACACTGGTCGTGGCTTGACCCACGGTATTTGGGCCCACCAACTTGGAGCTCGGTTCCTTTTCCTGGTGAGTTCCCCAAAGGACCTCTTGATGGACCAAAGCAAGCATGTAGAGTTGCAAGGCTTCCAGTCAGCAGGGCGTATCCGTGCCCATTCTTCAATTTTGTCTGAGGGTCTGGGGACTGCAGGGCCTCTGTTAATGAGAGGGCTAGGAGTAGGGTGAGTAGTGACTTTGCTAATCACTGCGGCTATCTTGTTGGTGGTAGGTTGACTGAGTTCTTGTGGGTTATGCATGGCCATGATCCTCTTAATGGTGAGCAGATCCGCATCATAGTTAGTGGGGTCTATGATGGAGAAATGTCTGGCCACAGGATCAGGGAGGATCCTGACTAGAGCTTTGAACACTAGTTTTCTTCTTTGTGCGTTTGTTTCTTCATGGAGAGCGTTCATTGCCAGCTGTTGTAGCTTGTCGATGGTCCCATCTAGATCGCCAGTATATGTGACTGCATGAAACTTTTGTCTGCAATCGTCTGACCTAATATGGGGCTAAAGCTGATCTGACGTAAACTTCAAATTGGGCCCATGTCAACCCTGGCATATTATCACGCACGTATCCTGATACCTTTGATGCATACTTTCCTAGTTTAAGTACAATGGTGTGTATCTTGGAAGCGTCATCTTCCCTAAACATCAGGTCTAGGATAGGTTTGACTATCTCCAGGTAAGTATAAATGTCATGCTCCTCGGTTTTAAAGACCGGGATTTCGAACCTGAGTGCTGCTGCCATGATGAGAGTAGGATATTGTCAATTGAATACCGAAAAAAAAATGAAATTGTTAGAATATCAGTACTGGTACGCCGTATCAAGACACTGCTGGCTACCACTGTTGTGCCGGGTCCTGATAAGTTAGTTCCCTTGATACAGTCCGTAAAACAATCCAGTTCTGGTTTGATGGACTTAAATATACTTGACAGGAACATATCGAATAGGTTCTACATACAGTAAAAATGGTATTCAAAGGTTCAATATAGTACTCAATAACAACACCAGGAAGAACATATATAAAGGCTTTATTTACTAAGCATGAGAGCAGGTGAACAATAAGGATCATGAGGGAAGACCCAACAATATTAACAAACATATATATATATTATCCTTACTTCAGGACAATGTTACTGATACCAGAATAACTCAATAGTGAGAGTCTAGCATTAAATCAGATCATGTAGAAAACATACATAGAGGCATAATGTACAAGAATACATTTTAACCTTCAATGCAATAGTAAATGAGAGTCAAAATATCTTCCGCATTCACAAGAGACTTCAATGCTCTAGATAATGATCCTAGAGTCATAATGTGGAGAGTTGAGCTTATAAAGATATTGGCACAGGAGGCTAGGTGAGTCACACGTAGGGCTCAGCTGACCCTTAAAACTGACCGCATGAACTTGCCCTCAGGTCAGGTCACTGGGAAGGTCACCAGGTGAACTGAGGTAGTAATAAATACTTTTCTTAGTTAATGCAACTATGAACTTAGCTGAACTGTGATGTTAATTTACTTGATAGGACAGGGCTGAGATTATTATTTATAATCACTGAGAAGGATCAAAATCGCCCTAATTGAATGTATATCTTATCACAGTGTGTCCAATATTTTCTAGGCGAAGCAAAGTAATAATGTGAATTGGATACGCAAGGGAAATGGTTTAAAAATAGTTTTACTGGAGGGTATTAATTAGGTCAAGATATAATCTTTAAATATTCGTGATAAAGACAACACACGAAGATAAACAAAATAACTAGCTGAGTTCCAATAGACTCAGATTGAAATGAACACTGAAGTTTTAATCTCAAGAAGTGGAAACTGACTGATTAACAAATATCGATCGGTAGATCGGACTTAATAATTAAATTGGCACTAATGACAAAGTTTAGCTCATTGACATTTAACGCAATATCAGATTCGCTTCTGAACGAGTTAACAGGGCAAGTAAAATAAAATGTACAGGCACAATTAGTACATGGACGTAGGTGACGAAGTCCTACTCATTGATACTCAAAATTAATAGTACCAGACTCGGTTCTGAACGGGTTAACAGCTGCGAGGTGAATGAAATACACAGATACAATTAGTGTAAGGTGGACGAAAGTGAGACGAAACACGGAGGAAAAAATTCCTAAACACGGTATTTGAAATATCACAACATCAAGATTTACAAGAATATAAAAACACGTCTATAAGATATATTTCATATGCGATTTATTAGCAAAAGAATTAAGGAATTACACTATGCACTCGTTGGAAAATTGGGCGTAGGTTCTAGGTAAAAGTGATTATATAAATGGAGTGATCTAGGAATATACTAAGACTTCAACTCACAAAGAATAAATCAACATAGAAGTAGTCAGAAAATGTGCGAGCGTGGGGGGCCTGAATATATATATTAATACACGGATATGTAACGTATGCGTAAGTTATGAATTAAATAAAGTCTTGAACAAGGGTCAAGGAATTATGGCAAGTTTAACACAGAATAACACAGATTCAGAGGGATGACACTTATTACGCAAATACGTGATCTTGAGCACAGATCACAATTAAATCGGGACACACATGGTTCACATATTTACCTAAACAATACCTCACAACAATAATCAACAGAGAAAGACACAGAAACACTTAGGTATTTGGAAGGGGGGGGGGGGGGGGGGGGCGAGAGTGCTGGTCTGGCCGGCGTAGAGGATAGTAGCTAATTCTTGCACACCTGGTTACCTCCTCGAGCAGGGGTTCTCGGTTTAGGCCTGATTACGTAATTAGAACAGGGGTCCTAGGTCCAGGCGTGTTTACGTAATGGAGCAGGGGTCCTAGGTCCAGCCCTACGTCCATGGCTCAAGCAGGGGTCCTCGGTTCAGGGCGCCAGGCAACAGACTGGTGGTCCTCCAGTAATCCTGAAGGAGGGGGAGGTGTCGTCCGGGGGGCACTCTCGGGGGCAGGGGGGGGGGGGGGGGCGAACCGTAGCAACACTGTCCCAACTAGGCCGTTCCTGGTGGTCAAGCTTAGTCAGTAGGTGAGGTGGTGCTTACTTTCCTCAGGTTTTTCTGAGGTCCTATACAAATATTTTCTTGCTTCAGGTGTCAATGAACTCTGGGGGGAAAAAGGGTGTTGAGGAAAGAGGAAAAATGGTTGTTGTGAGGTACATATACATTCTAGCCTGGGAACTCAGGTATTATTATGTGGGCCTGGTTCCAAAGCAATATTACAATACTTAAGGGGGCAGCTGGAAGGTCCAGGGCTGCTATGAAAAATAGAAAACACTTAGAGCTTAAAATGGAGCAACTGTCTTGTAGGTCTTCTAGTTACCCTAAGCCATACACATAGAGGATTGTAGTTGTATCCTCGGGGGCTTGGAGTGGTCAGGCGTTATCAGGTCCATTGGTTCCTGAAATATTCGGGGCGCTGGTGAGTAGATTGCATAAGGGAGTGTTCGTCATATTCTAGATCTGGCGGAACAATACAGGGAGCGTCACTGTTGGTGGAGGCTATGTAAAAGGAGGGTTCTAATTGACTGTCCCAGGGCGGTTGTGGTTGGCTGCAGAATACGGCTTGTGACTGGCTGAGAGAGTGTTCCGTTTTCTTAGATGGCTGTTTGCGTGAAAGAGAACTGGGAAATGGACGGCTGGGCATGGTCAACTCAGGTAGATTCTTGTGGACTCGGAGAGAGGACTCTGGTAGATGTCTTCGTTGTCTGCCCTGGGGTTTTGAGGTTGCCTGAGTGGTTATACAGGCCACTCGGTGTATCGTTGGTTTAGGGCCCGTCATCTCACAACTGTTGTCACTTCTCCAGATATTTCTTCACAACATATTTCAGGGCAAAAATCTGATCTACACATCCTCTTCCATTCTTAACACACAGAACCCCAGCGACGCTACGTTTGCATCGGCAATGTATGTAACGCTAAACCCCAGAGCCCCATAGGGTGCGTCACTGTTAATTACTCCGGTCCTATGGCACCTAGAAGGCTGAGATTTGTATGGGAACTGTGTAAGTATCCCACGCAACAATGCCGATGGTTGAAAACTCTCAAAGTCCAATCGCATGCGCGTGAACGCGCAAAAAACTGTTTTTGCCTACCCATTTTCCCATGTTAATTCCGACTTTCGGGCGCACCGTAGGACCCCTTAATGACCTAGGGGATCGGTTTTTTGTGGGTTTTCCTTCATTTCTAACCCATTCCTGGTGTTTTCTGGAAAAAAACTGTTTTTCACAACCTGCTGGTCCTGGGGTGTACATTTATTATTAACTAGCTGGGGTTCAGTGGGTTAAACCCGCCCTGCTCCTCACCTATCCATTTCTCCATTCTCGCTCTGACTCTCAATCACTACCCTACTATACACCTTCCCTACTACGCTTAGAAGGCATATTCCCCGGTGGTTACCACACACTTCTCTTTCCCCTTTACCCTTATACAGGGGGACTATAATGCCTCCTCTCTCATGCTAGTCTACACTTTTTGCATACCCATGAAATATAATTAACGCCAATATAATTAACCTAATTTACCTTTATAGGATTTCAACAGCTTAGGATACGATACTTATATATTTCCTATATTCTGACGAACACTAAAGTAAATGAAAAATCCCGGTTTATCAACTCTGTGAAGCAGAGTGGTATCGCGCACACAGATCCCGCCCATATACTGTGCACCACCAGCCAGCTTGTACGTCATTGTCGTCTGTCGGTATCGTCCGTCATCGTCCGTTGTCGTCTGCCTGTCTGTCCGGAAACTCCTCCTAGACCGTTCAATGGATTATTACCAAATTTCACATTAATATCCATTTGGTCACTGTAAAGGTCAGTCAAAAACAAATTTTCAATTTAACTTAAGGGTTAAGGTCAAAGGTCAAAATAAGGTAAATATTTCATATTTTTTAGTTTTCACTCAAATTTCTTCATTTTGACAAGCTACTGGTAGTATTGATATCTTATTGACCGAATTATATATATATATATATATATATATTCTAAAGGGTAAGGTCAAAGGTCAAGGTCAAAGGTCAAAATAAGTTTCTTACTAGTATTTCTTATACTAACTCTTAAACTCTTACTAGGCTTACCATATATATTCGGAATACCTAGGCCAAGGTCAAGGTGTTGCGGAGTGGACTTGCCATTGGAATGGTAATTCAATGGACCTGGGTTCAAATCCCGAAGTGTCAATGAGAAGATATTATTTGGATGGAATTTGTGCTGTACTTAGTATCAGTGCATTACCACAAAGCCCACCGAAACGCCAAATAAATACCCTCATTGTTCTCTGATTAAATAGCACTGTATGAATATTCCCATATTTAAAATATGCTAAAGGGTTGCAATGCCTAGTGAGTTGATTGCTCAATAGGTGGCGTTCTGAGAGTCTAGGAGGTGAGACAGTGAAGCACTGTATGGGGAAAGTACCGAATTACATGGTTTTTGCACTCGTGTTGCGCGGTTGTTGCAAGAAAACTAGCGGTCATACAAGGATCGTTGTGGTGTCATTGGAAAGCTCTGTTTATGCCCTTTCAGGGATAGATGCTTGTTTTACGCTCTGGGTCTTATTTAGGCATGAAAATGATCACGTAAACAGCCCTATTTTGGCTAAAAACACCCCGCTGGTGGCTACATATTATTTACCGCCTAGGCCGCTCGTTAGGTGTTAATAAAACAAACTGACAATTGTGGTAGCTCTGAGCAGGGCTGCTTGGAGCACTGCCAATAGGATGTGAGACCAGAACCGCACTTCGTGTGGAGCACTCAGTCTTATAAGTTATGTATTTATACATATATATACAGTATAATGTAAACTCTTACTAACAATAAGTCGGTTAACTGCAATATATGTGTACAAATTATAGGGAACTGATTCATGAAAATTCTGTATCTCATGGTAAAATGTTCAGCTGCTTATAATTGCAACAAATATATTGCAATCTTAAACATTCAAAAACTTAAAAAGTGTGTACAAAGGGTGCTTAACATATGCCTTTTGGCTGAATGGTAATAAAAACTCAGTCTTAATATTCTAGAGGATAATTATTACCATCTTCATGTAGAATATAAAACCCTTAATTAATTTTCGGTGTGAGCGTCCTGGGTTCAAATCCACGGACTGCCACATGTGTTTGTAATATTTCATTAATCGATTTTAGGAGTAAGGTTGGTTGTTGGATAGAACATAATAATTGATATTGGTTCAGGAGTAATTTATCGAGAGGTCTTCCCTAGTGGTTAAGGCCCCATTAATTGCTCTTTCCATTCACATATGCATAGCTTACGCGAGTTGCAGTTGGGATGTGTGTACATGCTTAGATTGATATGCAGGATTCGAAGTTGCATAATAAATCGTAGGCAGTGTCCACCATTCTTTAACTGTCTTCGTGGTGTAATGCATAAGGTGTTGATTTTCGGTGTGAGCGTCCTGGGTTCGAATCCACGGACTGCCACATGTGTTTGTAATATTTCATTAATCGATTTTAGGAGTAAGGTTGGTTGTTGGATAGAACATAATAATTATCTCATGCATGAATACTGAAATCGTTTTTAGGAAGGGTGTCCTTTACTCCTTCTGTACGGTGTCCGTCATAGGACGGGCGTCATTTTGAGGCTATTATGAGCCATGGTGAGTTATCTGCTCAACAGGTGGCGTTGTGTGTGTGTAAGCGTGAGAGTCCGAGTGTAGGGGGTGAGACAGTGAAGCACGGGAACGAGGTGGCTTCAGAGATGGACTCGTTTCGGGCCATGAGTAAGCACCGTGCCTCATGTGAAGGCAAGATGGCAGGTGCTCGTTGTACTCTACGTGCTTCACATGTCTCACTCCTTAGACTGGAACAAGACCTCACAGGCTTCACTGTTCATTGTAAAGCGGTGAATGTTAAGGCTCTCAGCCTATGCCCGAGAGGAAGTAAGTTGGGGAAAAAAAAAAAAAAAAAAAAAAAAATGAGAGAGAGGCCACCTGTTGGAGGGAGCGCAGGAGGGCTCCAACCGCTCGCCACAGGCACACTGAGGTCTGAGAGACAGCTCGCACACTCACGTGCAGCATCATACATATCAAAACCAGCATTAATTGCCCTTTTTTATCAATTTTGGCCTTCGTTTGCAAGATCGTTGCAAAATTACTCGATGTCGTACAGGGATGATTCATGTGTCATTGGAAAGCTCTATCATTGTACTTTCACGGATATATAATTTTATTACGCTCTGGCTCTTGCTTATGCATGAAAAAGTGCATAGCATGAAGGTAATTTCGGGCAATTATGCCCACAGCATGAGTGTTAAATGCACGGTCATGCGATTAGCGTATTCAATAGTTTAGAAATTAAGTGAATGATAACTGAATACTCAGATTGTTTATAAATTGGGTAACGATAAGTTTTGGTATTGACACACTCAATAAAACTATTGACAACACTGCTCTCAGCCAACCTATCCCACCGCCGGCGATAGGGAGAGCTGCAGCCCTCAGTATTTCCCTGACAGTCACAGGCTGCAGTGCACTTAGCTTTCCTTTAAAGGTGGTGGTGCCTGGACGACTGGTATGTGTATCTAAAATACTGTAAAATAGGGTTTTGTATCCTAGAATGCTTTTGTTATCATTAATATATATATATACCGGGTATATATATATATATATATATATATATATATATATATATATATATATATACAGTATACAGTATACTGTATATATATATAAAATATTATATATATATATATATATATATATATATATATATATAGTTTAAGCTAATATCAATGTCCCTATAACACGTTTGAATATAATTATAACCGCCACATGTGCTATGATTCTTTTCCGATGTGTTTTTATAAATAATCATATATAATCAAATATTAGAAGGAGGAAATTTGGGTTTCCTTTATGTGTTTCCTCATACAATGACCAATATGTATCAATAAAACACCTTATAACAATATATACCAAGAATGATTTATGGTTGCGTATACAAGTGCGAGTCCGAGGATGGCTTGTGCATTCTCTAGTGCTATTATAATCATAGAGAAAACAACTCTTAATAATAGACAAATTCTGACTTAGTTTTGGAAAGTGCTTGTAAAATACTTGTCATTTCATATATAAATTCTATTGTCGTCACAGACAATATATATTTATGATGGTGCGCAGTTGAAAGATGTTGGAAAAACAAACAAAATATACTGTAGTCTGCAGCACTTTTATCGGTATTTGTTGTGGGTTTTGCTACGGTAATATTGTTTATTGGCCTTTGCTCTTTATATTGAGTTATATAAGGATTGGACTAAACGTATATATTTTTGCTGAAAATTAATGTAGAATGAATATTTTGGTAAAACATGCATCATTTTTATCCACCAAGTATTTTTTTATATTGTTCAAACAAAAACAAATTGGTAAGAATCGGCATTGGCTGCGGAAGGTGTGGGGAAATTAAGACGCATTCAGAGCAGTGATCTACGTTATTCGATGTTTCGCCGTAAAGGCTTCTTCAGTAATAAACAAATATTGATGATGAATAAACAGTATAAGATATCGATCTCTAGGGAACCTTACATTTTTAGAGTGGTGGTGTAGTGACCAGAAAATTAAACTGTCATGTCTGGGAGCCATGTTCGTTCCCAGTCTTAGACGTATTGTGTTTGCTATTTTTCTATTTTTATTTGTATTCGTGTTTTGCCGTTAATCAGACTCCACATTAAAAACTTTCTTGGGATTGTGTACCAGTATCATCCTCTTTCCTTCCGTCCATCCTGCCTAGTAGGTAACCTCAAGTTGGTGCTTGACATCTTAGTTCATGTTATGTTCGCATTACAGTCGTTTTTCGCACTGAAGTAATATATACTGTAAATATAAATATAAATATATATATATATATATATATATATATATATATATATATATATACACTGTATATATACTGTATATAATTATGTACACATATTGTTTATATAGTGTCATAGAAGTTTCTCCTGAATACCTCGTACAGTCACAATTGATATATTGACATACAATATATGTTAGAACATAATTAGATAGGTTGATTTATTACGAACATAAAATTACCATAGTTTTGGAATTGTATGAAATCCGACAATGATATCTGGTTAGGTGTACTTACTTTTGAACATATTGTATATTTACTTGTTTCAAACTGCGTTTGATGTAAAAAAAAAACATATTTACCATAACATTCCTATTAGGCATGCAAAGTATTCTATCCTGCAAAATTAAATCCGCAATTATTTAATAACACTATTGTGCTTCATAATACTTAGCAAAATTTGATAGAAGTTTCGAGTGGTCCTTCTTAAGCTCATTAAAGTCGTCTGGTGCTGACTCAAATTAACATGGTATCGTAATCAGAATGGAAAGGCTAATACATTTTGTATACCGCCGACATTTTGTCAGTTAAAACATATGACAATCAAGATTTTCCAAGCCTAACATGGTCCAATACAATGAAACCTAACTTATTTGTCCTCATTAATTCAACATAATCTAACTTAACCTAGCATGGTCTGTGGTGTACACCGTTAGCACGATTGGTTAAAACACACACACACACACACACTTACACTGGAGGCAGAGTAGGTGGATATACTTAGGTAGTCTCTTCATACAAGATGCCTTTGTCCACCTTGCAGTAAATACGAACCTGTTATTTGACACTTGTGACGTCACCTCTGGAGTAATTGTCTGAAATAAAGCGTTCACAGGGCTCAATGAATTACTTGATGAAGCAAGAATTCCCTCTTAATGAAATCTCTCTCTCTTTTTCTCTCTTTAATAGCTCTGTAGTGCTTCAAAATACTAAACACAATTTGACATACGTTCCGAGTTGTCCTGTTAAATGATGATAATGCATTCATATTATCACCAACCCACCAATTAATTTACAAGTAAACCTAATTTATTAAATCAATGAAACTAATGAATACATTTGGTACCCCAAGAATTTGAACCTACATACTCACACAACAAATCAGCGCACTAACCATTACGCTACCAAGACAGTTAAAGGATTATGCACAAACTCACGATATAATATCCATTCTCGAATACTGGTTATTAGTCTAAGCATGTACATATACCCAACTGCACTATGATAGCCTAGTTATTACACGAATGGAAGGGGTAATTGATGGGGCCTTAACCACAAGGGAAGGCCTGGCTAGGAATTACTCCTGAACCTGAGTAAATTCATAATATCACCAACCCACCAATTAACTTACAAATAAACCTAATTTATGAAATCAATGAAACTAATGAATATACAGAATGTGGTACTTCCAGGATATTCAACCTAGCATATTCACACCGAAATTCACCGCACTAACCATTATGCTATCAAGACAGTCAAAAGTTTATGCACAAGCTCACGATATATTATCCATTCTCGAATACAGGATATTAACCCAATTCTCGCGGGGCCTGTCATATGACAGAGACGATTTCTTGGCTATTATGAGGCCTAAGAGCGAGGCCAGCTGTTGCAGGCAGCGCGGTTGTGCGTCAACCACAACCTACAGGCCATGCCATGACACTGAATTGTGTGTGTGTGAGTGAGCTCACATATGTGCAGCATCACACATAGCGAAATCAGCAACAAATTGCTAATTTTTAGCGATTTTACCTTTTGTTTGCAAGATCCTTGCAAGAAAACCAGATGTTATACAGGGATGATTCAGGTGTCATTTGAATGCTCTATTACTGTTCTCTCACGTATAATTATATAAAATTGTATTACGCTCTGGCTTTTGCTTATTCATTATCATGAGCAGGGAATGAAGGTAATTTTGGGCAATTATGCCCGCTAGTGCAGTGTTATAAAAGCATGCACATATACCCAACTGCACTATGATAGCCTAATGATTACACAAATGGAAGAGGTAATTGAAGGAGCCTTAACCACAAGGGAAGGCCTGGCTAGGAATTAGTCCTGAACCTGAATAAGTTCATAGTATCACCAACCCACCAATTACCTTACATATAAACCTAATTAATGAAATCAATGAAACTAATGAATACATGTGGCACTCCAAGGATTCGAACCTACAGTAGGATACGCACACCATAATTCAACGCACTAACCATTACGCTACCAAGACAGTTAAAGATTTATGCACAAGCTCACAATATATTGTTCATTCTCGAATACTGGATATTTATCTAATTATGTACATATACCGATAGTCTAATGACTACGCCAATGGAAGGGGTCGAAAGGATCGAAGATGGTCGGCATCCAATTTCTTGTCGGGTCTATAGACTGAATAGAAAGGCATTTACTAAGCCAGATATGAAGATAATTTTTAGTATACTGCTGGTGTTCCCCAGGGATCAGTTTTGGCCCCAACTCTGTTCCTCATTCATATCAATGATCTCATATCTACCACTCATAATCCAATACATTCCTACGCAGATGACTCAACACTCCACAGTTCCTTCACATTTACCAATTCTTTCACCCAACCCGATCTTATAAATTCAAAAATAAACACTGCAATTTCTCTGAAGCAGGACCTTTCTAGAATTAATGAATGAGGACAAAAGAATCTAGTTTCCTTTAATGCACAGAAAACCAAGTACATTCAATTTTCTAACCGACAGAATCTCACTGACTCCCATATATTTTTTAATAATGTAAATATTCCCACTTCCCCTAGTATTGACATTCTCGGTGTAACATTAACTACTAACTTGAGCTGGACACATTATGTTAGAGGCATTGCTAAGAATGCCTCTAAAAAACTGGGACTCCTGTACAGAGTTCAAGAATTCTTCACTGACGAGCAGTTGGCCGTAATATATAAAAGTCATGTGCGTTCTCAGATGGATTACTGTTCACCTCTGTGGAGTGGAAGTGGAGTGGTTGCATTGAGGCAGTTGGACAAAATCAAAATAAAGCTATTAGATTAATCAATAACCCTGCAATCACACAGGACCTTCCTACATTATCCATACGAAGAAACGTTGCATCCCTTGCATTATTCTATAGATATTTTCACAGCAATTGTTCCGAAGAACTTGCTTCATTTGTGCCGCCTCTCCACATCTTTCCCCATAGAACTAGGGCAGCTGAGAGCGCCCATGAATTTACACTTTCTCCTCCACAATGCAGAACTTCTGCTTATCAAAGTTCATTTATCCCCAGAACTACTACTCTTTGGAATTCACTTCCCTCGAGTTGCTTTCCACAAACTTACAATCTACAATAGTTTAAATCCAGTTGTTACAAACATTTTATGAATGGAGGATGCCTTTAGGCACATGGACCTTTTTGTTTTATCTGTGTTTTTCCTTCCTCTGTTCATTGTCTCTTAAAACAAAAAATAAAAAATACTCATCATAGAAAGTGTTGTTCAATAATGTAACTAATAACCCGGGAACTGCGGGAAGACTCTTAAGAGTTCCCCCGGCGGACTGCGGGAAGACTCTTAAGAGTCAGAGAAAAAAAAAAAAAAATTTTAAACATCGAAAAAAATATATATATATATTTTTTTTTTTTTTTGCCCTTGGGCCATGCAAAATATCAGTCCCCCTCCCCTCCTTCCCCACTTTCCTCCCCTCCTTCAGTTATCACCTATTTTCCCTGTTATTCCCTTATTCTGAGGTATATTTTCGTGCTAACATTAGCGAGTTGAAAGCAGGGCATTGTCATCACTGTTAGCAAGCGAGTGCAAGAGAGAGAGAGAGAGTATCGATCGACAGTGTCTCAGTGGCCTTGGGGGAAATTGGTGGGAAAGGAGCTTGCCTCACCCATACATTATGTAACTCGCGGCCTGTATCGCCGATTTTGACCATCCAAACGCTGTTTTCACTCGTTTTATTGTTGTAACAGGTTAATACCTTTATAATCAACCTATAATAGGCACATATGGACAAGTATTAATGCTATTTATGATAAAATTAATATTTTAGTGATGGAAACAGCTCAAATACATGCGCACAGGCAGAGGTGTCTAATTACCCACAAGCGCACTTAAGAGGATAAAGACATTTAAGATAATTAATAGGAAGACAAGGCGAGTTGAACAGAGATATATTTATGATTCAACTATTGACGAAAAGCTGTGTAATGAACCATACACGGTTTCATTAAATGTTGATTTCTTGTCAATATAATATTTTAATCTAAGTTTAGAACATGTGTCTGACAATAATATTCTTAATGGAAATATTTACCTAAGTTAGTAGACGTACAGATTAATTTGTAAGACATCAGGGAAATACTCGGTGTGCTGCTATGTAAGAGTTAGAGTTTGGAGTTAACTTTCAACTCAACACTTAGCTACCTTGCTTTATGGCATCCTAATTTAATATAGTTTCATGTAATTCTACCTAGAATTAACTGGGGTTTCAGTGAACCGGTGTTTACGCTGCTTGATATCTCATGTAGTGAATTTATAGCGACTGATTACTATTCTGTAAAAGCTTTTTGTCTACCTTTTAGCAACTTGAAATCACAAATTACAGCAAATGTAATCTACTAACTAAAATCAGTGGTAGCATTATTTTTACCGTAAACGTCCTCAACACCGAAAACAAGCGCATACCTACAGGTGCTCAGGCCAACTCTCAAAACAACAAATTTGGTGACCCTAATTGAAAATGTATGTATTTGTCTTCAGTTATTAATAACAATTAACAAGAAAGGACGGATGCAGTTACATAACACTGACTTAAATACAATTGCCATATTACAAACATACTAATTGAAATTGAAGAGACCTGCATCATACTACCGGTGTATGACACTTCATTTGAAGACACAATAAATTATCTTCCTTTATCTACTACTAGTACTACTAATTATATGTCTATAACTGATTATGTCTATAATTCCAGTCCTACAATATTAGATATATTTTGATTACGAAAGGAGTTACTACTACAGTACAATGGATTATAAGCTCCACAACATTGCATGTTTTCATGTGCAGTACATTATATATTGTGTCCATCATTGTACGATTATATTATACATCCTGCTGTTTTTTATTTTATTTTGTGACCAGGGTCATCTGTTGCACGTGTGACTGCTACTGACTACGATGATCCCCAGGAGGGCGACAACGCCAAGGTGACGTATTCGTTAGAGAAGAACGCTATAGATGAGACAAGCGGCCGAGCCATCTTTACCATCGACAGTCAGCGGGGCCTGATCACCACGGCGCTGTGCTGCCTTGACCGGGAGAAAACACAGCGATACTCCATCCAGGTGGTGGCTACTGACGGTGGTGGTCTCAAGGGTGAGTACTGAGTACCAGGTGCTAGTATGTAGCAGGTAGTGATCTGTACCAAGTGGTCGTCTGTACCAAGTGGTGGATTGTACCAGGTGGTGATCTGTACCAAGTGGTGGTCATTACTTAGTGGTGGTCTCATATGTGATAATCTATGAAAGAATGTATGTATAATGAAACCATCACCATTACATTTTGAATACAAAACTAAATTTGTTTTCCAATAGATATAAACAGCTGGTTGTCAAGAGATTATGATAACAAATAAACGGTAGGCTATAGCTGGTTTGAAAAGCGTCTTCCTGTTTGCAACATTGGGTTCGGACAGTGACAGCACTGAGGGAATGGGTACTATTTGGATGGGTTACTGTTAACGGATCAAATCCCAGACATTACCATGTATACATGGGGATGGCACAATATAACCCTGACTTTGTCACAAAGGTGATAATGACTATGAAGTGACCCGAACACGCTCTATTACCAATGGTGGTTCTGTCTTACTAAGACATTAAGTAGAATTTGGGGTATACAGCACTGCAGCCTTAGTGTCTTCCAAGGGACAAATATTGGCTCCTTGAGTGTTGTCGTTGGATGGGTGACCCCTAGCTTCCTTTAGGGTTGCCAACAAAAACCTGGTATGCCACCTGGATTGCTCACGAGGCTCTGAACAATCTCTCTCTCTGCTTTGCCTTGGCCCATCGAAACAACAAGTGTTGCAAGCCACTAAAGGCTTCCGTCAAAAAAAGTCAATCAACCAACCGCTCCAAGACCTCTTTCCTAGTCTCTCTCCCCTCTAATAACTCATTCAGCTGATCCAGTTCAACAAGCAGAATAAAAATAGCAGCAGCAACAAAAACAGCAAGGGTGGGACGAGCGGTGATAAAGCTCTCATTTGTTACCAATGGGGGCAAATATGGGTACCTGGTGTATACAATCGACTAATGCTCTACTGTATCTTTTCATGTATATATGGTGGTGTCTTGTTTGAAAACTGTGAGGTTTGGTATGTAATGTTGGTGCACAAAGTTGCATGCTACCTATCATAATGTCATATCAATAATCAAACCAAATATGAACCCAGTAGCTCTACTGTGAACATATAAAATTAGTTTACCAATCCGTATTGATAACTAGTGGATAGTGGATAATAGTGGATGTTGGTGTATCGCTGATAAGGGAGAGAAATGAGTGGAAGCTGCATGTACTGCTGTTTGCTGACGATACAGTTCTGATGAGCGATAATGAATGGGAGTTGCAGGGTCTGGTAAATATGTTTGGAACAGTGTGCGAAAAACGGAATCTGAAGGTAAATGTGGGGAAGAGCAAGGTTATGGTCTTCGAAAGGGGTGAAGCCACAGAGTGTGATGTGAAGTTGAACGGTCAGGCTATGGAGATTGTCAACTCATTTAAGTGTCTGGGCAGTGTGTTGAGTAAAGATGGGACTATGGATGAAGAAGTGCGGGAGAGGGTGCAACAGGGGAAGAGGGTTGTAGGAACCTTGAAAGCAGTAACAAAAAATAGGGTGGTCAGTATGGAAGTGAAGAAATCCTTGCATGACAGTGTGGTAATCCCGACACTGACTTACGGAAGCGAAGCATGGTCGTTTGAGAAGAGACTCAGACCATGAGTGAGAGGGATGGAATTTAGTTACTTGAGAAGTGTGTGCGGAGTTACATGGAGGGATAGACAGACGAATGAGGAAGTAAGAAGGAGGTGTGGTGTGGAGGTAGATGTGCTGGAAAGCGTGAAAAAGAACACCTTGAGATGGACGGCTATATGGAACGTATGGGAAGCGAGAGTATGACTAAAAAGGTGTACGAGAGCGAAGTGGAAGGACAGAGAGGGAGATGTAGACCGAAAGAGAGGTGGAAGGATGGAGTGAGGAAGTCTATAGATGAAGGCGGTGCTGGTTGGGAGGAGGGGCATAGACTGACTGGGGACAGAGGTGCATGGGGGCGGTTCGTTTGTGGCCACCCCTTCGGGAATCACGGCGACAGATAGATAGATATATTGATAACTAACCCCAATACCTCCATAACATTTCCAACTACTGTATGTGTAATGTTGAATAACCTGTGTCATTTATCAGATGTGTAAATTAAAGACAATAATATACAAGATTTTTTTGTATTGATGAGGGAAGACCAATGAATGGCTATAACTACAAAAGGTAATTAGTGTTTAAGTACTACAATTCTTAAGGGTTACCAAATTATAAATTATACAAAAAAACATTAACCTTTAAGGGGACCGCCCTATTTATTACCCAACTTCTAAGTCTTACTTTCAATATAAATGCAATTTGGCACAGGTGTATGTGACTATAAAACTAGGTCAAGGATATTATTATTTGTTTTGCTTTTTTCTTTTAATTTAGGTAAAACAAGGTTGAAAACTATAGCGCTACTAAAATCCCTATAGCACCTGTTTTATGTGATCAAACAACTCACAATCGGTGTGTACTGTATGTAGTTTCTGTAAATAACTTTTCATATATTTTGTGTATTTTTGGATTTAGGTGATTATGAATTAAGGTGAAATTATTTTGTAGAATTTTACGAGTTTGACAACATGCTGCAAACAAAGAAAGTTGGCTAGAATAAAATCGAATTGCACTTTTCAATGGTATATAAAAAAATCCTAGAGGCCAAATAATAACAGACTTATTAGATCTCAAAGTTGCCAAATACATTTTTGAAAACAAAACTGTGAAAGTATAAGGTAATTAGGTGATTTTGTTTTCTTTTTATTTACAATATTGTACGCAGGAACACAGCAGAGTAGATAAAGCTTTTGAGAGGTTGTAGAATATTTTACGCTCTTTCCATTTATATATGTACGATCATCGTACAACCAGTAGTTACTGAGCCTGTCAATTTCAAAGTTCGCTATATAACATTCTTAGAAATACAGGAAAAGCTTGGAAAACATAAAACAAAACAATTTACTAATGGGTTTTTACTAATAACATTTCACTGGCTTATGAATGGATGTTGATTAAACATCTAATGGCATTTTCAGGATTTCGATATTTTTCAGCCTAAAAAGAGAACGGGCCCCTTCATACGAAATTAACTTTATTGTTTGTTATATTGTTCATTGTTGAAGATGATTTTGTAAATTAATTTGATAATCTTATGTTAATCACCTTCAAAAATTAGCTTCATGATATTATATGGGTAATGGTATTAAATCCAAAACATTTTAGGAACAACTTTCCGGAATTACGAAGACCAATGTATTGAAAGGAAAATACATTAGTTAATTTTCTCTGGGTTTATCAGTAGAAACAAATATATTGCAATTTACTTTCAAAACATAATAACATACAAAAGATGCAATTGGGGCCCTCTCTTTTGGAAATAAGTACACTAACTAGAACATTAACCATCCTTGGAGACAAATGGACGTTTTTCCAAATAATAACAATTTAGTAAACATTTACCACTATAGTAATTAACCTTATTTTCATATCTAGTGAATGATTACATCATAGACTATTCAAGTCACATGACAAACACTGTTACACTAAACACTAGTGAAAGGCAATTTACTTAATATATAGTTATACATTTTATGGTTACTTCTGCGTATTGAAGAAATTGTAAAAACAAAGATTCCCTGTATTCAATAGCATAAGTTTTCTATTGTTCTTCTTCCTATTATTATTATTATTATTATTATTATTATAATGATTATTAAAATTATTAGGGGTTCGACCCCTACGGGGAACCCCTATTGTAATCATTAAATCTACTTATTCATCCAAATTATTTGTCCACGCCAGTTTTTACGCAATAACTCCAGAACCGCTTTTTGGATCGGGATCAAACTTGCTCACGAGGTGCGTTTTTGTATTGGGAAACCTTTGATATGCTAAACATCCGACATGGCGGCCAAACAGGTCCGTGCCAGCCGATTTCCCGAAAAATTTGACACCTAAATACCGTCTCTCCCACTCATAGGAAATGATTGGGCTTTAGTATTTGGACTCTACTACTAATGCTCCACAAATTTTATAGAAAAGGTTTTGCTTTTTCATGTGGGGTTTTTAACCTTCGGTTATAGGTAGTAATAGGCTGTTTTCACATAACATTAAGCCTAGAGTAGACGCACATTTATTGAGAGTTTGATAGCCTATTATTGCATATAGAACTCTGTAGAGTATTTGTTTTCTTTGTTCACTGGGAATATACATCAGAGGTTGGAGCTAGCGCTTTCCGTTGTAGCATTTATGCCATTACTAGTCCAATGAATAAGAGCCCTGATATATTTGAACCCCAGTCGTAACAGGGGCTTGTTTTATACCTTACCCAGATGTGATGGCTCCGTCTGGGTCGATCTGTTTATATCCATCTTTATGTATTTGTGTATGGATTGCTTTCAACTTTTTCTGTTTTTGTTTCTACTTGTGTCCGGTGATATAGAAGTTAATCCCGGTCCTCACAGACAACCTTTTACAAGTCGTTGTGTATTTTATTCTAATATTCGTGGTCTGTATAAGAACATCAAGGATCTTACATTGGCATCTGTTGATTATGATATTGTCTTTTGTCTCTGGTTATAGAGATTATTTTGAACTTCTTATACCTAACTTCAGTAAACCAGTTCTTATTCGGCGTGATTCTATTCCTCGTGCTCGTGGAATGAGCTTGTATATTAGACTTGGGTATAATGCTCAGCACTTAACTAAGCATATTTGTAAATGCCATGAGATGCAGTTAGTTAAGGTTCCAGCAAATATCATAATCATTACATTTTTAGCCTGTACAGAAATCCTGATGTTAACAATGACATATATGACTGCCTCTTAACAACCATGGCTTCAATACAGTCTGTAGATGTTAAATCATCCTTTATTTTTGTTGGTGATATCAATGCGCATCATCAAGAGTGGTTGAACTCGGTCTCTCCAATTAATAGCAATGGTCTTGCTGCCTTGGATATTGCAAACTTATCTGGTTGTGAACAGTTAATCCAAGGACCTACTCATATGTCTGGAAATTGTCTTGATCTAGTGCTAACAGATATTCCTGGCATTGTAGAAACCTCTGTTCTTGTACCTGTTGGTTCTTCCGACCACAACGCCATCATGTGTAAAATTAATCTTGATTTTTCTGTTCCTGATATTACTCTCACGTAAAGTCTACCTTAAATCCTGGGTTAACTGGGACAACGTTTGTAATGATGTTTGTAATATTGAGTGGAATCTCATAATAAGATCTCATGACCCGGTTTCAGCTCTCAACAATTCCCTTCTTGATATCCTTCGCAAAAGAGTTCCATCAAAAACAATTAAGTCTCGTATGAGGGATAAAGCATGGTTTAATGATGACTGCAAGCGTGCATATGATGACAAACAGGCTGCATATCGTCTATGGAGGCATAATCAAACCCCCTTGCATTGGGAAAATTATGTTTTTAAAAGGGCAGCTGCGCAGAGAGTTTATGATAGTGCTGAGAGCGATTATAACTCCCATCTTCAGGATGTTCTGGCAGGAGCTACGCAGCCTCGTAAATGGTGGTTTGCTTTGAAGTCCTCTTTATTTGGAATAGATTCCTCCATGCCTCCTCTTTGTGATTCTGCTGGCTCCGTTTCTTTTGATCCATTATCGAAGGCCAATAGTCTATCTAATATTTGTATTAATAAGCAGAGTAATCAGGAATTGTCTTTGCCATTGATATGTTTCCCTAGACCCAACCTCAATTCAATGGCATTCAAATCAGCTGAATTGAAAAGGTACTTGCTGGATCTTGATACCTATGGTGGCAACAGACCCGGATGGGTTTTTCCCTCACTTTTTTAAAACGGTTGCAGTGGTCTTGGCACCTAAATTGGCCGTGGTGTTTAGGTTGCTTTTGAAATCAGGTAGTTTTCCTCTTTGCTAGCGTAAGGCTAGTATCACTCCTATTCCAAAGGGAAATACTGCCTCACCATCTCCTTATGACTATCGCCCTATCTTCATTATGCCTATCCTATCCAAGCTCTATGAGAAGCTTATGTCCAGACGCCTTTCCTTTTATTTTAACCCTTATCCAACGGCGCACCACATATGTCGAGTTGAATAAATATGGACTATGTGGCGGTGCACCACATATGTCGAGTGCCATTTTCAGCACGTAATGTTGCGCTGAGAGAGAGCTGAGCGGTGGGACGAGCGTAGTAACCTTATGACCGCTCCCCACCACCGCGGTGGGTGTACTGAGCTGTATTCTACCCTCCTCCTCCCTCTCTCACTCGCTACACAGGGAATTATGTACGGAAATTACCTTATTTTAGGTTTTTTGCACTCGTGTTGCACGATCGTTGCAAGAGAACCAGTGGTCGTACAAGGATGGTTCGGGTGTCATTGGAAAGCTCTGTTTACGCCCTTTCAGGGATAGATACTTGTTTTACGCTCTGGGTCTTGTTTATGCATGAAAATGTGCACGGAAACAACCCTATTTAGGGTAAAAACCCCCCGCTGGGCGGCACAGTGTAAAATACCCTACCACCCGCTCTTTGTGTGTTAATAGTCTTAACCTAACAAGTGCGCATGGGGGTAATTGGAAACGTCCCCCTGTGCTGACGTATTTGAGGTGTTTCCGTCACTAAAATATTAATTGTGCCATTAATAGCATTAATACTTCTCCATATGCGCCTATTATGGGTTGATTATAAAGGTATTAACCTGAAACAACAATAAAACGAGTGAAAACAGCGTTTGGATGGTCAAAATCGGAGATATAGCCCGCGAGTTGTATAATGTATGGGTGAGGCAAGCTGCTTTCCCGCCAATTTCCCCCAAGGCCACGGAGACACAGTCGATCGATACTCTCTCTCTCTCTCTCTCTCTTGCACTCGCTTGCCATCAGTGATAACAACACCCTGCTTGCAACTCGCTAATGTTAGCACGAAAATATACCTCAGAATAAGGGAATAACAGGGAAAATAGGTGATAACTGAAGGATAGGAGGAAAGTGGGGAAGGAGGGGAGGTAGAGGACTGAGAATTTGCATGGCCCAGGGGCCAACAAAAAATAAAAAAATAAAAATATATATATTTTTTTTTTCGATGTCAAAAGTTGATTTTTTTTTTTCACTCACTCTTAAGAGTCTCCCCGCAGTTCCCGGGTTAATATGATACCAAACTCACAGTTTGGTTTTCGTAAGGGACTGGGTACATGTGATGCACTTCTAACACTCTCCCATGACTTGCAATCTTCATTGGACCGTGGACATGAGTCTCGTGTCGTGGCTATTGACTTTAGTTCTGCTTTTGACTTAGTCAACCATAAAGCACTTCTGTATAAGTAACAGCTCATCGGTATTGGTAGCAATTTTTTAAGGATCTTTGAAGATTTTTTGACGAAAAGATCTCAGTCTGTGGTCATTGATGGGTGTCATTCCCCTTCTGTTACTGTTGTTGCTGGCGTTCCACAAGGCAGTGTCCTTGGGCCTTTGCTTTTCATTATATTTACTGCTGACCTGTGTTCCGAGCTTGAAATAAACTAATCTCCTATTCCGACGATACAACTTTATATGCGTCAATTCCATCACCAATTGATCGACACGAAATTGCTACTGCTCTGAATAGGGACTTAGCCAAAATTACATCATAGTGTGAACTTTGGGGTATAAAACTTAATGCTAGTAAAACACACTCCATTATCATCAGCAGATCTCGTACCTTGGATCCTCCCCATCGTTATGTACAAGTTTCTGGCGAGCAAATTGAGAATGTGGATACTCTGCGTTTAATAGGAGTTACTCTGGATACCAAACTTACTTTTGAAAAGCATATTCGTTCTTTTATCCTCTTCCATTTCCCAAAAAATTGGTCTGCTTCGCAAGTGTTATAAAACGTTTGCTTGTGACGCCACAGTTATCAAGTCTTTTTATGCTTTTATTTTGCCACAATTCGAGTACTGCTCACCTGTCTGGTTGTCAGCAGCTGAGTGCCATCTCAAGTTGCTTGACAGGTCACTAAATTCTATCAGTTTTATTCTACCTCATTTGTCTCTTGATCTGTGTCATCGACGTAAAGTTGGTGCCCTTAGTCTTTTATTTAAAGTTTTTAAACACCCTCAGCATCCCTTACATGGGGTTCTGCCAGTGCCCTATGTCCGGGCTCGTGCAACTAGATTCACAAGCAACCTTAATGATCTTGCCATGAGCCGTGTTAGTTTTTCTACTACACAGTTATCACGGTGTTTTGTGCCGGCCATGGTTGACTTGTGGAATAAGTTCCCAATGACCTAGTCAATTCAGCTCATATCTCCATCTTTCAGTCCAGAGTTAATGCATTTTGCAGCATTAAGTCTAATTTTTAAACATATTTTATTTTATTTTATTGTTTTATATTTATATTTGATATCCACTTCATAATATTTTATTATTCATTTTATCTGTGTATAATATATGTATATACACAGTACAGTATACATGTTTTTTTGTTTTGTTTTTCTTTTTTCTAAGGATGCCGTAGTCTCTCTCCAGTGCCTCCTGGTGTTTTGTGTGGATTCATCTTGCTGGTGTTTCTGCACCCTGGTTGGAGACTTCGGCATTTCATATACCGGTAATAATAATAATAATAATAATAATTAGTTGCATGTGTGTAAGGAATCTGCCTTATTTGTACCGGTGTGCAAACAAACAAACAAACGAGCGAGAGAGAGAGACTGGGTGTGTAAGGGATCTACCTCTATTCGTTTAGTAACAGAGTTGTAGATATGTGGAATAGGCTACCGAGTGCTATAGCGGGATCAAGAACAATAGAGTTCAACATAAAATTAGATAGGACGAGATGGGTTGGGTGTGAAAGGCTGCCACGGGCGTGTTTGGCCACCATTTTGGATATCATATCAAAAGTTGCCCAATACAAAAATGCACCTTGTGTCAAAGTTTGGTCCCGATCTGACAAACGGTTCCGGAGTTATTACTTAAAAACTGGACTATTTATAATATTATGGAAGCGTGCAATACTCTTGATGCCCTGATACCGTTGCTTGCTGTTTGAGGGAGGAGGAAAGGTAAGTCACACCACACCAAATTTTTTAAAAACTTTGAAGGCTTAGAACTTTGTTATTAAACTAAGCATTTGGCAAAGGGAGGAATTGTTAAATACCCTTAGCCAATACTCTGCTATTCACCAAAAATATATTTGAATTATCATTATTATTTGGTAGGGTAGGTATGTATAGGTAGATTGGTTAAATAATTGCTGGAATTCGTAGGGACTGTTATAACTATTTCGAGAGAGTTACATTTTTTTAAATTTATGGATCTGAATGATTAACTAAAATATTATTAAGCAAAACTAGGGGATGCGGGGAAGCCTATAGACTGAAGACTGAAAACGTTGTGTGGGTAGCTAATACGGTTTTAAAGTAATTTAAGAATAGACAGTTTTCAATACTGCGGCCAAACGATTCCACCCACTTATATTCTTTTGGTATCAAAACGTTCGGAATTGCGATCCTCACCCAACTACGCAGAAATGTCTTTGATCATCGGCGTAGTTTTAAAGATGTGGAATTTTAAGTGGAATTCAAGTTTTTTTCAAGATTGCCGGAAAAAACCCCACATGAAAAAGCAAAACCTTTTCTATAAAATTTGTGGAGCATTAGTAGTAGAGTCCAAATACTAAAGCCCAATCATTTCCTATGAGTGGGAGAGACGGTATTTAGGTGTCAAATTTTTCGGGAAATCGGCTGGCACGGACCTGTTTGGCCGCCATGTCGGATGTTTAGCATATCAAAGGTTTCCCAATACAAAAACGCACCTCGTGAGCAAGTTTGATCCCGATCCAAAAAGCGGTTCTGGAGTTATTGCGTAAAAACTGGCGTGGACAAATAATTTGGATGAATAAGTAGATTTAATGATTACAATAGGGGTTCCCCGTAGGGGTCGAACCCCTAATAATTTTAATAATCATTATAATAATAATAATAATAATAATAATAATAGGAAGAAGAACAATAGAAAACTTATGCTATTGAATACAGGGAATCTTTGTTTTTACAATTGCTTCAATACGCAGAAGTAATCATAAAATGTATAACTATATATTAAGTAAATTGCCTTTCACTAGTGTTTAGTGTAATAGTGTTTGTCATGTGACTTGAATAGTCTATGATGTAATCATTCACTAGATATGAAAATAAGGTTAATTACTATAGTGGTAAATGTTTACTAAATTGTTATTATTTGGAAAAACGTCCATTTGTCTCCAAGGATGGTTAATGTTCTAGTTAGTGTACTTATTTCCAAAAGAGAGGGCCCCAATTGCATCTTTTGTATGTTATTATGTTTTGAAAGTAAATTGCAATATATTTGTTTCTACTGATAAACCCAGAGAAAATTAACTAATGTATTTTCCTTTCAATAGATTGGTCTTCGTAATTCCGGAAAGTTGTTCCTAAAATGTTTTGGATTTAATACCATTTACCCATATAATATCATGAAGCTACTTTTTGAAGGTGATTAACATAAGATGATCAAATTAATTTACAAAATCATCTTCAACAATGAACAATATAACAAACAATAAAAGTTAATTTCGTATGAAGGGGCCCGTTCTCTTTTTAGGCTTAAAAATATCGAAATCCTGAAAATGCCATTAGATGTTTAATCAACATCCATTCATAAGCCAGTGAAATGTTATTAGTAAAAACCCATTGTAAATTGTTTTGTTTTATGTTTTCCAAGCTTTTCCTGTATTTCTAAGAATGTTATATAGCAAACTTTGAAATTGACAGGCTCAGTAACTACTGGTTGTACGATGATCGTACATATATAAATGGAAAGAGCGTAAAATATTCTACAACCTCTCAAAAGCTTTATCTACTATGCTGTGTTCCTGCGTACAATATTGTAAATAAAAAGAAAAAAAATCACCTAATTACCTTATACTTTCACAGTTTTGTTTTCAAAAATGTATTTGGCAACTTTGAGATCTAATAAGTCTGTTATTATTTGGCCTCTAGGATTTTTTTATATACCATTGTAAAGTGCAATTCGATTTTAGTCTAGCCAACTTTATTTGTTTGCAGCATGTTGTCAAATTCGTAAAATTCTACAAAATAATTTCACCTTAATTCATAATCACCTAAATCCAAAAATACACAAAATATATAAAAAGTTATTTACAGAAACTACATACAGTACACACCGATTGTGAGTTGTTTGATCACATAAAACAGGTGCTATAGGGATTTTAGTAGCGCTATAGTTTTCAACCTTGTTTCACCTAAATTAAAAGAAAAAAGCAAAACAAATAATAATATCCTTGACCTAGTTTTATAGTCACATACACCTGTGCCAAATTGCATTTATATTGAAAGTAAGACTTAGAAGTTGGGTAATAAATAGGGCGGTCCCCTTAAAGGTTAATGTTTTTTTGTATAATTTATAATTTGGTAACCCTTAAGAATTGTAGTACTTAAACACTAATTACCTTTTGTAGTTATAGCCATTCATTGCTCTTCCCTCATAAATACAAAAAAATCTTGTATATTATTGTCTTTAATTTACACATCTGATAAATGACACAGGTTATTCAACATTACACATACAGTAGTTGGAAATGTTATGGAGGTATTGGGGTTAGTTATCAATATATCTATCTATCTGTCGCCGTGATTCCCGAAGGGGTGGCCACAAACGAACCGCCCCCATGCACCCCTGTCCCCAGTCAGTCTATGCCCCTCCTCCCAACCAGCACCGCCTTCATCTATAGACTTCCTTACTCCATCCTTCCACCTCTCTTTCGGTCTACATCTCCCTCTCTGTCCTTCCACTTCGCTCTCGTACACCTTTTTAGTCATACTCTCGCTTCCCATACGTTCCATATAGCCGTCCATCTCAAGGTGTTCCTTTTTCACGCTTTCCAGCACATCTACCTCCACACCACACCTCCTTCTTACTTCCTCATTCGTCTGTCTATCCCTCCATGTAACTCCGCACACACTTCTCAAGTAACTAAATTCCATCCCTCTCACTCATGGTCTGAGTCTCTTCTCAAACGACCATGCTTCGCTTCCGTAAGTCAGTGTCGGGATTACCACACTGTCATGCAAGGATTTCTTCACTTCCATACTGACCACCCTATTTTTTGTTACTGCTTTCAAGGTTCCTACAACCCTCTTCCCCTGTTGGACCCTCTCCCGCACTTCATCCATAGTCCCAGGGACATCTTTACTCAACACACTGCCCAGACCCTTAAATGAGCTGACAATCTCCATAGCCTGACCGTTCAACTTCACATCACACTCTGTGGCTTCACCCCTTTCGAAGACCATAACCTTGCTCTTCCCCACATTTACCTTCAGATTCCGTTTTTCGCACACTGTTCCAAACATATTTACCAGACCCTGCAACTCCCATTCATTATCGCTCATCAGAACTGTATCGTCAGCAAACAGCAGTACATGCAGCTTCCACTCATTTCTCTCCCTTATCAGCGATACACCAACATCCACTATTATCCACTATCCACTAGTTATCAATACGGATTGGTAAACTAATTTTATATGTTCACAGTAGAGCTACTGGGTTCATATTTGGTTTGATTATTGATATGACATTATGATAGGTAGCATGCAACTTTGTGCACCAACATTACATACCAAACCTCACAGTTTTCAAACAAGACACCACCATATATACATGAAAAGATACAGTAGAGCATTAGTCGATTGTATACACCAGGTACCCATATTTGCCCCCATTGGTAACAAATGAGAGCTTTATCACCGCTCGTCCCACCCTTGCTGTTTTTGTTGCTGCTGCTATTTTTATTCTGCTTGTTGAACTGGATCAGCTGAATGAGTTATTAGAGGGGAGAGAGACTAGGAAAGAGGTCTTGGAGCGGTTGGTTGATTGACTTTTTTTGACGGAAGCCTTTAGTGGCTTGCAACACTTGTTGTTTCGATGGGCCAAGGCAAAGCAGAGAGAGAGAGATTGTTCAGAGCCTCGTGAGCAATCCAGGTGGCATACCAGGTTTTTGTTGGCAACCCTAAAGGAAGCTAGGGGTCACCCATCCAACGACAACACTCAAGGAGCCAATATTTGTCCCTTGGAAGACACTAAGGCTGCAGTGCTGTATACCCCAAATTCTACTTAATGTCTTAGTAAGACAGAACCACCATTGGTAATAGAGCGTGTTCGGGTCACTTCATAGTCATTATCACCTTTGTGTCAAAGTCAGGGTTATATTGTGCCATCCCCATGTATACATGGTAATGTCTGGGATTTGATCCGTTGACAGTAACCCATCCAAATAGTACCCATTCCCTCAGTGCTGTCGCTGTCCGAACCCAATGTTGCAAACAGGAAGACGCTTTTCAAACCAGCTATAGCCTACCGTTTATTTGTTATCATAATCTCTTGACAACCAGCTGTTTATATCTATTGGAAAACAAATTTATTTTTGTATTCAAAATGTAATGGTGATGGTTTCATTATACATACATTCTTTCATGGATTATCACATATGAGACCACCACTAAGTAATGACCACCACTTGGTACAGATCACCACCTGGTACAATCCACCACTTGGTACAGACGACCACTTGGTACAGATCACTACCTGCTACATACTAGCACCTGGTACTCAGTACTCACCCTTGAGACCACCACCGTCAGTAGCCACCACCTGGATGGAGTATCGCTGTGTTTTCTCCCGGTCAAGGCAGCACAGCGCCGTGGTGATCAGGCCCCGCTGACTGTCGATGGTAAAGATGGCTCGGCCGCTTGTCTCATCTATAGCGTTCTTCTCTAACGAATACGTCACCTTGGCGTTGTCGCCCTCCTGGGGATCATCGTAGTCAGTAGCAGTCACACGTGCAACAGATGACCCTGGTCACAAAATAAAATAAAAAACAGCAGGATGTATAATATAATCGTACAATGATGGACACAATATATAATGTACTGCACATGAAAACATGCAATGTTGTGGAGCTTATAATCCATTGTACTGTAGTAGTAACTCCTTTCGTAATCAAAATATATCTAATATTGTAGGACTTGTAAGACATATTGTAAGACATAATCAGTTATAGACATATAATTAGTAGTACTAGTAGTAGATAAAGGAAGATAATTTATTGTGTCTTCAAATGAAGTGTCATACACCGGTAGTATGATGCAGGTCTCTTCAATTTCAATTAGTATGGTTGTAATATGGCAATTGTATTTAAGTCAGTGTTATGTAACTGCATCAGTCCTTTCTTGTTAATTGTTATTAATAACTGAAGACAAATACATACATTTTCAATTAGGGTCACCAAATTTGTTGTTTTGAGAGTTGGCCTGAGCACCTGTAGGTATGCGCTTGTTTTCGGTGTTGAGGACGTTTACGGTAAAAATAATGCTACCACTGATTTTAGTTAGTAGATTACATTTGCTGTAATTTGTGATTTCAAGTTGCTAAAAGGTAGACAAAAAGCTTTTACAGAATAGTAATCAGTCGCTATAAATTCACTACATGAGATATCAAGCAGCGTAAACACCGGTTCACTGAAACCCCAGTTAATTCTAGGTAGAATTACATGAAACTATATTAAATTAGGATGCCATAAAGCAAGGTAGCTAAGTGTTGAGTTGAAAGTTAACTCCAAACTCTAACTCTTACATAGCAGCACACCGAGTATTTCCCTGATGTCTTACAAATTAATCTGTACGTCTACTAACTTAGGTAAATATTTCCATTAAGAATATTATTGTCAGACACATGTTCTAAACTTAGATTAAAATATTATATTGACAAGAAATCAACATTTAATGAAACCGTGTATGGTTCATTACACAGCTTTTCGTCAATAGTTGAATCATAAATATATCTCTGTTCAACTCGCCTTGTCTTCCTATTAATTATCTTAAATGTCTTTATCCTCTTAAGTGCGCTTGTGGGTAATTAGACACCTCTGCCTGTGCGCATGTATTTGAGCTGTTTCCATCACTAAAATATTAATTTTATCATAAATAGCATTAATACTTGTCCATATGTGCCTATTATAGGTTGATTATAAAGGTATTAACCTGTTACAACAATAAAACGAGTGAAAACAGCGTTTGGATGGTCAAAATCGGCGATACAGGCCGCGAGTTACATAATGTATGGGTGAGGCAAGCTCCTTTCCCACCAATTTCCCCCAAGGCCACTGAGACACTGTCGATCGATACTCTCTCTCTCTCTCTCTTGCACTCGCTTGCTAACAGTGATGACAATGCCCTGCTTTCAACTCGCTAATGTTAGCACGAAAATATACCTCAGAATAAGGGAATAACAGGGAAAATAGGTGATAACTGAAGGAGGGGAGGAAAGTGGGGAAGGAGGGGAGGGGGACTGATATTTTGCATGGCCCAAGGGCAAAAAAAAAAAAAAATATATATATATATTTTTTTCGATGTTTAAAATTTTTTTTTTTTTTTCTCTGACTCTTAAGAGTCTTCCCGCAGTCCGCCGGGGGAACTCTTAAGAGTCTTCCCGCAGTTCCCGGGTTATTAGTTACATTATTGAACAACACTTTCTCTATGATGAGTATTATTTTATTTTTTTTTAAGAGACAATGAACGGAGGAAGGAAAACACAAATAAAACAAAAAGGTCCATGTGCCTAAAGGCATCCTCCATTCATAAAATGTTTGTAACAACTGGATTTAAACTATTGTAGATTGTAAGTTTGTGGAAAGCAACTCGAGGGAAGTGAATTCCAAAGAGTAGTAGTTCTGGGGATAAATGAACTTTGATAAGCAGAAGTTCTGCATTGTGGAGGAGAAAGTGTAAATTCATGGGCGCTCTCAGCTGCCCTAGTTCTATGGGGAAAGATGTGGAGAGGCGGCACAAATGAAGCAAGTTCTTCGGAACAATTGCTGTGAAAATATCTATAGAATAATGCAAGGGATGCAACGTTTCTTCGTATGGATAATGTAGGAAGGTCCTGTGTGATTGCAGGGTTATTGATTAATCTAATAGCTTTATTTTGATTTTGTCCAACTGCCTCAATGCAACCACTCCACTTCCACTCCACAGAGGTGAACAGTAATCCATCTGAGAACGCACATGACTTTTATATATTACGGCCAACTGCTCGTCAGTGAAGAATTCTTGAACTCTGTACAGGAGTCCCAGTTTTTTAGAGGCATTCTTAGCAATGCCTCTAACATAATGTGTCCAGCTCAAGTTAGTAGTTAATGTTACACCGAGAATGTCAATACTAGGGGAAGTGGGAATATTTACATTATTAAAAAATATATGGGAGTCAGTGAGATTCTGTCGGTTAGAAAATTGAATGTACTTGGTTTTCTGTGCATTAAAGGAAACTAGATTCTTTTGTCCTCATTCATTAATTCTAGAAAGGTCCTGCTTCAGAGAAATTGCAGTGTTTATTTTTGAATTTATAAGATCGGGTTGGGTGAAAGAATTGGTAAATGTGAAGGAACTGTGGAGTGTTGAGTCATCTGCGTAGGAATGTATTGGATTATGAGTGGTAGATATGAGATCATTGATATGAATGAGGAACAGAGTTGGGGCCAAAACTGATCCCTGGGGAACACCAGCAGTATACTAAAAATTATCTTCATATCTGGCTTAGTAAATGCCTTTCTATTCAGTCTATAGACCCGACAAGAAATTGGATGCCGACCATCTTCGATCCTTTCGACCCCTTCCATTGGCGTAGTCATTAGACTATCGGTATATGTACATAATTAGATAAATATCCAGTATTCGAGAATGAACAATATAATGTGAGCTTGTGCATAAATCTTTAACTGTCTTGGTAGCGTAATGGTTAGTGCGTTGAATTATGGTGTGCGTATCCTACTGTAGGTTCGAATCCTTGGAGTGCCACATGTATTCATTAGTTTCATTGATTTCATTAATTAGGTTTATATGTAAGGTAATTGGTGGGTTGGTGATACTATGAACTTATTCAGGTTCAGGACTAATTCCTAGCCAGGCCTTCCCTTGTGGTTAAGGCTCCTTCAATTACCTCTTCCATTTGTGTAATCATTAGGCTATCATAGTGCAGTTGGGTATATGTGCATGCTTTTATAACACTGCACTAGCGGGCATAATTGCCCAAAATTACCTTCATTCCCTGCTCATGATAATGAATAAGCAAAAGCCAGAGCGTAATACAATTTTATATAATTATACGTGAGAGAACAGTAATAGAGCATTCAAATGACACCTGAATCATCCCTGTATAACATCTGGTTTTCTTGCAAGGATCTTGCAAACAAAAGGTAAAATCGCTAAAAATTAGCAATTTGTTGCTGATTTCGCTATGTGTGATGCTGCACATATGTGAGCTCACTCACACACACACAATTCAGTGTCATGGCATGGCCTGTAGGTTGTGGTTGACGCACAACCGCGCTGCCTGCAACAGCTGGCCTCGCTCTTAGGCCTCATAATAGCCAAGAAATCGTCTCTGTCATATGACAGGCCCCGCGAGAATTGGGTTAATATCCTGTATTCGAGAATGGATAATATATCGTGAGCTTGTGCATAAACTTTTGACTGTCTTGATAGCATAATGGTTAGTGCGGTGAATTTCGGTGTGAATATGCTAGGTTGAATATCCTGGAAGTACCACATTCTGTATATTCATTAGTTTCATTGATTTCATAAATTAGGTTTATTTGTAAGTTAATTGGTGGGTTGGTGATATGAATTTACTCAGGTTCAGGAGTAATTCCTAGCCAGGCCTTCCCTTGTGGTTAAGGCCCCATCAATTACCCCTTCCATTCGTGTAATAACTAGGCTATCATAGTGCAGTTGGGTATATGTACATGCTTAGACTAATAACCAGTATTCGAGAATGGATATTATATCGTGAGTTTGTGCATAATCCTTTAACTGTCTTGGTAGCGTAATGGTTAGTGCGCTGATTTGTTGTGTGAGTATGTAGGTTCAAATTCTTGGGGTACCAAATGTATTCATTAGTTTCATTGATTTAATAAATTAGGTTTACTTGTAAATTAATTGGTGGGTTGGTGATAATATGAATGCATTATCATCATTTAACAGGACAACTCGGAACGTATGTCAAATTGTGTTTAGTATTTTGAAGCACTACAGAGCTATTAAAGAGAGAAAAAGAGAGAGATTTCATTAAGAGGGAATTCTTGCTTCATCAAGTAATTCATTGAGCCCTGTGAACGCTTTATTTCAGACAATTACTCCAGAGGTGACGTCACAAGTGTCAAATAACAGGTTCGTATTTACTGCAAGGTGGACAAAGGCATCTTGTATGAAGAGACTACCTAAGTATATCCACCTACTCTGCCTCCAGTGTAAGTGTGTGTGTGTGTGTGTGTGTTTTAACCAATCGTGCTAACGGTGTACACCACAGACCATGCTAGGTTAAGTTAGATTATGTTGAATTAATGAGGACAAATAAGTTAGGTTTCATTGTATTGGACCATGTTAGGCTTGGAAAATCTTGATTGTCATATGTTTTAACTGACAAAATGTCGGCGGTATACAAAATGTATTAGCCTTTCCATTCTGATTACGATACCATGTTAATTTGAGTCAGCACCAGACGACTTTAATGAGCTTAAGAAGGACCACTCGAAACTTCTATCAAATTTTGCTAAGTATTATGAAGCACAATAGTGTTATTAAATAATTGCGGATTTAATTTTGCAGGATACAATACTTTGCATGCCTAATAGGAATGTTATGGTAAATATGTTTTGTTTACATCAAACGCAGTTTGAAACAACAAGTAAATATACAATATGTTCAAAAGTAAGTACACCTAACCAGATATCATTGTCGGATTTCATACAATTCCAAAACTATGGTAATTTTATGTTCGTAATAAATCAACCTATCTAATTATGTTCTAACATATATTGTGTGTCAATATATCAATTGTGACTGTACGAGGTATTCAGGAGAAACTTCTATGACACTATATAAACACTATGTGTACATAATTATATACAGTATATATACAGTGTATATATATATATATATATATATATATATATATATATATATATATATATATATATATATTTATATTTATATTTACAGTATATATTACTTCAGTGCGAAAAACGACTGTAATGCGAACATAACATGAACTAAGATGTCAAGCACCAACTTGAGGTTACCTACTAGGCAGGATGGACGGAAGGAAAGAGGATGATACTGGTACACAATCCCAAGAAAGTTTTTAATGTGGAGTCTGATTAACGGCAAAACACGAATACAAATAAAAATAGAAAAATAGCAAACACAATACGTCTAAGACTGGGAACGAACATGGCTCCCAGACATGACAGTTTAATTTTCTGGTCACTACACCACCACTCTAAAAATGTAAGGTTCCCTAGAGATCGATATCTTATACTGTTTATTCATCATCAATATTTGTTTATTACTGAAGAAGCCTTTACGGCGAAACATCGAATAACGTAGATCACTGCTCTGAATGCGTCTTAATTTCCCCACACCTTCCGCAGCCAATGCCGATTCTTACCAATTTGTTTTTGTTTGAACAATATAAAAAAATACTTGGTGGATAAAAATGATGCATGTTTTACCAAAATATTCATTCTACATTAATTTTCAGCAAAAATATATACGTTTAGTCCAATCCTTATATAACTCAATATAAAGAGCAAAGGCCAATAAACAATATTACCGTAGCAAAACCCACAACAAATACCGATAAAAGTGCTGCAGACTACAGTATATTTTGTTTGTTTTTCCAACATCTTTCAACTGCGCACCATCATAAATATATATTGTCTGTGACGACAATAGAATTTTATATATGAAATGACAAGTATTTTACAAGCACTTTCCAAAAAATAAGTCAGAATTTGTCTATTATTAAGAGTTGTTTTCTCTATGATTATAATAGCACTAGAGAATGCACAAGCCATCCTCGGACTCGCACTTGTATACGCAACCATAAATCATTCTTGGTATATATTGTTATAAGGTGTTTTATTGATACATATTGGTCATTGTATGAGGAAACACATAAAGGAAACCCAAATTTCCTCCTTCTAATATTTGATTATATATGATTATTTATAAAAACACATCGGAAAAGAATCATAGCACATGTGGCGGTTATAATTATATTCAAACGTGTTATAGGGACATTGATATTAGCTTAAACTATATATATATATATATATATATATATATATATATAATATTTTATATATATATACAGTATATATATAGTATATATATATATATATATATATATATATATATATATATATATATATATACCCGGTATATATATATTAATGATAACAAAAGCATTCTAGGATACAAAACCCTATTTTACAGTATTTTAGATACACATACCAGTCGTCCAGGCACCACCACCTTTAAAGGAAAGCTAAGTGCACTGCAGCCTGTGACTGTCAGGGAAATACTGAGGGCTGCAGCTCTCCCTATCGCCGGCGGTGGGATAGGTTGGCTGAGAGCAGTGTTGTCAATAGTTTTATTGAGTGTGTCAATACCAAAACTTATCGTTACCCAATTTATAAACAATCTGAGTATTCAGTTATCATTCACTTAATTTCTAAACTATTGAATACGCTAATCGCATGACCGTGCATTTAACACTCATGCTGTGGGCATAATTGCCCGAAATTACCTTCATGCTATGCACTTTTTCATGCATAAGCAAGAGCCAGAGCGTAATAAAATTATATATCCGTGAAAGTACAATGATAGAGCTTTCCAATGACACATGAATCATCCCTGTACGACATCGAGTAATTTTGCAACGATCTTGCAAACGAAGGCCAAAATTGATAAAAAAGGGCAATTAATGCTGGTTTTGATATGTATGATGCTGCACGTGAGTGTGCGAGCTGTCTCTCAGACCTCAGTGTGCCTGTGGCGAGCGGTTGGAGCCCTCCTGCGCTCCCTCCAACAGGTGGCCTCTCTCTCATTTTTTTTTTTTTTTTTTTTTTTTTCCCCAACTTACTTCCTCTCGGGCATAGGCTGAGAGCCTTAACATTCACCGCTTTACAATGAACAGTGAAGCCTGTGAGGTCTTGTTCCAGTCTAAGGAGTGAGACATGTGAAGCACGTAGAGTACAACGAGCACCTGCCATCTTGCCTTCACATGAGGCACGGTGCTTACTCATGGCCCGAAACGAGTCCATCTCTGAAGCCACCTCGTTCCCGTGCTTCACTGTCTCACCCCCTACACTCGGACTCTCACGCTTACACACACACAACGCCACCTGTTGAGCAGATAACTCACCATGGCTCATAATAGCCTCAAAATGACGCCCGTCCTATGACGGACACCGTACAGAAGGAGTAAAGGACACCCTTCCTAAAAACGATTTCAGTATTCATGCATGAGATAATTATTATGTTCTATCCAACAACCAACCTTACTCCTAAAATCGATTAATGAAATATTACAAACACATGTGGCAGTCCGTGGATTCGAACCCAGGACGCTCACACCGAAAATCAACACCTTATGCATTACACCACGAAGACAGTTAAAGAATGGTGGACACTGCCTACGATTTATTATGCAACTTCGAATCCTGCATATCAATCTAAGCATGTACACACATCCCAACTGCAACTCGCGTAAGCTATGCATATGTGAATGGAAAGAGCAATTAATGGGGCCTTAACCACTAGGGAAGACCTCTCGATAAATTACTCCTGAACCAATATCAATTATTATGTTCTATCCAACAACCAACCTTACTCCTAAAATCGATTAATGAAATATTACAAACACATGTGGCAGTCCGTGGATTTGAACCCAGGACGCTCACACCGAAAATTAATTAAGGGTTTTATATTCTACATGAAGATGGTAATAATTATCCTCTAGAATATTAAGACTGAGTTTTTATTACCATTCAGCCAAAAGGCATATGTTAAGCACCCTTTGTACACACTTTTTAAGTTTTTGAATGTTTAAGATTGCAATATATTTGTTGCAATTATAAGCAGCTGAACATTTTACCATGAGATACAGAATTTTCATGAATCAGTTCCCTATAATTTGTACACATATATTGCAGTTAACCGACTTATTGTTAGTAAGAGTTTACATTATACTGTATATATATGTATAAATACATAACTTATAAGACTGAGTGCTCCACACGAAGTGCGGTTCTGGTCTCACATCCTATTGGCAGTGCTCCAAGCAGCCCTGCTCAGAGCTACCACAATTGTCAGTTTGTTTTATTAACACCTAACGAGCGGCCTAGGCGGTAAATAATATGTAGCCACCAGCGGGGTGTTTTTAGCCAAAATAGGGCTGTTTACGTGATCATTTTCATGCCTAAATAAGACCCAGAGCGTAAAACAAGCATCTATCCCTGAAAGGGCATAAACAGAGCTTTCCAATGACACCACAACGATCCTTGTATGACCGCTAGTTTTCTTGCAACAACCGCGCAACACGAGTGCAAAAACCATGTAATTCGGTACTTTCCCCATACATTTCAGTATGTAGCGAGTGTGAGAGGGTGGAGGAGGGTGGGATTCGTGTCAGTAGGCCCGCCGCGGTGGTCTGGAGCAGTCATACGCTTGCTACTCTCCTGCCACCACTTGTCTCTCTCTCTCAGCAACATTACGTGCTGAAATTGCCACACGACCTATGTCGCGCGCCGCCAGATAGTCCAAATTTATTTAACTCGACTTATGTTGCGCGCCGCTAAAGAAGGATTAAAGATCAGACTGCAACTTCAGATCCCACGTATCTCTTGGTCTGCCACTTGGTGCAACTCCATCCACGTTTACGGACTTGCGTCTTTTCACTCAGCTTAGTTCATCCATCCTCTCAACATCTCCAAATCAGCTAAACCTGCTATTACACATCTCATCACTGATACTCTTAAACCATATATACTACCTAACCGTCTCCTCAGCTATTCGCTAGGTATCCTATCTTGCAGTTTGGCACCGAACATCCATCTCACCATTCTCATCTCATTATGCTCCATTCTGTCAACATCATCCAATTTGACAGGCCACATTTCTGAAGCATATGTCGTTGTGGTTCTAACACATGAAACGTACACCATTCCCTTCAAGGGGAGAGAGATTCATCGCATGTTAAGTAGTGGCAACAGTTCTCTGAAATTTCCCCAGTCGCATCATATTCTTGCTATGGTGGCAGCCTGAATAAGATGTGGCTGGGGAAAGATAGAGAACATGGTTTGGTAAATAATTCTTCAAAACAAACACATCTAATCAATGAAATATATTTTATAAATGTATAAAATTCCAGCTGAACATAAAGCCATATAATCGTATGTTCATTACTTACCTATTAGAATATTTTCTGGTACTGTAGCCCGGGTGGTGAGTGTGGGGAAGTAAGGTGCGTTGTCGTTAGCATCCTTGAGGTTGACCCTGACGTCAGTGTGTGCCTCCAGCTGCCCGTCTGAGGCCGTCACCCGCAGCCGCCACTGAGCCTGACCGTGGGGAGGGTCCCGGTCCAAAGGCTGACAACACACATATATAAACTACCATTATTATCTCAACCAATGACATATGTGTGGAAAATGTGATGTTCATAGAAGATTATTTCGTGTTGATTGTTCTCTAAAATCTCTACACAAAATAATATTGCAGGGCATAAGGAGACATTTGGTGACTGCCTTCAATTGCTGTTCATAAAGAAGTGACTAAATTATAGGATATGTAGACTCTTTCGTATCCTCTATTACTCTTAACTGTTGGACTGATTAACTTGTAATGCAGTGCATAACAATTTTCTTGTTTAGTTTGGAAAAGGATTTGTTGTCAATCTGTTACATCATAACTAATTTTGTGCTTTACTATTAAGAATAATAATCAACACGTTCTGATTCTACTGCGCTTGTTTGGATTATTGTAGTTTGGATGAAGAGTTTTCCCTCGTTTGTATATATATAGTGTTTTGTGTAAAATGTCGAACCCACCTAACATTTCTCTGTATGATATTGTAATCGTTCAAACACATGTATTGAGGTGACTATGTCTCATTGATGTTTCTTCACCAACCTCTAATGAATAAAAACATACTTTAATACAATAAATTGTATATATTCTTTTCAGCATCCTAATCCTGTAAACATAAAACAATACAATATATTATAATTTCACATATAGACGGTTTAGGTGATGAAGCTAATGGAAGTCATATCAAAAGTAACAAATATTCTGGCGAATACAAATTATTACAACAAATATATGAAACAGGACAAAAACATTCTAAGTCTCAAATTACAATACTTTGTGGGATCAGTACAAATTGAATATTCAGTTAACGAGATATGAATTATCTGTAAATAGGAATAATCAAGAAACTGGTAGAATAAAGAGGGGCTGCAGATGTGGTGGTGTGGTTCTCCTATGTAGGCAGAGTCGAAAACATGTCCTAGTATCACCGAGGTGATTGGGAAGAACAGAGACAAGTGAAGAGCATGGGACAGAAATAGAGAAGATGAAGAAGACGGATTTAAGATAAAGAGCAGTTACTGCAATTAGTTTGGATCTATTTATCATTAACCTTTCTCACACGGGTGGCATTCACCACTTTTTTCTGAAAGTGGTGAAGGCAGTGGGACAATAATGGTGTGCCCCATTTTCTCTAGTGTCTTACTTTCACAGCCTACTGGCACAAGTCGGCCTTTGACTTTCTCTGGCGTAGGGATGCGGCGACCCCACCACTCGCCACTTTGGTGGTGCAATCAGTTTCTGGATCAGTGGACCACTGGTTCCTATCTTTAGAACATTCCTGTGTTTGATATGCTTCCAGCCAGGGCCCCACTGGGGTATATAATATAGCAACACAGTGGTGGAACTGCCATCTGGGTGAGGGACTGCTCTGGGTCTGTTCCTCCACTGCTAATGGTCATAATTAACAGTCGAATGGCACTGTGGAGTGGTACAATGGGGGCATGTCTGGAGGCAGTTTCTGCCATGTCTATCCCTTTTGGGTCGCTTCTTATGGAAGTGGGGCGTCGGATTGATGATGATGATGATGTCATGTCATGCAAATCTTAATAAGATGTAGTATATTATGGGCTATTGAGTACACTTGAGGACTACCATGAAAATCAGATCGTAACTTAAGATTATACAGCTCAAGAAAATGAGTGGGAATGAAGTAAATCAGTTAGAAGTGTAAACTATGTGGTACCTTATCAAAACCCTTTTGGATCTTTCAGATCTACTGCACTCATATGGTTCCTTAAACCTGCTTGTAGTATACCCTACCGAATGTTTCAGACTAGACCTATCTCTTTACAAGAGAGATAGAGAGATTGTATGTGTGTGTGTGTGTGTGTGTGTGATATACCAAGCAACAGTGTCTAGTAATAATTATATATCATTTTAGGCCTACTAGCATGTATAATAATGTCCAAGATATTCGTTGTTTCTATGAGCTTGAAGGAGACAAAAGGCAGGCTACCTGTAACGAGATGTTCCCACAAATCCAACAGAGTGACAGATACCCAGATTCATAGGACGTTGGAGTCAAAGTGCCTCAACACACAACGTTTAAAGCAATTCAAGTCAAATTATGAAGGCACGATTGATTGAGGGAGAGAGTTCCAGAGTTCACTTGTTGAGTAGAAGAAAGACTGAGAAAATTTGCCAATTCTTAGGTTGGAGAGCTGGACAGAATAGGAGTAGGACTCCGTTGAAAGGCGGGTGCCTCACACACACTACAAGGGAGAGGGTATGTACTGAGAGAGCTCTGAAGAACACTGATTGTAGTAATAATGATAAAAGAGTAAAAGAGATGCCACATTGCGGCGTGTAGAACGATTTTGTAGGGAACTAGTAAGAGGAAATGCGTTAATGAGGAAAAAATACTTTGACTCTACTCTTTCGAGAAGTGCGGTATGGGTGGAGACTCTCCACATATTCAAACAATACTCGATGCATGGGCGCACTGCGCCCTTATACATGCATGGGCGCACTGCGCCCTTATACAGAGCAAGAAGCTGTACGAGGGTGGAGAACCTACGGATACGGTTGGGCACACCTAGCTTCTGGGAAGCTGTTATGGAAAGAGTAATAATATGATAATTTCAAGAAAGGCCGGATGAAAAAGATACACAACAAATATTGAGAGAAGATGAAGGGTTGCTTTGTGCATGTGTAATAATATTGTGTATGTCCGGAGGCAAGTTGGAACATTGAAACACAAACACAAATAATAATAATAATGGAAGGTATAATATGCTCTCTAATTACAAGTACGTGCCTATTGGCATGCATAGTTTACATTCTCAGGATCAAGGTGGAGCTAGGTACACTAAGCTAATAATGTGGGTGTATCTTAATCGGCTGAAAATAGAAGTACAAACAATAAATGGTATAATTTACTGGACTGGATACGGAGTTACTAGATATATATATAGTATTTGTGTATTCTTTCACAGCATTATTATACATGTGCTTCAACTCGAACAACCAGAATACGCATATACAGTATACCTAACTTACATACAAACCTGTGGTAGCAGAATATTCTCATATTCATATGTAGGTTTTATTGGTTCCAAACTATAGAATAATTGCGATATATCTTAAGTACGTACAGTATCACAGACTCTCTCATTCATTCACATAATAAGCAACTATTTAATGTACCAACAACATTAACACTTTCAACTACTGACGCTTGTAGTTACACACACACACACACACACTCACCAAGAAGCTCGCACACACTCCTCATCACTCAGCCATTATTACTTCTTTAACATGGTGTGGGGTGGTAGAAGTAGTCTCCTCGTTAGTGGGGCGCACCATAAGAGCACACTATTATACCCCTCGCAGGACCCTCGCCTTTTCATTAGCACTTCCTAATGCTCTCCCTCCAGCACCACTATACAGGATATATAGAAAGACGGAGTCATATTGACGATCTCTCCGGCATTTTTTTACACAATTCTCCTCGCCTGAAGGCTTTAGATTTCGAGTTGCATAGTAGTTCAGGCTTTTACAATTATCCATATAATCGTTGATAAGTATGCACAATTCCCCCCCCAAATATAAGTTACGAAACTAAAGTTGCAGAAAATAATAACACTTACGAAACTTCCCCTTTTATATTTCTTCGCCAAGGAACTTTATTCCGGTACACATTGTTCCAAATAGGAGGTTAGTACCATGCTTAGTCTCGTTATAACAATACCCACTGGAAATGGTTTAACATTTTACTGCACACTGTAGACTTGTTACTCAGCAGCTGCTGCCTCTGAGTCGTTAGGTTCAGAGCAGTACTAAGTTCAAAGTTTTGGTGAAATTGACTTAACCCCTTGAGTACCATCGACGCACGTTATTCGTCGACTACGTATGGAACACTAAACCCCAGCGACGCAATGGTCGTGTCCGCCTTAATTACTCTTGCCCTATGTCACCAAGAGGGCTCAAATCTGTATGGAAACTACTTTAGGATCCCACGGAACAATACCAAAGGTTGGCAATCCTCCAATTCCAGCCGAGTGCGTGTGGACGAGCGCGGGGGTGATTTTCCAGTATATTGCCTACCCATCACCCCATGTTAATTACGATTTTCCGCCGCCCCCCAGGACCCCTAAATTACCTAGGTGAGCATTTTTGTTTCCTTCATTACTAACCCATCACATGTGTTTTCAGGATAAACAAAAAAATGACAAGTGGCTGGTCCAGGAGTGTACATATATATTAATCACTTGGGGTCCACCGGGTTAATAGACATGAGTATTTTGAAGCTAATTCTGGTAAATTTTTCTTAACCCTTACTGTACCAGCGACGGTATACAGCCGTCAGTAATAAAGTCACTCGTCAGTACCAGAGACGGAAAGTCGTCGTCAGTACTATGAGGTTCTTATAACTACCCGTATCGAGCGGTACCAGGTCCGTGACTTGTACTCGCTGCACTGAGACCTTGGCAACACTTCTCAGCCTGTATTCAAGCCTGTGGGTGCTATCTGGGACAGTATTTCTCCAACTTTCGGGGTGAGAGGGTATTCTCTCTTGACTCTGAAGCCATTTTTGACATAATGCCTGCTACTGGAGGGTACATCTATAATAATAACCTCTGGTTCAGTAGGGGTTAATTACAGTCACAAGTCTTTCTGGTAATTTTGTGTTCTAGTGAATTTTTATGTGATTTAGTCTATTTTAGGCCTCATTACTGTCGGAAATCAGATATTTCCTAAATCTGACTGATTTACAGCTATTCTAACCTAGGACATGTTTTAGCACGACTATTTTGCTTAACATAAATTCAATATAATACCAAACTCCTTCTGATGCATCCTCAAGATTTAAATCATACTTAACCCTTTCGCTGCGGTTGACGTCGCGGTATGTTACATGTAATATACTCATTTACTGCAGCTGACGTCCCGGTATTTTTTTATGTTGCCAGGTGACTATGATAATACCAAGCCGCTCTGCTTGTTGCCAGATGAAAGATCAACTAGACATTGAAATACCAGTATGTTACAGGCATCAGTATTGAGAGGTTGTGTGTCCAAGCAATAGCTGATTTGGAAGGTGAAATTCAACCAAGATCAGTTCTACTTCCATGTGTATTTGTGACAGCCATTTACCAGGTATAACTGAGAGGATTCATTTCAAGTTACAGGCCATAACAGCTATTGTCTACAAAACACATTAGTTGATACCTAAACACTGAATTGTATATACCTTGTTGAAATTGTTCCATTTTAAATTGATTTTCTGAGCAAAACTTTACCAACGCCCTTCACAAGTACAAACATGAGAGTAATATGGTTGTAAATTGACTTTCACCGACTCCCTCACTTCAGCAATTTTTCAAAAGTGTCTTTGCTTATGGCCAAGCAGGTTCGTCAAACTAATTAAGCTGTCCATTAGCTATGATTATGTCAGACATTAAATTTATGTACATACTCATTCATCTCAAGTTTCCTGATCCTGACACCAGGATGTGCAGTGAAGAAGGAAAATAAAACACATACGAGAGGGATTAAATATTTGAGGGGGGGTAGCAAGTGGGTGAAATATAGAAGTGTCTAAGCATTAGAGAGGAAGAAAAAGCAGGAAAGAAGTTATATGGTAGGGACTAAAAGAGAGTAAGCTGTCCAGGTTACCATTTTAGTGAATTATGTTATGAACACTCTAATGTTCTGCCAATTCTATATATAATTCGTAAATTAGATTATCAAGGTCGATCATCACTGGTTGTAAGCTTTGAGTCATTCTCGTTTCTGACTTGCCCCCGCAGCGTTTATGTTCGTTCTCTACTCTCTTATTAATTAATTACTTTACTAGAAAATAAACTAGCTAGCTTGTTATTGTTGTCGTTCCCTAGGCTGCCTGGCCAAACAGTTTGTTTTACGAGTCTGGTAGCATAGCCAGTTAATTCACTGATAATTATCTTATCATGTTTGGATTGTTCTAGATGTATCACAAACGTATGAATGCGTTTTTTCTCTTAATGATAGACGTTACACCATCCTCAGATTGTACTTGAATCTATCGTCTCCTATAGTCATAAGACAAAAACAAGTTGCACTTACTGACATACTTTCACACTTTTGTGATACATATAAAACAATCGAAACGTAGTAATTGAATTATCAATAAATTAACTGGCTATGCTACCAGACTCGGGCACATAAACCAGGCCATAAATCCCACGTACTGGACTTGTTTTTAACAACCAATTAAACATAAATATGATGTTGAAGTGTTGTCCCCACTTGAATATTCTGATCACTGTCTGATACAGGCCACTTGTTTATTGCGCAATACATTTTCCCACTCTGAACTGGTTTGGGTGACTAATGGGCACTATGAGAGGGCAGATTGGGAAAGTCTTCAACATTTCTTCACAGGCAATATCTGGACGTGTTTTTGTTTAATGATGCAAACTCCACCTTGGGTCACATACAAGATTGTCAAAAAATTGGAATGGACACTTATATTCCCTATCAGAACTATAGTAAGATATATTTATCCTAAATCGTTTGACCACAACTTACAACGCTTGCAATGAAAACAAAACACAAACACACACAAGAAACCCTTAATTATTACAAATCCGTCATAAATCATGACATCATTGAAATAATTCGAACTGAATCAAATTGCCTTCACAAGCAGGCACATAAACTACTAAGCAATCCAAAAGACATAATGTAAGCACAAATCAAGTAGGGCAGTGCCCAAGAGAGGTCACATACGCATATGATAAGGAGCTGCTGGAATTCCTGTTTCATTTGCCTGGCTCCCCCACTGTTTCTATTTGTGTTTCACCGTCATATAGAGTAAACCAGCTAACTCTCATAAACACCACCTCCCATCAATTTCACTACACTTAACAAACACACCATACTTCTTTCCAATGCACCTATATTACTTACAATGTACCTTGATTTTGGCTCTCTATCACTCTTTCAACCAAGGGGTGGGAGGAGGGGGGGGGGGGGGGGTGACGCTTGTTACAGGCAGCTTTGCCTTTTGTCTCATTCATGCACATAGAAAACAAATATACACAAATACTTTGGTCTATTCTCAAACTTATTCAAGTCTAACCTCACCACTGTTTCATTCATTCCACCATTATGACACGCAAGGTAAAGCCAACCTTCTTGCTGATATTTTCTCCACCAATTCAATTTTAAGTAAAACAAAATCAAGATATTCCTATACGAAGATATTACACAACGGTTTTGCATCAATAATTCCAGTAATGTATTTGTAATTCCATATAAAAATAAACACGTGCCGTGTTTGCGGCCGGTGATAGCTGGGTGTCTTGCTCTATACTCTCTTCTTCAGGTTGGGGTAGAGAAATGGGGCTCTTCTCTGCTTGTGGTTGTTTTGAGACGGTGTTCCTGAAGACAGCTTTGGGTAGATCAAAGCTCTTCTTGGGGTTGCTTCTTGGGCACAGAGCCTGTGTAGGTATGTCTGTGACCAGAGTTTTCTTGGCGGTTAGTAAAACCGGAATTTTGACGGTGGGAAGGTCGTTGGCCTTCAGGAGAGCTGGTAGATTCTCCTGAAGCAGTCCCTGGTCTTAGTTAGCAAGGGTGTAGGAGGTATTGATGACCACTTTAATTAATTCGATCAATCACAGGAATTTGCAGGGGCTGCTGGTGTCTTGTCGACTTCCTGTTTTTCCTCTGACATAGTTTGACCTTTTCAGGATGCCTCCGTCAGGGCAAGTAACACTAGGAGCCTAGTCTCCCTTCCTGGACTTCCTCACGATGAAACGTACCCTCTCGTTGTGTAGCACTGGAGCAACTGTAAAGCCTGAACCACCATCACCAGTATTCGACCAGACTGAGCCAACCACACATATTTTACACATTGGTATTCTTGGCTTTACCTACTTCAGTTTCCGGGGCTGATAAAATTTGGTTGAGCAACACGTCTCTGTTGCCACAATAATAGTTGGAGCTACGTCGGGGTAACACCTCTTCCATCTTTGAAATACATATCATTATGTGGTTTGCTGTTATAGTGGATTACCAACATAGCATAATAATTATCCCACTAAAATCAGAAAAACTAATTTTCTCTTTGTTACAAACATGAGTTTCTGTGATAATGGGTTTTATAATATGCAACCTTAGGCAATGATTGATGTGTCTCACTGACATAAATTTCTAATCACAGCCTATAACAAATACTTGTTCAACCACAGGGAGGATTGATAGACGCAAATATCACCGAATAAAGATATTTGGTTAATTACATTCCAAAACAATACTCTTGCGAACAACGCCAAACAAGGTGTTGTAACTGTCTCTGTATTATTATTAGCGAGAGCGATTTTACCTGACACCTCAGAATGTGAGGCATATTTATTTTCTGTATTAGTCCTATAATAATGTAATACATTCACAACACGAAAACAACACAGCTAACATACACACAAAATTATACAAGCTGCTCTCTCTCTTCCCAGAACACAACCAACTCTCGCTTTATCATTAGTAGGACGGTGGTATTAAGGGGAGATGGGCCGGTTTTCTGGACCACTTTCTCCCTCATATTTAGCCATATTAGTTTTCAGATGTTAAGATGTTTGCATCATTAGTTAGTCGATTTTAAGACCTTTCGCCCCATTTTGTCGTCAACATTTAGACCTTTCGTGCTATTTAGGTGTCGATTTTTTCCCTGGCGAACGATAGTGAGCCTGTAATATTGGAAGAATCGGCCTTCGGCCGGGGAATTTCTCTACCGAAAAATGTACAAATCAATCTAAAAGGGAGATCTAATGGATGTTTTTTTAAATTTGATGGAGGTCTAGTGAGAAAACTAGAAAAATAAAGAATACATGCAAAAATCGCACACAAAGTGAGCCATCTCCCCTTAATGGTGTCATATAGGTAAGGGTAGGAGACCATGGTGTAGATATAGACACCCAAGATACTATACATTAACATGTCTCTCTGTGTCTATCCAATGGTGTTGAACGATATACTAATCTATGAGACGATACCGTATATACCAGAGTTTAAGATAATCTTATTTTATGTCTCACTCACAGTTTGGCTTCTATATAATTGACCCTTAATTAATTGACGGTAATTAATACTGTGAACAAACAGTGAAAGCCCAGTTGTGTTGACATCACCACTCTAAAATGTTATATTATATCAAACACACACACACATACACTTTCTCTCTCTCACAACTGACCCATAGTAGCAGTACGGTGCCAGAAGTAGTGACGGAGAAACAGGGATGGGAACCGTTTGTGCAGATACCGTCACCAGAGATACTGTAGGTAACACACACACACACACACACACACACATATACACTTTCTCCCTCTCTCACAACTGACCCATAGTAGCAGTACGGTGCCAGAAGTAGTTGTTATGCTGGCCAACTTGCCAGAATGCACTCGTAACTCGCTAGCGCTCGCCAGGGCAGTGAAATGGGCTACAATAATCGTAGAACGATGTTCTTTCTTTCATAGAGTTCATGTTATCACAGACAGATCAGTGGTGGTCTTTATTCTTGTCTGTGACACTTGGAAGTATTTTATATCATTGATAGAATATAAGATGCATTGTGTGAAGTTGTAGGGAGAAAGAGAGCGAGCAGCGTGGTGGTAATATGTGTGTGTGTATGTACGTGTGCCTCCCTCGCTCGGAGGAGTTTCCCATGCTCGTGATTGGCCGGCGGGCCTGACGCGTCATATGACGCCTGCTCCTCATGACGTAATCTTCTGTGATTGGATGCTGCTGCCTTTGTTAGTGCTGGGGGGCTCCTGCCCGCGTTTCTCCTGCAGAGCTTGGCATAGCGTGCTTGGTCCTACATGTCCTTTGCAATCTGTCCCCAATATAACCCCCTATACTACTGTTTCTCTCTCTGAACATCTTCTTTTCCAATACTTCCTCTCTTTATTCAATTATTTATCCCTTCTGGTTCTGCACACGACTTCCATAGTCGGCCAGTCGTATTACCACCACCAGCCCTCACATTTATGTTTTGCACTAGCTTTAGGGATTAGTAGAGTCATAGTCATATGGTAGCCTAGTGTTGGGGTGCTTCTAATTATTGAGCTGTTCTTTCCCATTATTTAATGCTAGACAGTGGAAGGTATCTTTGGTCGTTGTCTGAGTTATGTATGTGGCAAGTCAGAGCCTGTACAACATCGACAAAGCTAGGTAGCCTGTAACCCTTGTGCATATTTTCCTTTGCGAGTGTAGCAGTATACAGGTGAAGGGCTTTTGCCTACACTTACCTGTATGCTTGCTACCTCATTTTGTTGACCTTTGTGGAGCGCCAGGGTAAGACCAGATACTTGAGATCTGGACTTACCAAGAGAGCCTCCAAGTCACTTAACGTAATATAAGGGAAATCTGTTCAAGGGGAGACAGTAGGCTACGAGGATGCTTGCGCTCTGCCTATTTTCCTGGTACCTTTTATGCCACTGCTAGACTTTATTAGTGAGAAAGACAGCATTGTGTTTATTAACATAAATTGTGTATGCTTTAGGAATAATTCACGCCTTATTTTAGCCTAGGTTGATGCATAGTGCACAACCCAGTTTGGCTGTTACGTTGGCTAAAGAAGTACTGTTTTGAGTGGCGATTATTAGTGCTGTCACAGAGTTGTTGCACTCCCTGATTATATATATGTATCCTACTTTTTGGTGTATTTAAGATACACGCTTTGATGTCCTGCCCCTGCATTATTTATGTTCTATATTAACGAGCATCTTAGAGCATCAGACGTTTTCAGAAGATTCTTTCTCTGATTGCTGTAGGACTAGACTTCCAGTGTTTTCATAGAGCATTGTAGAGTTTAGTGTTAAGTACAGACTCACACTAAAGTTAACGTAAGCATATACTCCTTTATTAAATCTTGTTATAGTTTATTCAAGCATTGTTATTACTTAAGAGCATTTTATTAACGTAAAGTACTCCTGTTGTGAGTAGGCTTTGCCGTCATCGGAAAGCCTTTGTAGAAGTGCACTAAAACTCAGTTAATTGATACCCCGTTATCCAGTAGATTAACTCTGGAGGGTTTAAGTGTTTTTGTTCACCGGCGTAATAGTTCGAGGGTTTGGAATTAGCGTACCGTTGTTGCAGATATAGCCTATCATCTAGTCCATTCTTAAGTGCCCTTGTTTATTTCGTAGTGCCGGTCGTAACAAATGGCGACCTTAGACCAGTATATAGTGAACTGAATATTGCAGTTTTTTTTTGAGAAATCTTATTGCCATTTGGGGTTGAATTTATTTCTCGCATTGTTTACATTGGACATTGTTTTGAGGATATATAGAACTTGTTGGAGTTTATTGGTGACCTAGTATTGCACTCAAGAACATCTTCGAATATTTTTTGGTGAATAAATCTACGCGAGAGTTTGGCTATTTTTGTCTTGACTTGAGATTTTTTGTTGTTGACTCCATCATGTTACTGGACGGGTCTGAGCATAGTGAGGGCACAGTGCGAGAGACAGGCGAGGAGGTGGAGAAGGTGTAGTTGTTTAACGGCATTCGGGTGGTGAACAATGAGGAGGATGCTCGGATTTTTTTGGAGGAGCCTGTGTAGGCGGGCCGTGTGTCGGGGCTAGACCGGTACGGAGTGCAAGTGCGTAACCACGGTCTTAGGGTTTTCCGGTACTAGCGGTATGTCGAGAAGTGAGCTGGTTGCCTGTGTGCTGGGTGGGGTTCATGGGGGTTCGGGTGGGGCGGGAGCTGGGGCACCTTCGTCCCAGCCCCCATTCCACTCAACTCCTATCGTAGCGCCCTCTCGGGTTCCGGAGCCGAGTACGTTCTGCAGGCCGAGGCCCGCTGGCGGTTGGGTATGCCTCTAAGTGACTCACTGGGTGGGTCCCCGGTAGTAGCAACCCCTCCTCAGAGTTTGACTCCCGAGATGTTGTTTCAGCTCGAGCTCGCCAAACTCAAGCAGCAGGAGCGACAGGCCGAGATCGAGCAGCGGAAACATGAGGCTGAGCTCGAGCAGCGTGAGCGAGAGTCTGAACGCAAGTTTGAGTCTGAAAGGTATCGTGCCGATGTTGACCTAGAGAAAACTCGTGTAGAGGTGACGAGGAACCGGGTCGTCCAGGGGGGTCGAGCCCATGTCCAGTCCCTGTCGCATCTACTTAAGTTGGTTCCAGTGTTTGATGAGTTAGGAGTTACAGAATTCTTTCTACGTTTTGAGAAAAAATGCCGGGAGCACCAATGGCCCGAGGAGAAATAGGCAGCCCTTGTTTCTTCACGATTGACGGGGAAAGCACTCAAGGCGTACGATGCTTTGCCCCTAGATTCCTGTGTGAATTATGAGTTGTTGAAAGAGGCTGTCCTGAGGGCGTATGAGCTACAGCCAGAGACCTATAGGGTGAAGTTTAGGGCGGTTCCAAAAAGAAAGGAGAGTACTTTCCAGGAACACGCTAGAGAGCTGTCAGATGCACTTGAAAATTGGTTGAGGCCGGAGAAGGCAAATACTTTTGATGCAGTTAAGCAATTAGTGTTGCTGGAACAATTTTTTAAGTGTACTGGCAGTGACTTGACTCTTAACCTGAAAGAAAAGCAAACAAAAACTCTGCAGAAGGCGGCTGAGCTGGCTGACCTTAGGGTGTCATTGATTCGTGGATGCGGGTCTGCACAGAGAGCTGAGGCAGGTAACCAGGGGCGTACCACTCCACCCCCCCGAATTAATGACCCAACTAATTATCCACTTAAGAGTACTGTTGCCAATTATGAACCCAAGTCGAAACACTTCCAGTTAAAGAAAGGCCAGGGCCCTTCCTCACCTCAGAGGAAGTCCAAGAGCGAAGTGGAGTGTTTCAGGTGTCATGAGAAGGGGCATATTGCGCGCTCATGTCCGAGCACACCGCCTACAGCAGTGGTGTCACTAGTGAGCAACATCGGCGTTTCTTTGAGGTCTTCCGCGTTTGCCCGGGGTAAACAGTCGGTTGCGAAGTCATCGCCGGTGCAGAAGCAGCAGGAGGGCTCGTCACCTGTCCGTGATTTTTTTTGTGGTCATATGGGGCACGGCACTGTGAGGTGGGCTGGTGTGGAGCATAGGCTTGAGTTGCTGCGTGATACGGGCGCTTCCCAGACACTGATTCAGAATTTCACTGGCAATCCTATTAACGCGGCTCGGGTTGTGGTGGTTCAAGGTATCAATGCTACGCGGTCTTACCCGCTGGTCAGAGTAGAGCTTGAGGTGGACGGTGTGACACGGGAGTTGGATGTGGGTGTGGTGGAGAAATTGCCAGTTGAGGGGGTCGACCTCCTTCTCGGCAATGACTTTGCGGTGCCCACTTCCGAGGTTCCACCCTTAGTCGTTGCCGAGAGGGCGGCCGGCACGAGTAGGGAGGGGCAAGAGGGGCTCGAGAGATCACAGGTGTAACAGCCTAGTCACCAAGTTCTAGACCAGTGGAGGAAGGGTCGGAAGGAGAACGTCAAGGCTGGTCGGGTTGAGAGTTTGGATCCAGCGACACTCCTTGGTGACTCGGTACTTGCACCCATTATGAGCTCCGGAGTGGCCCCAGAACCTGTCTGACATGGTAGGGCGTGATGGCACTCCGCGACAGAGTAGTTCCCAGGGGCAACCAGAAGATCTTAGTCTTGAGAGTTGTGGGAACGGGGCTATTGAACTCGAGGACGGGGAAGCATGTCATGTGAACCTGTTGGAGGAGTTTGTGAGGCAACCACCTGAGCAGCCTACTGTCTCTGTGTTGGTCTGCAGCGGCCAAGGTGGAGAAGGAGAGGGGGGCAGTGGGGCACAGGTGGAGGAAGGTTGGGATTGTCATGTCTCGGTGGAGCAGTGGGCGGGGGACACGAGTCAGGTGGCTGTGGAAGCGCTTGAGCACCTGCCTGAGCAGCAGTGTGCAGCGCTCCAGCACCTGCTCGGTTCATACCCCACTGTTTGTGCCGAGCACCCAGGCCTCACAATCATGCGGTGCACGATGTTCCGCTGGCAGGTCACTTGAGTGTTAGTAAACCGTTGGCCTCGTTGTTTCAGTGGTTCAAGGTGGGCGACGAGGCTTTGGCATGATTGTCAGGTCAGGGTCGACCCATGGCTGCTAAGGGTGGTGGTCAGAATCAGGACATTGAGCAGATTGGTGAGGTTGGCTGTGGAGTGGATGCGCCCGGCCGTCGCATAACCTCCCAATGCTGCCCTAGTAAAATGCAACAGCCCTACCATAGACCGACTGTATCTGGCCATGTCGCTGAAGGCGGTGATGTTGCGCAGGCAGATGTAGTCGCAAGGAATGCGGGGGAACGTTATCGGCGGGGAAGCCTTAGCAATTATAAACTATGGGAGTGACTGCACAGTTGGTACAGATTGTCTCTCTAATGACCTGGCTGTTCTAGGGACAAAGGTGGAGAAGGAGGGAAACTATAGTGTAGAAACTATGGTCTCGGCTGGGTTGTGGGAGGACACTGAGCATGTTGTTCTTCGAAATAAGTTGCAACCTCTTGTTCCTAAGTGCCAAGAGAAGTTGTTTACTAGGCTGTGGCAGTACGTCCCCATGTTTGTTGATTCTCCAGGCCTGATGTATGGGGTAGAATCCGACATGGAGGCTGGAGACAGTGCAAGGCTCAAATTGGCTTCCTACCGTATAAATCCTGCTTGACAGCCTGTCGTAAAAGTAGAGCTCGACTACATGTTGGAGAAGGGTCTGAGGGATAAAGGATATCGTGAGTGGTCGTTGCCAGTGACTTTGCAACCTGAGTTGAGTGGCAAGAACCGTGTTTGTGTTGATTGCAAGAGTGTAAAAGCATTATCCCTGACAGACGCCTATCCATTACCCAGAGTTGACGACCCCATAGACCGCATCGGGGCTGCCTCGTTTATCACTAAGGTGGAAATAGTGAAAGGATATTGGCAGGCCCCGTTGCCGGAGAGAGCGAAGAGAAGTGCCAGTCTTGTGATGGACTGGGCAGTTTATCAGCGCCAGGTGTTGTTTTGCTGCCGGAACACAAGTTGGATGTGTGGCATGTTAAGGGCATTGATAATGTTCTGGCTGATTGTTTGTCACGGGAGGGTATGTTTGAAGGAGAACCCTCGCCGTTCAGGCAGTGTGTGTTTGAGAGTGGAGAAAAATTAGGCTTGCCCTTGTAGTGCAACACCGCCAAAAACACTATTAAAAATATAAAAACCTCTCATAAAAACTCTTTCTTTTTGATAGTATATAAGTGCAGTATATTACAGCAAGAATCTAAGACATTCTGAGCTGTTGTCTTAGTAGGCTAGGCTCGGTGAAGCTTGCTCGTTGAGCGTGATATAATTATTATTATGCTATTATTTTGGGGAAGTGTTGTGTAGATTTGTTTTTATAATGAAGTGTTTTATGTTTGTGATTGTGCCTTGTTGTCACAACTTGGGAGAATAGCTGGGTGATGCGGGGTTGGTGGGCATTCTGTCTGGTCAGATGTGGAGTTCACCTAAGGTTGAAACGTTCCACATCTTGGGCGGGGTGTTACGCTGGCCAGCTTGCCAGAATGCACTCGTAACTCGCTAGCGCTCGCCAGGGCAGTGAAATGGGCTACAATAATCGTAGAACAATGTTCTTTCTTTCATAGAGTTCATGTTGTCACAGACAGATCAGTGGTGGTCTTGTCTGTGACACTTGGAAGTATTTTATATCATTGATAGAATATAAGATGCATTGTGTGAAGTTGTAGGGAGAAAGAGAGCGAGCAGCGTGGTGGTAATATGTGTGTGTGTGTATGTACGTGTGCCTCCCTCGCTCGGAGGAGTTTCCCATGCTCGTGATTGGCCGGCGGGCCTGACGCGTCATATGACGCCTGCTCCTCATGACGTAATCTTCTGTGATTGGGTGCTGCTGCCTTTGTTAGTGCTGGGGGGCTCCTGCCCGCGTTTCTCCTGCAGAGCTTGGCATAGCGTGCTTGGTCCTACATGTCCTTTGCAATCTGTCCCCAATATAACCCCCTATACTACTGTTTCTCCCTCTGAACTTCTTCTTTTCCAATACTTCCTCTCTTTATTCAATTATTTATCCCTTCTGGTTCTGCACACGACTTCCATAGTCGGCCAGTCGTATTACCACCACCAGCCCTCACATTTATGTTTTGCACTAGCTTTAGGGATTAGTAGAGTCATAGTCATATGGTAGCCTAGTGTTGGGGTGCTTCTAATTATTGAGCTGTTCTTTCCCATTATTTAATGCTAGACAGTGGAAGGTATCTTTGGTCGTTGTCTGAGTTATGTATATGGCAAGTCAGAGCCTGTACAACATCGACGAAGCTAGGTAGCCTGTAACCCTTGTGCATATTTTCCTTTGCGAGTGAAGCAGTATACAGGTGAAGGGCTTTTGCCTACACTTACCTGTATGCTTGCTACCTCATTTTGTTGACCTTTGTGGAGCGCCAGGGTAAGACCAGATACTTGAGATCTGGACTTACCAAGTCAATTAACGTAACATAAGGGAAATCTGTTCAAGGAGAGACAGTAGGCTACGAGCATGCTTGCGCTCTGCCTAGTTTCCTGGAACCTTTTATGCCACTGCTAGACTTTATTAGTGAGAAAGACAGCATTGTGTTTATTAACTTTTATTGTGTATGCTTTAGGAATTAGTCACGCCTTATTTTAGCCTAGGTTGATGCATAGTGCACAACCCAGTTTGGCTGTTACTTTGGCTATAGAAGTACTGTTTTGAGTGGCGATTATTAGTGCTGTCACAGAGTTGTTGCACTCCCTGGTTATATATAATTTATGTATCCTACTTTTTGGTGTATTTAAGATACACGCTATGGTGTCCTGCCCCTGCATTATTTCTGTTCTACATTAACGAGCATCTTAGAGCATCAGACCTTTTCAGAAGATTCTATACCTGATTGCTGTAGGACTAGACTTCCAGTGCTTTCATAGAGCATTGTAGAGGTTAGTGTAGAGTACAGACTCACACTAAAGTTAACGTAAGCATATACTCCTTTATTAAATCTTGTTATAGTTTATTCAAGCATTGTTATTACTTAAGAGCATTATATTAACGTAAAGTACTCCTGTTGTGAGTAGGCTTTGCCGTCATCGGAAAACCTTTGTAGAAGTGCACTAAAACCCAGTTAATTGATACCCCGTTATCCAGTAGATTAACTCTGGAGGGTTTAAGTGTTTTTGTTCACCGGCGTAATAGTTCGAGGGTTTGGAATTAGCGTACCGTTGTTGCAGATATAGCCTATCATCTAGTCCATTCTTAAGTGCCCTTGTTTATTTCGTAGTGCCCGGTCGTAACATAGTGACGGAGAAACAGGGATGGGAACCGTTTGTGTAGATACCGTCACCAGAGATACTGTAGGTAAAACACACACACACACACACACACACACACACACACATATACACTTTCTCTCTCTCTCACAACTGACCCTTAGTGGTAGTACGGTGCCAGAAGTGGTGACAGAGAAAGAGGGATGGGAACCGTTTGTGCAGATACCGTCACCAGAGATACTGTAGGTAACACACACACACACACACACACATATACACTTTCTCTCTCTCTCACAACTGACCCTTAGTAGCAGTACGGTGCCAGAAGTGGTGACAGAGAAACAGGGATGGGAACCATTTGTGTAGATACCGTCACCAGAGATACTGTAGGTAACACACACACACACACACATATACACTTTCTCTCTCTCTCACAACTAACCCTTAGTAGTAGTACGGTGCCAGAAGTGGTGACTGAGAAACAGGGATGGGAACCGTTTGTGTAGATACCATCACCAGAGATACTGTAGGTCAGACGCCCGAAGACTCCCTCGTCCCCGTCCACCGCCCTCACTTCCTGGGGTTGGGAAAAAAAAGGTGAAAACTAAATGTTAAGGAGAGTCAGACCGTTTGTTTGGTTTTTAATTAATTTATTCATATTTTTTTTTTATTTTCTTCCCTAAACCTCCATCAAGCTTAGAAAAACACACCCTAGAGATAAATTTGTACATTTTTCGGTAGAAAATTTCCCGGCCGAAGGCCGGTTCCTCTCAAAATTGCAGGCTCGCTATCGTTCGCCAGGGAAAAATCGACACCTAAATGGCAGGAAAGGTCTTAAAATTGACAACGAAATGTGGCGAAAGGTGTTAAAATAGCCAACACTAATTGGCCGAACGTCTTATAATCTCAAAACTAGTGGGGCTAAACATTAGGGAGTAGGGGGTCCATAAAAACGGTCTGCCCCCCTTAATACAAAACAGTAGTTAAAACAAAATAATATAACCCTAGCCAGAGAGCTGCATTACCATAATAATGCAGTCACTGTATTATATGTATCTACAGTCTCAGGCAATTATAATTGTATTGTATAACGTGTGTCGATTTTAATTAATTTAATTGATTCCTTTATCAACTATTTATTGTCTTGCTGCAGCTATCTTATTTTGTCTGTTCTGTCTGTTTCAGCACGACTTAACAAATGTGAACTTGTGTTTTTCCCTTCGTTTCAAAAAGACCATTTAGATCGGTGATACTTAAAGATGACTCGTAGCATTCAGTCGATGGGGGGGAGCCCCATCGATCTAATGCGGGTTAAGAAAGACAAAAGTGAATTAAATAATGTGCTCTGTCAAGGGCCTGGCTAGACAAAGAGACTGCCACCACCATCTCTCAAGGCCACGGGAGATATGAATGAATGAAATAGACATTCATAGGGAGAAATTTAGCAATCAATTTTTCAAGAGAATAGTTTTATTCCACTCGTTCCCATCCTTCTCACGCTAGGGCAGGTTATAGTGAACGATAACGACTGCAGGAAAAACATTAATAAAAACATCTAATATAAATCCTATTTATATAGTGAATAAGTGAGTTTTGTTATTCCGAAAGAGATTATTTTCTAAATCAGATTGATGCAGTGGAATAGTTAGTTTCGGCTTAACCAGATGATTTTATTCAAATTTAAGAAAAAATCTGCAATGCAATATACTTTAGAAAATCATCTGAATTATCTGGAAAAGATGAATTATAAATGGTTGCTAAATTCATCCGTATCAAGTCGGTTGTGTCAAATACGATAAGTCCAGGTAATTAGTATCAATGTTTTTTTTTTTTTTTTTTTTTTAAAGAGACAATGAACGGAGGAAGGAAAAACACAGATAAAACAAAAAGGTCCATGTGCCTAAAGGCATCCTCCATTCATAAAATGTTTGTAACAACTGGATTTAAACATTTGTTGATTGTAAGTTTGTGGAAAGCAATTCGAGGGAAGTGAATTCCAAAGAATAGTAGCTCTGGGGATAAATGAATTCTGATAAGCAGAAGTTCTGCATTGTGGAGGAGAAAGTGTAAATTCATGGGCGCTCTCAGCTGCCCTAGTTCTACGGGGAAAGATGTGGAGAGGCGGCACAATTGAAGCAAGTTCCTCGGAACAATTGCTGTGAAAATATCTGTAGAATAATGCAAGGGATGCAACGTTTCTTCGTATGGCTAATGTAGGAAGGTCCTGTGTGATTGCAGGGTTATTGATTAATCTAATAGCTTTATTTTGAATTTTGTCCAACTGCCTCAATGCAACCACTCCACTTCCACCCCACAGAGGTGAACAGTAATCCATCTGAGAGCGCACATGACTTTTATATATTACGGCCAACTGCTCGTCAGTGAAGAATTCTCGAACTCTGTACAGGAGTCCCAGTTTTTTAGAGGCATTCTTAGCAATGCTTCTAACATAATGTGTCCAGCTCAAGTTAGTAGTTAATGTTACACCGAGAATGTCAATACTAGGGGAAGTGGGAATATTTACATCATTAAAAAATATATGGGAGTCAGTGAGATTCTGTCGGTTAGAAAATTGAATGTACTTGGTTTTCTGTGCATTAAAGGAAACTAGATTCTCTTGTCCCCATTCATTAATTCTAGAAAGGTCCTGGTTCAGAGAAATTGCAGTGTTTATTTTTGAATTTATAAGATCGAGTTGGGTGAAAGAATTGGTAAATGTGAAGGAACTGTGGAGTGTTGAGTCATCTGCGTAGGAATGTATTGGATTATGAGTGGTAGATATGAGATCATTGATATGAATGAGGAACAGAGTTGGGGCCAAAACTGATCCCTGGGGAACACCAGCATTTATTGAGTGAAATTGAGAATAAAGGCCATCTACCATTACACGTATTTTTCTGTTATGAAGATAAGAAGAAATTAGTGGAACTAATGATGCAAGGCCGTAGTGTGACATCTTCGACAATAAGGATTGATGCCAGACTCTATCAAATGCCTTTGATATATCCAGTGCTATTGTATGTGTTTCACCATGTTGGTCTGTAGCTTGGTTGATTTGATGCGTAAGAAGGCAAAGAATGTCTGCAGTTGATCGACATCGTCTAAAACCATATTGCCTATCACTGATTAATTTATTATTCTCAAGATGCTTAATTATGTGATTATTTAATATAATTTCAAAAACTTTGCCAAGAGTGGAAGTTATAGCTATTGGTCTGTAGTTTGATGGATCTGAAGAGGCACCTTTTTTAGGAACTGGATGGATGTTTGCTTCTTTCCAGGGTACTGGGAAGCATGAGGTATGAGTACACAGACGGAAAAATTTTGCCAATACAGGAGCGAGCACCAAGGAGCAATTCTTAAGTACTATTGGAGGAATTTCATCTGGACCAGGAGCCTTATCTACTGAGAGATTCTGCAAAATAGTTTTGACATGTCTGGTGTGGATCTTAAGTGAGGGAATTTCAGGTGAATTAAAATTAAGTACAGGGACATCTTGATTTATTTCATCTAAGGTTGAGTTGGTGGAGAAAATATCTGCAAGAAGGTTAGCTTTACCTCGTGGGTCACTTATAAGATTGCCAGTCGGAGATTTTAATGGTGGAATGGATGAAGCAGTAGTGAAGTTGGATTTGAATGAGTTAAGAGTAGACCAAAATATTTTGTTATCATTTGGATTATTTAGAAGTTTATTTGCCTGCTTATGGAGAAAGTTTGATTTAGTTAGGTTTAATACAGTTTTGGCATGATTTATGATGTTTCTAAAGTAATTAAAGGCTTCATGTGTTTTTGATCTTGTGTATGCATTGTAGGCTATTGCTTTTTGTTCAGTTACTCTAGCACAATTATGGTCAAACCATTTAGGTGAATTAGATCTTTTACTGTACTTTTGATGAGGAATAAAAGTTTCCATTCCAATTTTTACAAAATCTTGTATGTGGCTCAAGGTGGAGTGTGCATCATTAGAAAAGAAAGAGGTCCAGGGAATATCAATAAAGAAACCCTGAAGACCCTCCCAGTCTGCCCTATCGTAATGCCATTTAGTCACCAAAACAGGTTCAGAGTGGGAAGGTGTGGTAGGTGATAGACAGGTGGCCTGTATCAGACAGTGATCAGAAGATCCAAGTGGGGATCCAATGTGCGGGTCTCCCCCTTAACCTGCCACAAACAACCTAGAACAATGATTATAATTTGGCTAGGAATGTTAAGAGTACAGTTTGGATACATTTAATCAGATCTTTTATTATCATGACATTGTTAGAAAAGTACCTAGGTGATATAATACTCATTTAACTCGGACGTCCCTCCCGAGCAGCAAGACTAACTTTGTGGTACAATTAATTACCCTTCATACCGAGATTCCCTTTTATTCTATTTATATTCATGAGTTAGAATTATAGATATTATATAGTTATCTTGTACTGAAAAGCTTCAATTTCGCAATACAGTAATTAACAATAGCGCGCTGTTGTGCCATGTCACGTATAAATCTGCTATCAGTTTAACCTACACTAACCATACCAAACATAACTATATTTTAACCTTTCTCATACATGTCAAACCCTAACCAATAAATGTTGCTAAAACATAATTATAGGAGCGGTATTGTGAGCATATGACCAGTATGATCACGTCAGGAAGATAAATGGCTACGGGTTGGGATACTCAATAGTAATAGATCTGGAAAGTGACAAACATCCAGTAAGGTCATTAATAACACATTAGTAACACCTGCTTGTCAATGGTAGTATGTCAGTAATATTAATAGTAGCAAACCGTACTAAATACCTGTCAACAGTCGTCAGTACGAGGTTAGATCAGTGCTGGAAGTTGATAATTACCAATAAGTTATAAGTTGACAAATATTTGTAAGTTTTTTGCCAATTGTAGTAGATAAAGACAGTTTAATTGTAAAATATTAGGACAATGCAAAACTATATGGAGAATAGTTTCTCCAGGATAATAGCCAGGTGGTGTTAATTATGTAGAAAGCTTGTAAAATAATGGTTTCCAGTCCAAACAATGTCGTCATGATTTCAGAACAGTTTAATTTATAAAATACCGGGTCAATATCCTCAATAGAAAGGACAGAAGCAATATGCTCGCTGTACACATATTGGAATAGCAATCACATTATGTCTAGCGAACCTGTTCTGACTAATTATAACAATATATGCTGGTTTGATATAAATATTAAATAAGGCTACACATGATGCTGGTTGTATTATTTATGCATCACTAATGAATCCTTCCCAAGATGAATACAAACTCTATTTAAGAAAAGTAGGTCTGTAATATATTGACAAAGCATTCATACATATCTCTCACTAGCAAGAGTAAATAGAGTGTCTTTCATGACAAGTCTCGCCCCCCAGCCTCTAACACACATGTGCATACACATACACACATGCACGCACACAAACTGTATATGCAACATATATATTAGGGTGTTTCATTATATCTACCTAAGATGTTGATTACCATATTGATGCTCCCTGTTATCAGTATAATTTGAATATGATATGCAAAATTTCTGCTCTGTTGGTTAACATCTAGAGGTTGCACACTTATGCAACTTTTGTATTTATTTTACAGGAAATGTCGTGTAAACTTTCAAAAGTGTGCGACCAGTAAATATTGAGCAATCATTGTAATTATGGGTTTGTTGCCTTTATAATTTCAAATAGAAACTGTGGAATAGCAATATGACTCGTAGTTTCATTTTATTTTTTCCCATATAAATATGAAACACCCTAATATATATATATATATATATATACACACACACACACACACACACACACACACACACACACACAATTATCCCAAGACACATGACGACAACTGGGGCTGTCTTGTCGGACCAAACATATCACAGTATATAAATGGAAGTAGATATACTTTTTGCGACATGATTATAACATGTGTTTTTTGTCATTATATCTTTACTTACGGTTTCTAATTTCAAAATATATTTAAATCCTGCACTTTGTTGACAAATTATGTTACACGTTATTGCTGATACTGTCACGTGAAACCAATCTAGAATAAAATAATTAAGAATTGTAGAATTGTTCATTATAACATATGAATACTAGTTGTCGTTAACAATGTGACCATGGACAATTATTTTCCCCTTTTCCTATCCAGCAAAGAAATAAGTTATTCAAGCGACCGTGAGATCAGTGACAGTATTCTTGAGTTATTACTCGTGTTCTAAACCCCAACCAACCGCCAGATAGTTGTTATACAACTGAGAAGGAAGCATTTTCTACAGATAGCAAGACATATAATAATTAATTCAGCGAAATATTAATTCAGCGAAACCTAATGAATCATAACCTAATCTAATATACATTTACCTATTCCACATCTGCAAGGATTTCAACCGTCCATGTAAATACGTAATTTTTCAGATGTGGTGCGGTGCTGTCACAATAGGTCCAACTATCACAAAGATCATTATAATTAGGCCATTTTTGGCATTGTATTTATGAGTGAAGTAATGGAAATCAAATTTTGCAGGCATAGTGTATGCTCTGAATAATACCATTGATTTACTAGAATACCATAATTAACAGTAGCTCTATAACAACTTGGTAACGGTCGTACATTTGTTTGCCACACCCTGCATTGAACGGTAAGCGAAATAATAGAGTCCGTTATAATAACACATATAATTAATAGTCTGACTTTCGAGGTTCAGATATTATGGTGGTTAGGTGCAGGAACTGGTCCATCTAGGCCGCATAATATAAGGTGGTCAACTTCCCTGTACCGACATCCACACCACGACCCGGAATTATAAGGGTCAGGGTGTGACGCCTACCAGCGTTGGCAGAATCGCCTCCCGGTAGCCACTAGCGCTCGCCAGGGCAGTGAAATGGGCTACAGTTATCAAAGAATGTTATACATTCTTTCTTGTGAATCATCATGTCACGGGCAGTATAGAAGTGGTCTTTATTTTCGTCTGTGACAATGCATTATATTTTATATCATCAGTTATAAGTTTAATGTATAAGACTGAATGATACAGCTAGAGAGTGTGAGTGAGTAAGTGCAGGAGGCTGAGTGTTGTGCGCGTAGTGTTACGCGTTGTCTCGGTGACGTCATGCCACGGCCGGGCCCTCTGAGTGGCTGGCCGCTTTTCCGCCCTCCTGCCGCAGCAGGAGGTAGTCCCCCCGCACTCCCTGCTGCCTTTGTGCCTTCCTTGCTCAGAGCTTGCCTGACCAGCATACCCTTCACACCTCCCTTGCCATCTGTCCCCGACTTCCACCTATAGAACACTTTCTCTCTCTCTCAACTTCTTACCTCTTATGCTTCTAATCTATTTAATATCATAACTCCCCTTTGGTTCTGCACGATTTCATATATCGGCCATCGTTTTATATGCTTAAGCTCAGATATCTCATGTTTAGTTAGACATTTTGGAGGGGTTAACATTTTGTCTGTAGAGGTTCGACACACTCGCGGTGCCTCCCTACCAATTTCTTGGTTGTCTGCTGGGCTATTTAATGCTAGACTGGGGTGAGGCTATTGATGTTGGGATTTCCGATGTGTACCAGGTTTTGTTGAACCTGTACAATCGCAACAGATACGTGGGAAACCTAGGTTGTCTTTCTGACTGTGTACCTTGTGAGTTTAGCACTGTGTTGCGAGTGAGGGCTTTTGCCTCTGCCACCCAACACTGTGCTAACTCGTTTTTGCTTTGACTTGAAGAGGGTAGCCAGGAGAGAACCAGATACTAGCGATCTGGATCTCTCAAGAGAGCATCCCGTCATTTAACGTAATTTGGCCGTACGGTCTTAAGGACCTCGCTAGGCTACGAGCCGCTTGCTCAGCCATTGTTTCCTAGCCTACGACATCCCAGCTAGACTTTATTCGCCTAGCAGACACCCGATTAGGATTATAAACTCTAATGTTATGTATGCAGCATTTTTATTCACGTTGATTGTAAGCCTTGGTTGTTGTTGAGTTGCACAACCTGAGCAGGCTTTTGCGTTGCCTGAGGAAGTACTTCTTTTGTTGTTGGAGATAATACTATTGCGCATTTATCGTTATTCCCGTGCCAGTTAACACTGTATGTCCCTACACTTGTTATATCTTGTTCCTGCTTTATATAACAGTTCAAAATCCGATTCGATCATCTTAGCAGCATCAGACTTTCTTCAGAAGATTCCTGTTCGGTGCTTTAGGACTTTCATTCACTTTCTTTAATATAGGAGTGACAGTTTATTATTGTTTAGAGTAACTTTAATTATACCTTCTTCTTGTTTGCATTAAATCATTCCAGTGATTTAATTAAGCTCTCTATTTTTTTCCTTTTATACATTATTAACGTAATTGTATGTTGTTGTGATCAGGCTGTATCAGAGATGATCAGCCTGTAGTAGTAGTGCATTTATACCGAGTTAGAGGATATCCCGCTATCGCAGATTTAACTCTGGAGGGTATAGGTGTTTTTGTGCGCCGGCATTATAAGTTCGAGGGTTGGATCTAGTGTTACCATTGTGGCTGTGTGCCTTTCTAGTCCAATGATTAAGAGCCCTTGTTTTATACGAGTCCCGGTCGTAACAAATGGCGACCTTGCTTAGGATTTTGTGAACACAGAGATATATTGCAGTAGTTGTGGTCATTTGTTTTTTGTTTAAGGGAATATAGTGGATACGGATTTTTTTTTGGCAAGTAGTATAACACTTAAGAGTCTTCAAGCATTTTTGAGTGAATAGTGCTGCATGAGAGTTTAGATACTCCTTTTTTTTTATAAACGTTGAGAATTTTCGGTGGACACTATGTCGGACGACGGATCAGTGTACAGTGAGGACACAGTACGGGAAGCAGGCTCTGAGGTGCAGCAGCGGGGTTTGTAAGAAGGCATTAGAGTTATAACTAGTGAGGAGGATGCAAAGAAGTTTCTGGAGATGCCTATTACTGTTGACCGGGTGTCGGGGATTGATCGGTATAGTCTCTAGTGTTTGGCCACGGCCATGGGTCATGTGGGCACTAGCAGCATGACGAGAGGTGACCTGGTGGCCTGGGTGCTCGGCGTGGGGCTTCGGGTGGAGCGGGAGCTGGGGCACCTTCGGCCCAGCCCCCGTTCCACTCGACTCCTACCATGGCGCCCCCTCGGGCTCCGGAGCCGGGTACGTTCCCGCAGGCCGATAGTCACTGGCAGCGTGGTCTGCACTTGGGTGAGTCTCCAATTGTTGCATCTCCTCCTCCTCAAGGTTTAACTGCGGATATGCTCTTCCAGCTTGAGATGGCTAAGATTGAGCAACGAAAGCATGAAGCTGAGCTCGAGCAGCGGCAGCGAGAGGCTGAGCTCAGGTATAAGTGTGAGAAGGAGCTCAAGCAGAGAGAGGCTGAGTTTCAGGTTGAGGCTACGAAGTACTGTGCAGACATAGATCTTGAGAAGTCGCGGGTGGAGTCGGCAGGGCAGCGTCTCGGTTCTGGGAATCAAGGTCTTGATCAGTCTTTATCGCACCTGCTCAAGTTAGTCCCTGTATTTGATGGGTCAGGTGTCACCAAATTTTTCATGCGTTTTGAGAAGAAGTGCCGGGAGCACCAATGGCCCAAGGTTAAGTGGGTAGCCCTTGTTTCCTCTAGGTTGGTTGGCAAAGGACTCAAGGCATATGATGCGTTGCCCTTGGAGTCTTGCATCGATTATGAGGTATTGAAGGAGGCTGTCCTGCGGGCATATGAGTTACAACCAGAGACGTACAGATTGAAGTTCCGGGGTGTAACAAAGGGTCGTGAGTGCACCTTTCTTGAGCATGCCCGGGATCTGTCCGATGCATTTAGAAACTGGCTGCGTTCTGAGAAGGCATCGACGTTTGAGGAGTTGAAACAGCTGATGCTTCTAGAACAATTTTTCAAGTGTACGGGCGGAGATCTGACGTTGAATATTAAAGAAAAAACCCCGAAAACTCTACAGGAGGGAGCTGAGATGGCTGACCGTAGGCTATCGCTGATTCGTGGGTGCGGGTCTGCACAAAGGAACGATGCAGGTAACAAGGGGCGCAACACTCCACCCCCCCCCGAGTCGGTGATACACCATATAACAATAACAACAAGAGCAATGATATTAAGTCTGACCATAAACCTAATACCGTCCCGTTTAAGAAGGGTTTGGGCCCTTCCCCACCTCAAGGGAAGCCCAAGGGGGAGTTAGAGTGTTTTCATTGTCATGAGAAGGGGCATTTTGCAAGAGCCTGTCCAAGCAAGCTACCTAATGCAGTTGTGTCTTTGGCTCGCAACATTGGGGTGTCCCCGAAGTCATCTGAGTTTGCCCGGGGTATAACGTCAGAGGCTGGGACACAGCCAGTGGAGAAGAATCCGGAAGGCTCGAACCCTGTCCACGATGTCTTTTGTGACCATCGAGGGCTGGTAAGAAGCATGGAGTTGAGCTGTTGCGAGACACGGGTGCCTCTCAGACTTTGATGAAGAACTTTACTGGTAGACCAATAAATGCGGCACGGGTGGTTGTGGTGCAAGGTATCAACGCTACCAGGTCATACCCGTTGGTCAGGATGGAACTGGAGCTAGATGGTGTGACACGAGAGTTGGATGTGGGAATTGTGAAGAACTTGCCTGTTGGGGGCGTCGACCTCCTTCTCGGCAACGACTTTGCGGTGCCTACTTCTGAGGTTTCACCCTTAGTCGTTGCCGAGAAGCCGGCCGACGTGAGTAGGGAGGGACAGGAGTGGGTAGAGAAGTGTCAAGTACAACCTATGGCATGCGTTGTTACAAGATCTCTTGCATCCAAAGTGTCACAGCCTATTCCTCAGTAGGAATTGTATACCAATTTGCCTTTAGATTTAGTATATTCAGAGCTTTGCTTTATTATAGATTTGCACTTTGACAGGTTCGTTAGGAATGGTAATTATTTCATAAATGTTTATACATATTTTAATAATGCATCACTTAGCTCTACTCCCACTAGTTCTGTATATTTTGATAGAACTAAACTTAAAGATGCCCTTAAATTCCTCCTTTCAATACTTATGTTAGATTCGGGCCGTACATTTTCAAACAAATATTAGGAATTCCTATGGGTGGAAATGCTAGCCCTTTAATTGCAGACTTATTCTTGCTTGCTTTAGAATTTAAATATATAAAAGACTTAGTTGACAGTAGCAAGAAAAATAAAATCCCAGAAAAATGAGCACTTGCTAAATTGTTAAGTAATAATAGTAGATATATTGATGATATTCTTGTTTGCAATTTGTTAAATTTTAATCAAGTTGCTAAACTTATTTACCCTAATTCTATTCCCCTCACACAATGTAAGGTAAATTATAAAGTTGAAAATTTTCTTGATATAAATATAGAGATTGTTAATGAACAGTGCATACTTAAAGTATATCACAAAGTTGATGATTTTAATTTTAACGTAATAAACTTTCCTTTCCCTAGTAGTAATATCGATAGTAAAATAACTTATAATTGTTTTTATTCCCAATTAATAAGATTTTGTAAAATCTGCACTAAAGTAGATGACTTTTGGGCTAGAGCTAGGTTACTATACAGACTCTTAGTAGACAGAGGTTTTGAGGCAAGTAAATTGTTCCATAAATTTAATCTTTTTAGGGTTCAATTATTGTGACTGTATTCTACAATTTGACATCAATAATTTTAATCAAGCATTTTTAACTTGAAGTTTCTTGTATAACCTCTGCATACTTTTTGTCTGTATTTATTGTTTTTTGTCTGTATTTATTGTTTATCCTTTTCTTTTTCTATTATTAATATTAATATTGATGATTTTTTAAATGTATTGTTCTTGTTAATAGAGTACTCTTTGTTTAAGTCTGTTGTTACTTCATATTTTGCAATTATTTGTCTTTATATTATATATATTCATTGTCGATAGTATCAATTGCTTACTTTTGCGATTTCCTTAGTTTATTTGTGCTATAAATGTAGGTTATTTTTAGGGTAGTTATTGATAGGGGTCACTTGAGGCATGCTATGCTTACAGGTACCTACCCGATAGCACTATCGTTAGTGAGTGCTGTAATGTATTTTATATATTATTTTGTAATAGTATAGATATCTTATCAATATTTGTATTTTGTACTATTGTTAATGTCTTGTCATGTTGCAAATTTGATTTTAAATAATATTTTGACATTTAACATGTAGTTTCTTTATTCATGCAGAGTTTAGTAAAATTTGCCAGAACGTCCCGGACTTCCCAAACTTGACTACTTCCTTTAACGTGACGATAGTGCGTTGTTATATGTGCGATTAGTTTGCTTGGGAAACAGATTAACTTACTCATGTAGTAATGTACACCCTATGTGGTGGATTGTGTTATTTTATTTAATAATTTTCATTTTAGTAAGCGTTGTTTCCACATAGCGATTTTGATAATTTAATTTGACTTTATATTGTCCTTGTCCCAATTTTGGTTTGTTTAGTTTGCAAGTTTTACATTTTAATTTATATAGGTTCAGGGACAGTATAGATGTGAGGACGGTCTGTACTAGTGGCAACATTAGTATACGACGTGTTCCCCATGTACTGTCCCTTCCTTTACTTGTATTCGTTGACGAACTAGGACCGGCCACGGACTATGTGTTAGAATAATTCTCTGTACCCTCGCACCCGGCAAAATTACAAAAACTTAAAAATGAATAATACTAATGAAAATAACCGGCGTCTTTTCGATGATAACTGTAAATGTAAACTCTGTGTGAATGAATTTTATTTTGAACATCAAACATTTTTTAAAAGTTACATTACCAATACAAAATTTTTGTTTTTAAATTCTTCTGTTTATGTAACATCTCCATGTAAAGTAAAGAATGTTATCTATTTAATAACCTATGATAAATGTGGTATACAATATGTTGGAAAGACGGAGCAATGTTTAAGAGAAAGAGCCTACGGGCATAGATCAGGAATTAAGAACGGCATCGACTCCAAGATTCTTCTATATAAGCATTTTAACACAGATTGTACTAAATTTGATTGTAAATACAAAATTATAGAAATTGTTCAAAGTAATCAAAATGTTTTAGATAGAGAAAATTATTGGATTGGAAAATTAATGACCATCTATCCATTTGGACTTAACAATCAAATAAAAAATGTAGGCAACATTTTGTTATAAAGATTTATTAAAAAACGATTTTAATAACCCATATTTTAACTTCCCTGTTTTAAACAGAAGACCTGGTAGACACGGTAATAGAAGACTAAATACATTTAATAAAAAGAAAAACAGGTCTGATATTAAAATTATTGTTAATAATTTATATTCATTATATCGAAATTTCGGAATTAAAAAATTAAAAGATTCATTGAAAGGCCTACAAAAGAAAAGTGTTGCTCCTTTTATAGAAAATATTCTAAACAATAAACATAATTTCACAAATAAATTTAAGAATATAGTCTTTGCTTTTATGGGATATATTAGAGCTAATTCTAAGAAATCCAAAGATAACCGTATTAAAGATAAAGTCATGTCCACTTTAAATTATTCCTCTAAAATTTTAGAGAAAATTAATGTTAACAGTCTTATTAATTCAAAGAAAGTTAAGTCCATGTTACCAGATGGTTGTAAAGATTTCAAACCATTAATAGTGTATTCATATGAACGACCTGTTGGGTCTATTATTTGTAATTATAATAAAGTTTTAGGAAATCTTTCAGATAATGATATTTTCAATAATAATAAATGCGTGTGTGAAAGAGTCATGGATATGCCAGCTAGCAGACGTGATGCACTAGCAAAGTTCATTTATAGTCCGATATGTCACATATTAACAGGTGATGTAGAACTAGTTAAACATTTTGCAAACGACAAATTAGCGGAGCTATGTCGTAAAGGGTTTAAATTTAGAATAGGGAGTAATAAAGTAACATGGGACATAATTTTAAAAGATATTGTTTTTTCAGTCAATAAATTAAAAGATAAATTGTTAAAAATTGTGTGCTGCGATGCGAGAGAACTAGAAGCATGGTCTAAATTATTAATTAAGTTAATTAGAAATAAAATTTTCTCGCTTAAAAATGAATTTAATCTTTCAGATTTTATAGACTATAATTATAATAAGCTTAAAGCTGATTTAATAAATTTACATAAACATTTTGTAATCACTACAGTAGATAAAGCCAGCAATAATTATAGCTTCACATGTAAGAAATTTTATCTTGAAAACATGAAAAAAGAATTAGGTATTAAGGGTAACATATTACGTAAAAATATTTGCGGTAATTCTGTTTATGAAATTCAAAATAATCTGAATATTGATAACTTAATCGATGAACATACCAAGAAAAATATAACATTTGATATTAAACTTTCTGATAAGAACAAATGCATTGCAAAATTATACATTGTTACCTAAATTTCATAAAAAAACTTATAAATATCGCTTTATTGCCGGAGCAAAATTTGCTACCACTAAAACTCTATCAGAACAAGTCGTAAATTGCTTAAAATACATTAAAAGTACTCATAACAGATATTGTAATACCATCATGAGAAGAACTGGCATTAACTATTATTGGAGTGTTGACAATTCGTTAGAAGTTATTGATAAAATAAATACCATGCCGAAAGTTACCTCGGTACATAGCTTCGACTTTTCAACTTTGTATACCAATTTGCCTTTAGATTTAGTATATTCAGAGCTTTGCTTTATTATAGATTTGCACTTTGACAGGTTCGTTAGGAATGGTAATTATTTCATAAATGTTTATACATATTTTAATAATGCATCACTTAGCTCTACTCCCACTAGTTCTGTATATTTTGATAGAACTAAACTTAAAGATACCCTTAAATTCCTCCTTTTCAATACTTATGTTAGATTCGGGCCGTACATTTTCAAACAAATATTAGGAATTCCTATGGGTGGAAATGCTAGCCCTTTAATTGCAGACTTATTCATGCTTGCTTTAGAATTTAAATATATAAAAGACTTAGTTGACAGTAGCAAGAAAAATAAAATCCCAGAAAAATGAGCACTTGCTAAATTGTTAAGTAATAATAGTAGATATATTGATGATATTCTTGTTTGCAATTTGTTAAATTTTAATCAAGTTGCTAAACTTATTTACCCTAATTCTATTCCCCTCACACAATGTAAGGTAAATTATAAAGTTGAACATTTTCTTGATATAAATATAGAGATTGTTAATGAACAGTGCATACTTAAAGTATATCACAAAGTTGATGATTTTAATTTTAACGTAATAAACTTTCCTTTCCCTAGTAGTAATATCGATAGTAAAATAACTTACAATTGTTTTTATTCCCAATTAATAAGATTTTGTAAAATCTGCACTAAAGTAGATGACTTTTGGGCTAGAGCTAGGTTACTATACAGACTCTTAGTAGACAAAGGTTTTGAGGCAAGTAAATTGTTCCATAAATTTAATCTTTTTAGGGTCAATTATTGTAACTGTATTCTAAAATTTGACATCAATAATTTTAATCAAGCATTTTTAACTTGAAGTTTCTTGTATAATCTCTGCATACTTTTTGTCTGTATTTATTGTTTTTTGTCTGTATTTATTGTTTATCTTTTTCTTTTTCTATTATTAATATTAATATTGATGATTTTGTAAGTTTATTGTTCTTGTTAAAAGAGTACTCTTTGTTTAAATCTGTTGTTACTTCATATTTTGCAATTATTTGTCTTTATATTATATGTATTCATTGTCGATAGTATCAATTGCTTACTTTTGCGATTTCCTTAGTTTATTTGTGCTATAAATGTAGGTTATTTGTAGGGTAGTTATTGATAGGGGTCACTTGAGGCATGCTATGCTTACAGGTACCTACCCGATAGCACTATCGTTAGTGAGTGCTGTGATGTATTTTATATATTATTTTGTAATAGTATAGATATCTTATCAATATTTGTATTTTGTACTATTGTTAATGTCTTGTCATGTTGCAAATTTGATTGTAAATAATATTTTGACATTTAACATGTAGTTTCTTTATTCATGCAGAGTTTAGTAAAATTTGCCAGAACGTCCCGGACTTCCCAAACTTGACTACTTCCTTTAACGTGACGATAGTGCGTTGTTATATGTGCGATTAGTTTGCTTGGGAAACAGATTAACTTGCTCATGTAGTAATGTACACCCTATGTGGTGGATTGTGTTCTTTTATTTAATAATTTTCATTTTAGTAAGCGTTGTTTCCACATAGCGATTTTGATAATTTAATTTGACTTTATATTGTCCTTGTCCCAATTTTGGTTTGTTTAGTTTGCAAGTTTTACATTTTAATTTATAGGTTCAGGGACAGTATAGATGTGAGGCCGGTCTGTACTAGTGGCAACATTAGTATACGACGTGTTCCCCATGTACTGTCCCTTCCTTTACTTGTATTCGTTGACGAACTAGGACCGGCCACGGACTATGTGTTAGAATAATTCTCTGTACCCTCGCACCCGGCAAAATTACAAAAACTTAAAAATGAATAATACTAATGAAAATAACCGGCGTCTTTTCGATGATAACTGTAAATGTAAACTCTGTGTGAATGAATTTTATTTTGAACATCAAACATTTTTTAAAAGTTACATTACCAATACAAATTTTTTGTTTTTAAATTCTTCTGTTTATGTAACATCTCCATGTAAAGTAAAGAATGTTATCTATTTAATAACCTGTGATAAATTTAGACATTTAGGTTGATTAAGAGCCCTTGTTTTATACGAGTCCCGGTCGTAACAAGGGTCACATTCGAGGCATGGGAAGGTGTGGTCGTGGAGGGAAATGGCTAACCATAGTAACCACCACAGCTCTCTTATATAATTATATTATCTGAAAATTAGCAATTTAATGTAATTTTGCTTATTCCAGTTCAGTGGACACTTATTCAGTGACCTTTATATGAAACATTTGTCAATAAAGTGTCCCCCACACAATGTTTTTGTTTATTTTCTGTCAACTTACCGAATTTTTGTTTTTATTTACAGCTACTTTATACTGCAGTATCGCTTAGTCAGGGGTCGGCAACATGCGGCTCAGGAGCCGCATGCGGCTCTTTCAGGACACTTGTGTGGCTCCAGAAGCTTCAGAAATAGTAATTCTTCCTTCAAAATGAAGACATCATATAACACATTCAAGGCAACATTAGATTTGTTTATTCAACTTCGAAAAGATGTATAGGTATCAATCTTTATGATTTCTAGAAATGTGACAAATGTCTTTCCTAAGCTTGTGAATACCAGGATATTGAACAATATCACTATCATATGTTTAGTTCAGAAGTAAGGTATATTCTCTTATTTCTGAAGTACTTTAGATTTCGATTAAGGAAACCCTTTTTTTTATTCCGCCTCCGACAGTACAACATGTTTATGAAACTTTTAAAAAATGGCTCTTCTAGCTTTAAGGGTTGCTGACCACTGGGCCGCCTTAGTGCTACCAAGTGAAACTCAAATAAATTGTGAATGTCTACTGAAGTCTGCTAGTGAAGTCTACGTTTATGTAGAATATTTGTTAGTGATAATAAGATGATAGTGATCTGATCTTGTATTAAATGGCAGTTCTTCCAAAGGAATTATAATACATCAAACGGGGCGTTGCAAATGTCCGCCAACAACAGGCCCCTTTATACTGCGTAACTGCGGGGTAGACAGTCATCTCCGTTTAGTAGGCTAACTCATCAGTTTCGTTCTAATCGGAAATTGAACCCGGGTCGAAATGATAATGTAGGTTTCGTCTTGCACAGGTGGCAGGGTAGGGAGGGGGAAGGGGGAGAGAAGAAGAGTGATGTGACGTTACACGGCAAAGGTTTCCTACAGATTACAATATACAATGGAAATAATACATTGTCAATGTTTCAAGGTAATATGTCTGTCGTTGTCAGAATTCGAAAATATCTGCTGGATATTGGCATAAGGTAGTAATACATGCAAAATTTTGCAACATGATAGTAATGGCTGCCATATGATAGAATAAGTTATTGATGTCTGTCAGATGTTGGAATGTGGCAGTAATGTCTTCCAGATATTAGCAAATAGCATTAATGTCTGCCAAACATTACACTATTTTAAATGTCTGCCAGATATTGCGATACGGTGGTAATGTCTGCCATCTGTTGGAATTGGGTAGTAATACCAGCCAGTTGCTGAAATAAGGTAGTAATGCTTGTCAGACTATGAATACCGTAGTGATGTCCGCTTGATAATGCATTCATGTAACAACCACTGACATAATGCAATAGGGTAATAATGTCTGCCAGATGTGTGAATATGCGAAGTGTTGGAGTATGGCAGGTTTGTCTGCTAGATGTTGTAATAAGTTAGCAATACCTGCCAGATGTTAAATCACTATGAAGCGTGACAGATGTTGCAATATTTTAATAACGCCCTAAGTCGGATAAAGTAGCCAATGGAAGAATCTGGCAAACACTAATTCAACCTTTGGCAGACATTAGTAAAATATTGTAACACCTGGCAGACATGAATACAATATTGCAACACCTGGCAGACATCACTACAATTTTGACACATTTGGTTGACATCACTACATTATTCAACATCTGATACATATTTCTACCTATGTCCAACATCTGGCAGAACTCACACTATTATTGAACATTTGACATACATTAGTATATTCTCCAATATCTATCTATCTATCTATCTATCTATTGCCTGACGCCGTGATCCCCGAAGGGGTGGCCACGAACGAACCGTCCCCATGCACCTCTGTCCCCAGTCAGTCGACGCCCTTCCCCCCAACCAGCACCGCCTTCGTTCATGTACTTCCTCACTCCATCCTTCCACCTCTCATTCGGTCTACTTCTCCCTCTCTGTCCCTCCACCTCGCTCTCGTACACCCTCTTAGTCATTCTCTCGCTTTCCATACGTTCCATATGGCCGAACTATCTCAAGTTGTTCCTTTTCACACTTTCCAGCACATCTACCTCCACACCACACTCCCTTCTTACTTCCTCATTAGTCTGTCTATCCCTCCATGTAACTCCGCACACACTTCTTATGTAATTCATTTCCACTGCTCTCACTCTTGGTCTGAGTCTCTCAACCAACGTCCATGCTTCGCTTCCGTAAGTCAGTGTCGGGATTAACACACTGTCATGCAAGGACTTCTTCATTTCCATACTGACCACCCTATTTCTTGTTACTGCTTTCAGCGTTCCTACAACCCTCTTCCCCTGTTGTACCCTCTCCCGCACTTCTTCATCCATAGTCCCATCTTTACTGAACACACTGCCCAGATACTTAAAAGAGTTGACGATCTCCATAGCCTGACCGTTCAGCTTCACCTCACGCTCTGTGACTTCACCCCTTTTGAAGACCATAACCTTGCTCTTCCCCGCATTTACCTTCAAATTCCGTTTTTCGCACACTGTTCCAAGCTCATTTACCAGACCCTGCAACTCCCATTCATTATCACTCATCAGAACTGTATCATCCGCAAACAGTAGTATAGGTAGCTTCCACTCAATTCCCTCCCTTTTCAGCGATACACCAACATCCACTGCACTTGATAGTATTTCTTTCATGACTCCATCCATATATACAGTAAACAACCACGGGGACATCACACACCCCTGTTTCAAATCAACATTCAGGTCAAAGAACTCGCTCTGCTCACTCTCCACACGTACTGCCACCTTTGCACCCTCATACATGCTCTTCACTGCTTTCAGCAACTTGCCATCTACTCCGTATATTCTAAGTACTTTCCACAAACCTTCTCTATCCACTCTGTCATAGGCCTTCTCCAAGTCCATAAAGGCAACATACACCTTTTGATTCTTCTCCAGATATATCTCCACAATACAATTCAGGGTAAAAATCTGATCTACACATCCTCTTCCCTTCCTAAAACCTCCCTGCTCGTCGCCTATCCATTTCTCCGTTCTCACTCTCACTCTCTCAATCACTACCCTACTGTATACCTTCCCTACTATACGCTTAAAAGACATATTCCTCGGTGGTTACCACACACTCCTCTTTCCCCTTTGCCCTTATATAGGGGGACTATTATGCCAGTCTTCCAGTCATTGGGTGCACTCCCCTTCTCCCATGCTAGTTTGCACATTTTCCATACCCATTCGATCACTATCTCACCACCATACCTCAATATCTACCATACATTATTACAATATTTCAACATCTGGCAGACATTACTACCATATTGTGTTATGTCAGGCTTACCTACAATATTGCAAAATCTGGCCGACATTACAACAATACTTCAACATCTGGCACACAACACTACTATATACCATCATCTGGCAGATATCAATACAGTATTCCAATATCTGGCAGGCATTACAATCTTATTCCAATATCTTGTAGACATAAATACAATATTCTATCACCTGCCAAACATCGCTACCACATTCAGCCATCTGGTAGACATCCTTATCATATTCCAAAATATGATAGACAAAAATGAATAGAAACCCTAATCCTTCATCCGTCATTATGATTTGGTTATGGATCTCCGAATATGATATGCATCCTCCTCCATTACTCAAACTCGACTGGTGATCCTTTATTATTCGCTGTGTGATGTTAACATGCACATACAGGGCTTAACCCTTTCACTGCGGCTGATGTAAATGTGCGCCCTCATTCAAACTGTCCCAAAGAAGGGTGACCGCTCTCAACTCTCCAACTATCGTTCAATTGCTCTCATATCTTGCATCTCTAAAGTTTTTAAAATGATGCTTACCTACTCTCAGATCGCCAGTATGACTTCCTTAACCCTTAAAAAGAGGCTCACCACTTAAGTCGAGTTAAATAAAGCTGGACTATGTGGCGGCGCTCGACATAGGTCGAGTGGCAATTTCAGCACGTAATGTGGCTGAGAGAGAGAGACAAGTGGTGGCAGGAGACTAGCGAGCGTATGACTGCTCCAGACCACCGCGGCGAACCTACTGACACAAATCTCAGCTCCCTCCTCCCTCTCTCACTCGCTATATACTCAATTATGTACCGAAAGTACCGAATTACCTGCTTTTTGCACTCGCGTTGCACGGTTATTGCAAGAAAACTATCCATCATACAAGGATCGTTATGGTGTCATTCGAAAGCTCTGTTTATGCCCTTTCAGGGATAGATACTTGTTTTACGTTCTGGGTCTTATTTAGGCATGAAAATGATCACGTAAACAGCCCTATTTTGGCTAAAAACACCCCGCTGGGCGGTACACATAAATAAACCGCATAGGCCGCTCGTAAGGTGTTAAGAGCCGCTCTACTGGGGATCTCCTTCTTCTTTCATATCTTACTAACTCCTGGTCATCCTCCATTCGGGACTTCAGTGACACTTTCTCTGTTGCGCTAGACATATCTAAGGCCTTCGATAGAGTCTGGCACATATCCCTCATTTCCAAACTACCCTCCTTCGGTTTCTATCCTTCCATTTGTGCCTTTGTCTCTAATTTCCTTTCCGGCCGTTCCATAGCTGCGTTTGGGGACGGCCACAGTATTATTCATTACCGACCTTCTCAACTGCACCTCCAGGGTGGGTGCCCAACTCCGAAAGGAGTTGAAATAGGGGATCTATCCCCCCACCAAAGGCGGCTTTCTAGGGCCTTTCCTAGCTGATGCTGAGAGGATTGGGTTCTAGTCATGTGGTGATGGGCTGGTCTATCAGAGTGAGAACTGAGCGATCTCTGCCATACCCATAGCTTACTCTGACTGTTCCTTTTACTTATATATCTTCTAGATCTCAAGTGACGGCGTTTTTTCCGTGGATTGATCTCCCTACTGCGAACCTAAAAGTTGGCAGATTGGGAGCCAAAGTGTCACATTTTTCCCTTGTCCCTCAGCTTTCCCTTCATAATTGCTGAGGGGCACAGATCCTTGGGTGGGGCTTTGGTTTCCCGGGCGTTTCCGCGCCCTCCTCAGCTCCCTGCCTTAGAGTGGCTTCGGTCACCCGGGCTTTGTTAGTGGTAAGCAGGGAGGGTTTTGTGGGGGCGCTCGTTTATGGCCTTGGCCTTGCTCAGGACCTTGGGGCTGTTCGGCCAGGCAGCCTGGGGAACAACAACAACAACAACTGCACCTCCAGCCTCATACACTCCTATGCTGACGACTCTACATTACACTATTCAACTAGCCTTCCACAAAACCATCCACAGCATGAACTCACGTAAGAAGGCTATAAAGCAGCTATCTTTAGATCTCTCTACTATCTCTAATTGGGGCAGAAAAAAACCTTGTTACTTTCAATGCTTCCAAAACTCAATTTCTCCATCTGTCCACTCATTACCCCCTTCCAGAAAACTATGACCTAGTCTTCAACCACATACAAATTAATCCTTCATATTCTCTCAATATTCCCGGTGTCTCTTTTCCTTCTGATCTCTCTTGGAAAAATCATATTACCACTCTTGCTAAAACAGTTTCCCAGAAGATGGGTGTACTCAACCGCCTCCAGGGGTTCTTTACCCCTGCGCAGCTTCTTCCATCCATGTATTGAGTAATGTTCACACGTGTGGGGAAGATCCTCTCACACAGCACTTCTAGACAAAGTAAAATAGAAAGTCTTCCGTCTCATTAACTCACATCCATTCACCAATTCTCTGCAGTCTCTCTTCGCCGCAACGTTGCATTTCTCTCACTATTCTATCGTTATTACAATAATCAGCGTTTCACAGAGCTATCTGAGTGTATACCCCCACCCCCTCTTCGTAGAGCTCATAGCACCCGTTTAGCAACTCAAGCCCATCCCTACTCTGTGCAACTCTCCAACCCAAGAGTGAAATGTTACTCTCAATTTTTCTTCTACTGAATAGCTGAGCTCTGGAACTCTCTCAGAAAGTCTTTCGCTCATACTATGACTTAAATTGCTTCAAACTCTGTGTGTGCAGGCATTTTGGCTCGAACGTCCCTTGATTATGGCCCTGTCACTCTTCCACCTCTGGAGTAGGCACTGGCCACAGACAGGTCTGCCTTTTGTCACCTTCACTTACATATAAATAAAAGCATAAGTAAAAGAGAGGGGAGTGCACAGGGAGGAACAGCACCGGAACCATCCAAGATGGAGTTATTAGCAAAAGGTTGGGCGAAAAGTTCAGCTTTGTCAGAGGAAGACAAACAACGGACAGGTTAAGACACTAATTTATAACCCTAGGGACTTTACTTCCAGTATGCCTATGGGTCACTGATATGTAAAGTCACTAGCACAATGCATTATGAATTGGAACCTACCTTGAGTATGACCTTGGGTAAGTGTCTGTTGTCCTCCTCGGTGATTTGTGTCTCGTGCAGGGATCTTAGGAATACTGGGTGGTGGTCGTTCTGGTCCACCACCTTCACCACCACTCTGGCCTCTCCTGTCCCAGCCTCCTCCGCCCGTGCTTCCACCAACAAAGAATACTGCGGACAGAGAGAGAGGAGGAGGAGGCTTAAGACGGTTATCATAGAGCATAGCAAATTAACAGAACACGGTATGCAATATATGAAGTTGCGAAGGTAGAATTGTGTGTTGTAAAACTTATAAAACAAACAATATAATGTAGAGTTGAGAAAAAAGCGGGAATCAATGCAGTGACGTACAGTTGCACATACAATTTATGTTGCTCGACGTGAGGTATGGTGGAGTGGTCTTGCCACTGGACTGGTAATCCAATGGATCTGGGTTCGAATCCCAATATGTCAATGGGGAGATATTATTGGGATGGAATTTATGCTGTACTTAGTATCAGTGCATTACCACAAAGCCCACCGAAACGCCAAATAAATACCCTCATTGTTCCCTGATTAAATAGCACTGTATGAATATTTTCATATGCAAAATATGCTATAAGGGATATATGCCTAGTGACTTCATTGCCCAATAGGTAGCATTCTGAGAGTAAGGTCCAAGTCTAGGAGATGAGACAGTGAAGCACTGGAGCGATGCAGCTTCAGAGATGGGGCTACTTCGAGCCGTGTGTGGGCAACTAAGCCCCATGCATCCTGATAAGATGGCAGGGGCTGGTTGCAGTTAAGAAGTGCTTCACATGTCTCAGCCCCTAAACTGGAACGAGACCTCACAGGCTTCACCGTTCAATGACTAGCGGTTGCATGTACGATCGAGGTTAATAAGTGTTGTCAGATATTTCACAAAGTTTCGGACACTGACTAGTACTCTGAGGGATAAGCACTTTTCCCAGTAACTATAAAGATACCAATAACACTTTTTGAGCGAAGACCCCTGGAATCTATGACAACACTTAATACCCCCGACTGTACAGGCTCTCAGCCTATGCCCGAGAGGGTACTAGTAGTTGGAATATTGACAAATAAAAATTACAGTATAATTTGTATGAATGAATAATTACGAGTGTGGTTTCTTTTAATTTTCATTTTACCTGTCAGAAAAGTTAACGACGGCATAAAAATACAACAATCATTAGTCAACCATGCACATTATATGTCCATGTAATAGTAGATCACGGAAAGGAACAGAATTATGTGGGTAACTGTACTTACGAATATATATTTTTGTTTTGTAAGCCAGTCAAATAGACGCTATTATTATAGTGGATGGGTAGTTACAGTTAACTGTATTATATCAATAAGTTTTATTGAGGAAAAAACGCCAATCAAATTTAAAATTTATATTTGTTATGATCTAGCGATCGTAGTAATGGTAATTAGGATCCACCACCTTTAGAGTATGGAGCATTAGTCACAACTACACTGTCCTGATTTACAGTAAATTTTGCTTGTACTCGCAAAGGATATGAAACTAAGAACTGCAAACCTTCCCCTGCATTCTGAAACATCTGCAGACAAATAGCGTACATAGTTCTAGGTTTGTGAATCTCGCTTAATCTGATACATATGTAATTACCAGCGTATAGTGTGTGTGTATGCGGGTGAGTCAATTAGTGGTGTATCATATACAGTGTGATGGATCAGTTTGAATTACGGTAATAGCTATGTGTGGTATTGTTTATGTTGAGATATTGCTATTTATATACAGCAAGAAGTTTAGCATGTGAGCGAAAACAGTGTGGAGGTGTGTTAATGTCCCTTTTTCCGATAATGTTTATGTTGTATCGTCTCTGTATTCTTCTCTCGGCCTTCTGGGCCAGGCTGGATGTGTATACTATATCATATCGTTAATTCGTTATTGATAAAGACGAATCTCATATATTAATTTCAGAGCTCCTTATCACTTTGTTGTTGATATTTCAGAATCCATTTAAGGCACAAGATACCCAACAACGGTCACAGCCATTTCGCAGTTTCAGTAAACAATATCAGAATGGTTAAATGGCCATGACACTTGATTCTCTTCAATTTACAAGTAAAATATTAACCGTACACATAAACAATTTACGCCAAGAAAATTGAATTTGGTAGGGTTAAGCTTTCTGTTTCGTGTTACTATTGCCCATGCTCATATCCGCGCTGGTGTCTGAAAGTATGGTCTTCTGTGCCTACTCAGATGAATGAATGTATGAGCTGAATGTGTGTGTGAGTGGATGTGGATACATACATATGAACGTGCATATGGTATGTATATTGTATGTGAATATAAATGTGTGTGACGGACTTTCTCGCACAAGTTTGCACTCAATATATAGCAGATAAAGCATAGTGTCCAAAAATAGGTGTCCTAAACTTTAGGATATTATCATATAGACATTAATAACCATAACATGTTCTATAATATATTATTATGTTCCTTCCAACAACCAACTATACTCCTAAAATCGATTAATGAAATTTACAAACACATGTGGCAGTCCGTGGATTCGAACCGAAATCGAAATCGAAATTTCAACCATTGAAGATGTATTGATTGTTGCATTTAGTGCCCTCCCCCACACCACTATAATGTATTGTTGATTATATTGTGGTAAAACCAATATATTTAAGCTAATGTGTCATAGGCCCTTTGACGGCCGGGCATGCTTTATGGGGAAATACATACGAAAATACCATGTTCAACAGTCAACATATATAAAACGGTTGACATTTTCAATAGTGCTTATAAAACATTTTGTCTATCTATCTATCTATTGCCAGACGCCGTGATCCCCGAAGGAGTGGCCACGAACGAAACGCCCCCATCCATCTCTGTCCCCAGTCAGTCGACGCCCACACTCCCATCCAGCACCGCCTTCACTCATATACTTCTTTACTCCATCCTTCCACCTCTCATTTGGTCTACCTCTCCCTCTCTGTCCTTCCACCTTGCTCTCGTACACTCTCTTTGTCATTCTCTCGCTTCCCATACGTTCCATATGGCCGAACCATCTCAATGTGTTCCTTTTTATACTTTTCAGCATATCTTCATCTACACCACACCTCTTAATTCCTCCTGCGTCTGTCTATCCATCCATGTACTTGTAATTCCGCACGCACTTCTCAAGTAACTCATTTCCACCCTGAGTCTGAGTATCTCCACCAACGTCCATGATTCGCTTCCGTATTCAATGTCGGGATTATCACACTGTCATGCAAGGACTTCTTCACTTCCATGCTGACCACCCTAATTCTTGTTACTGCTTTCAGCGTTCCTATTTTGTGCTAAGAGTTATGTATATATCCCAATCCTGAAGTTTGCACATTTATTTTTGTGTTTAAAACATTGTCTTTTACAAATAAATAAAGGTTTCTTATGTTATTACAAACGAATACGTTTCAGTATTGTCCAAGAAAGTGCACGAGTAAATATGAACGATTGTCAAGTGCTATACTGAAAACAGATATGCAGTTATCACTATTCAAAATGTATTTTTTGTTTCGTGTAAACAAAGATGTTGCTCAATGATCGCGCCAAGCATTATATTTATTATTATTATTATTATTTTTTCTTTGTTTTTATTATTACTCGTGGAATCAAGTATTAGGTATATCTGGGTAAATTAAATAAGATGTTAACAAAGAATTATTGATGGCTTTGAAACTGCATCCACACGTTGTACATCAGCTTCTGTTATGTGGTGGAAGATGAGTGCAATGGCGCATTGGGCAATATATCCTTTTTACTATTCGCGTTTATTTGTTTTTAGTCATTTTCTTTCCGTTTCAAAATGTTGGGACTCATGGTGGATTACCTATCTCTAAGTGGGTTGATCGGAAGCAGTATTTTCATAGGTGTCCGGGTTGATTTTGCATTAGAGAAAGTTAATTTTAGAATAATTTAAAGCCTTTTACGCTGTTCACCATTGCTCTGAATTCCAGTGGTATGTTCAGGACAAAAAAGAAAAAAAAATATATATATACCCGGTATATATATATATACTGTATATATATATATATATATATATATATATATATATATATATATATATATTGTTACGTATCTTGATCCTCAAGTGGTTAACTTGATGAATCTAGATAGCACAGAGATATATATTAAGGTATCAGTCAGCTGAAGGCGAAACAAAAGTAAAATCTAATAAAATTATTTCCTGTTGTTGCTTCCTTTCCTTTTGGATCTTAGGACTTGGTATCCTTTATTGACTGATACTCTTTAATTATGAAAAATACTGAAACTAATTAAAGTCATGTAGTATTTGTAAAGAGTTATTATTTAACCGAAGCTTAGTAGGCTATGGTTATGAACCGAATAAGTTATATCTAAAGAAGGACTATTAATTCTATAAAAAGTCTTCAAAGATAAATACAGTATTAAAGTAAGAATATTTCTGTCTCTTACCCTTTTTGAAATGAATAAATAGTTTTCTTATATGTCCTTTTAATTATGTTTAATGTAATTATTCTTGGTTCTTGTCTTACGTTAATAGTATTATATTATTATTATCATCAGGATTAATATCAAAGTCACATAAAAAGTTAGATATATATTTAATAATTAGTTAAATGTATTTCTTAACCACGTAACATTGAGATTTGATTATGAGTACATTAAGTTACAGGATCGCTTCATAGATTCGATTCAGGTCTCCCTCAAATAATATGAAAAGCAAAAATAATATTTTGAAGCTAAAAGAATTTTCTTCAGCTTAGGAAATCACTAGAAGTAATATTAACACAGCCATGTTAGTCTAAGGCGATATTACTAATAGGAGACAATAGCATCACCGTACTAAGCACCGTTAAGCAATGTAAGTTTAATTAAAAGAACATGAAAGAACTCGTAAGTATTAATATAAAACAATAGTATTACTTTCATCATAACCCAATTACTTAAAGAGTTGCTTTAGTCCACAAGTTAGTCAACTAAAATAGTTAGGTACATAATAGTAGCGTTAACGTTAATTCCCAATCAAATAGTAACGTTAATTCCCAATCAAATAGTTAAGTACATAAATAGTAGCGTTAACGTTAATTCCCAATCAAATAGTAGAGTTAACGTTAATTCCCAATCACATATCTCACTAACCAACATAACGTAAGTGTTTACACTTAACACACACCTATATAATCTGACTGACAGTCACAAACCCATTATAATACTTCACCCCGTCTTCCTCCAGCTGCAAGTTCACCTTCCCCAACTCCAAAATAATGAGACTGAATTGAATGCCCACTACTCGGTTCTTATATACTAAACAATGATGGTGTAGGAACGAATCAGGAGGCGAGTGATGGTGCGCGCCCCTATCATAGCTCCTCGAGTTGCATAGCAGGTGCGTGGACCAATGGGGGCTCCTGGCGTCGATCATACGTCATAGCGTCGGGTCATCGAAGTAGTTTGCAGGGTCCCCTATGACGCACGCAGGTGTGAAGGCTTGTTTGCTGGTATGCGGACGAGCTGGTTTCCCCACTCGCTGGTTCGCTCGCTAGTCTGCTTCGCCGCTTGGGTAGTTTGACACTCCTTCAACTCTAATTCTAACTCTTAAATTAACATACAGAGCTCCGTATGTCAGACCTCCCCCCTAGAAAAGAGTTTAAGGAGTATAGTATATAATATTAAACATAATACATAAATAGATTCACCACCAGATTGGCAACAGCAAGATTATAATGAGGATATAATAAGGATATCACCCAAAGTAGGCAACGTCTCCAGGTACCACATCAGAACATAGCCGGAACGTAGCTGGAGCATTATTCGAACTGCAAGGCATCTCACAGCTGAAGGCTTGACAGCACACTACTAAAGCATGATATTTACCTCGCTACAAGGGAGAGCTAATTGCCAAAATCCTCTCATTAAAATAATCTTACTGCTGGATGAGGCCAACCCGGTAAATGTAATCTTTAACAGATACGTGATAAGCAATCGGCTAGCACGTTCTGGACCCCCTTAATATGTTTGACATCCAGGGAGTATTCCTGCAGCAACAAACTCCACCTGGTCAGTCGTTGGCTTTTATTTTGGAACATATTCAAACATTTTAAGGGGTGATGGTCAGTATACACAGTGATGGCACCAGAGGCAGATTGCACATAGACAGCAAAGTATTGAAGGGATAAAATTAATGCTAACAGCTCCTTCTCAATGACTGAATAGTTACGTTGGGCAGAATTAAATTTTTTACTGAAATAGCACACAGGATGCAATACCTCACAGTCGTCTTCCTGGAGCAACACTGCACCAACCCCGGTATTGCTCTCGCATCCACTGCTAGGGAAAAAGATCTGTTAAAATCAGGAGCTCGGAGTACAGGATAATTAGATAATATATATTTGGTAGCAATAAAGGCCTCTTCACATTCAGAGGACCACTCAAACTTCACATCCTTACGGAGAAGATCTGTCAGGGGAGCTGTCAACTTTGAAAAATTTAAGATGAAACGCCTATAATAACCAATCATGCCTAGGTACCTTTGGATATGTTTCTTAGTGCTAGGAATTGGGAATTCTAGAATAGACTCTACCTTTGCTTGAGGAGGTGCAACCTGCCCCTGACCTACCGTATATCCTAGATACTGGACCGTACTCTTTACAAAGGTGCATTTCTTAAGATTAACCACCAGATTGGCATCAGCAAGATTTAAGAACAGCAATCTAAGTTGGTAAAGATGCTCCTCCCATGACTGTGAAAAGATAAGAATATCATCGATGTAGACAACGCATCCAGGTACTCCTTCAGTCACCAAATTCATGAGGCGCTGGAATGTAGCTGGAGCGTTTTTCAAGCCGTAGGGCATTACGTTACAGCAGAAGGCTTGATTGTTGACTACAAAGCATGATATTTCCCTCGCTCTAGGGGTGAGAGCTACTTGCCAATATCCCTTCATTAACCCCTAACTGTCGGGGCGCAACATAAGTCGAGTATATTAAATCTGGACTATCTGGCGGCGCTCGACATAGGTCGTGTGGCAATTTCAGCACGTAATGTTGCTGAGAGAGAGAGACAAGTGGTGGCAGGAGAGTAGCGAGCGTATGACTGCTCCAGACCACCGCGGCGAACCTACTGACACGAATCCCACCTCCTCCCTCCCTCTCTCACTCGCTATATACGGAATTGTATGGGGAAAGTGCCGAATTACATGCTTTTTGCACTCGCGTTGCGCGGTTGTTGCAAGAAAACTAGCCATCATAAAAGGATCGTTATGGTGTCATTGGAAAGCTCTGCTTATGCCCTTTCAGGGATAGATACTTGTTTTACGCTCTGGGTCTTATTTAGGCATGAAAATGATCACGTAAATAGCCCTATTTTGGCTAAAAACACCCCGCTGGGCGGTACATATAAATAAACCGCTAGCCCGCTAATCTAGTGTTAAGTCAATCTTGCTGATATAGGTGGCTGTACCAATCTGGTCAATGCAGTCGTCGATCCGTGGCAGTGGGTAGGTATCGTTCTTTGTGACAGCATTGACTTGCCTATAGTCCATACATAACCTATGGCTCCCGTCTGGCTTTGGCACAAGTATGACCGGACTACTCCACTGGCTTAAGGCCCTTTGGGATAGTTACTAGATAATCGGTAATGCTCACCCTCCGAATGATCTTATATGGGCCCCTGAACTCGGCAGATAAAGGTTGGCCAAAAAGGGGGAGCAGGACCAAAACCTCATCACCGGGCTGAACCTCCCTCTCACGGGCTTTTCTGTCATACCAGTTCTTCATAGAGCTTTTAGCCACTGTCAAGTTTTGAGCGGCAAACTCACATGAGGATCTCAGCCGGGTTTTGAAATCTGAAACATACTTGAGGAGGTTTTGGTTCCCCTCCTGGCCAACTATGCTATCCTGCAATAGTTGCAAAGGACCTCTTACCTGGTGACCGAAAACTAGCTCATTAGGGGAAAAATCCAGGGATTCAGTTGGAACCTCACGAGTAGCAAATAAAAGAAAAGGTACCCTCTTATCCCACTCAACTCCGGTCTCTGTACAATACTTACGTAACATTCCCTTTAATGTCTGGTGATATCGTTCGAGAACCCCTTGACTCTCTGGGTGGTAGGTGCTAGACTTAACATGCTCGATACCCAACTCCTTCAGGGACTGCTGAAAAATGTTAGAGGTAAAATTAGTTCCTTGATCACTTTGCACCTCATGGGGGAAACCCATTCTGGTGAAGAATTTGAGCAGTTCCTTGATGACAGTTGGAGCAGAGGTAGTCCTTAAGGGTATAGCCTCTGGGTAGCGAGTTGCCATGTCCATGATAGTTAATAAATAAATGTTACCTTGGGAAGTCTTAGGCAATGGGCCTACAATGTCCACTACCACCCGAGTAAAAGGATTCTCGAAAACGGGCAAGGGCACCAGAGAATGTACAGGCACCTTCTGATTGGGTTTTCCTGTCATCTGGCAAGTGTGACACACTCTACAAAACTCCACTACATCTGCACGCATTCCTGGCCAGTGAAAGTGGGCTCTGCTTCTGTCTAGAGTTTTTCTCACACCTAGGTGCCCTGCCAATGGTATACAATGTGCCATTTCCATGATATCTCTACGACAAGGTTTGGGGACTACTACTTGATGGACGTCCCAGGCCCCGTCATCGATTGGTCTGTGAGGCTGTCTCCATCTACGCCACAATACTCCTCCTTTGAGGTAGAAACATTCACCACCCTCCTTCTCACATTCCTCTTCACTCACGGACTTGGCAGCTAACTCCTTGCATTCACTATCATCTCTCTGTAGCTCTACCAGGCCACTAGGACAATTTGGAGGGGTTTCATGGTCATCATTAGGGTCAAGATGAGCCATGAAGGTGTCAGATAAATCCACCTCAGTCACATCATCAGGCACAGTTGGAGCGTCATTCACACTCTCATCATCCCTTTCATCAACTCTTACATTCGGTACATTTCTGTCTGAGGGAACTGCTACTTGAGACATTGAACGTGTGACAGCACACACAGGGAAAACAGTTGGCATCTCCTTTTCGAGCTCACCGGTTAGTGGCTCGTTAACAGGGGAAAGTGACAAAATTGGGTCTGGTCGGACCTTCTCACCTGCTACATCATTCTCCAAAAGGAGTGTTACCCCAGGCACAGGGATATCTTGGGACCTACACAAAGCTATGGTGGCCTCACCCTGTAGTAACTCACATTCAATTTCGCCTTTTACCAAGTGTGCATAAAATTGGCCTCCAGCACCTCTCATTACAACTGGTTCGCCAGGTGGCCACTCAGTGTAAGGATTCACCATGAGGGTGCTAGTAGAACCTGTGTCTCTCAGAATTTTTACCTCATGCATACAACCATTTAATCTCATGTTGCCAGATGAAATAAAGGGACGGTAACTGTCCTGCACTGATGGTGAAATTATTATTGGCTTAACCCTAGTGGGTTGCACCACGCATGCTACTACACCCCTGTCTAGATGATTTACGTTAGCTGCTAGGTACTCCTTCTGTCGAGAGTCCTGCATTAAAGGAACTTTTTGTGCTAGGTACTCCTTCTGTCGGGAGTCCTGCATTAAAGGAACATATGGAGTTTGAGATACGGCGGCAACTGTCTGCCCCCATCTCTCCGTTTTCTCCTTGGCCCAGCACTGATAAGCTAGGTGGCCTCTCATGCCACAAAAAGTACATACTTTAGGGGATACGGGAACATTCCCTCTTTGAGCATTACTATTACTTTGAGGCCCACCTCTGTTACCATTGCCCTGAGTCGCATTTTTAGTTGGGGGAACAATTCGATTTTGGCTAGCTGGGGAAGACGTCATAGGCTTGTGACTGGGTCTGTCAGATTTGTGATTGGGATACTTAAAATTAGAACTAGAATTATCGTAGGGCTTCTTTCCACGAAATTTGTTGTTGAGCACGTATGTGTCAGCCATGTCAGCGGCGTCGGCAAGACAATCTACCTTTTTCTCCTTTAAATGATAGGATACAGAAGAATCAATTTTCCATAGGAAATTTTCTAACAGGACCAACTCCTTCAGATCGTTGTAGCTTGTGACTTTCTTACTCTTGACCCAATGATTGAAAGTTTTAATCATGGTCCTGGCAAATACCTTATGGGTTTCTTCTACTTTCTTCTGTTTTTTACGGAAAGATTGCCTGTAAGCCTCAGGCTGCAATTGATAGGTTTTTAGGATAGCTTCTTTGAGATTGTCATAATCCTGCCTAACTTCTGCTACTTCTGACAAATACGTAGCTCGAGCCTGCCCTGTCAAAACGGTTTGAAACATAAAAGGCCATTGATCTCTTGTCCACTTCATACCTCCAGCAACTTCCTCAAAAAAAAAAAAAAAATCCTGCACATTATCCTCAGTGAAAGGTGGAATGACACTGGTCATAGTCAATCCCAGAGGGGGAGCAATTACGGGAGCATTTGTATTGACATTTAGTTGAGCCGTACGATATTGATATTCATATTGTTCGGTCGTTGCTCTGGATTTTATTCTGGCTTCTTCGGTATTTGCTTTTATTCTGGCTTCTTCTATTTTTAGTCTGGCTAGTTCCAGTACTTGATCACCGGTCAAACCAGGTGGCAATTGTTCATCAAGTTGGATAGGATTACTCGGGATCCCACCAACTGCTCCATCACCCTCCCCGCCTTCTACAGGGAACAGGTGGGTTTTTATGGTCTGAGCCACCTCTACTTTAGACATGTTTGAGACAGTTAATTGGAGATGTGAGGCAAGCACTTTCAGTTCGGATTTTGACAGACAGTCAATATCAGGGGCTGTGGGTTCTGATTCTATGAAAACTCGAGCATCTTAGTCATTAATTAGATGAGGCATGATTAATATTTGGTTTTTAAGTAGTGAAACGTTAATGAATCTGAGTGAAACTGTATGAAACGAATCCTGGCAAGGTCGCCACTCTTCTGTTACGTATCTTGATCCTCAAGTGGTTAACTTGATGAATCTAGATAGCACAGAGATATATATTAAGGTATCAGTCAGCTGAAGGCGAAACAAAAGTAAAATCTAATACAATTATTTCCTGTTGTTGCTTCCTTTCCTTTTGGATCTTAGGACTTGGTATCCTTTATTGACTGATACTCTTTAATTATGAAAAATACTGAAACTAATTAAAGTCATGTAGTATTTATAAAGAGTTATTATTTAACCGAAGCTTAGTAGGCTATGGTTATGAACCGAATAAGTTATATCTAAAGAAGGACTATTAATTCTATAAAAAGTCTTCAAAGATAAATATTAAAGTAAGAATATTTCTGTCTCTTACCCTTTTTGAAATGAATAGATAGTTTTCTTATATGTCCTTTTAATTATATTTAATGTAATTATTCTTGGTTCTTGTCTTACGTTAATAGTATTATATTATTATTATCATCAGGATTAATATCAAAGTCACATAAAAAGTTAGATATATATTTAATAATTAGTTAATGTATTTCTTAACCACGTAACATTAAGGTTTGATTATGAGTACATTAAGTTACAGGATCGCTTCATAGATTCGATTCAGGTCTCACTCAAATAATATGAAAAGCAAAAATAATATTTTGAAGCTAAAAGAATTTTCTTCAGCTTAGGAAATCACTAGAAGTAATATTAACACAGCCATGTTAGTCTAAGGCGATATTACTAATAGGAGACAATAGCATCACCGTACTAAGCACCGTTAAGCAATGTAAGCTTAATTAAAAGAAAATTAAAGAACTCGTAAGTATTAATATAAAACAATAGTATTACTTTCATCATAACCCAATTACTTAAAGAGTTGCTTTAGTCCACAAGTCAGTCAACTAAAATAGTTAGGTACATAATAGTAGCGTTAACGTTAATTCCCAATCAAATAGTAGCGTTAACGTTAATTCCCAATCAAATAGTTAAGTACATAAATAGTAGCGTTAACGTTAACGTTAATTCCCAATCACATATCTCACTAACAAACATAACGTAAGTGTTTACACCGAACACACATAACACACACCTATATAATCTGACTGACAGTCACAAACCCATTATAATACTTCACCCCGTCTTCCTCCAGCTGCAACTTCACCTTCCCCAACTCCAAATAAGACTGATTTGAATGCCCACTACTCGGTTCTTATATACTAAACAATGATGGTGTAGGAACGAATCAGGAGGCGAGTGATGGTGCGCGCCCCTATCATAGCTCCTCGAGTTGCATAGCAGGTGCGTGGACCAATGGGGGCTCCTGGCGTCGATCATACGTCATAGCGTCGGGTCATCGAAGTAGTTTGCAGGGTCCCCTATGACGCACGCAGGTGTGAAGGCTTGTTTGCTGGTATGCGGACGAGCTGGTTTCCCACTCGTTGGTTCGATCGCTAGTCTGCTTCGCCACTTGGGTAGTTTGACACTCCTTCAACTCTAATTCTAACTCTTAAATTAACATACAGGGCTCCGTATGTCAGAATATATATATATATACAGGCATATATATATGGTGAAGGGCAACGTGAGTTCATGTTGCTGGTGTCCGGTTGAGATGGCCAAGATGGGAAGTCTGATTCTGGGAGAGAATTACAAAGCTTAACTGTCCAATAGAAGATTGAGAATAACATTTAACTCTTGGGATGGAGAGTTGCACAGAGTAGGGGTTGGATTGCGTTGCAAGACGGGTGCTACGTGCTCTACGAATAGAGAGTGGGGATGGGAGAGCTCTGAGGAACACAGACTATTGAATTAGCGGTAGAATAGTGAGAGAGATGCAACATTGCGGCGAAGACAGAGAGACTGCAGATAATTGGTGAGTGGAAATGAGTTAATGAGACGGAAGGCTTTCCTTTTTACTGTGTCTAAAAGTGCTGTGTGAGAGGATCCTGCCCACACATGTGAACAATACTCAATACATTGACACACTGTGCCCTGTACAGAGCAAGAAGCTGTGCAGGGGTAAAGAACCACAGGAGGCATTTGAGCACACTCAGCTTCTGGGAAGCTGTTTTAGCAAGAGTGGTAATATAATCTTTCCAAGAGTGATCAGAGGTAAAAGAGACTCTTGAGAGTATGAAGAGAAGATGAAGGGTTAATTTATATGTTGATGAAGAGTAGGTCATATTTTTCTGGAAGTTGGCGACGAGTAGACAGATGAAGAAATTGAGTTTTGGAAGCAACGAGATTAACAAGATTTGTTTGCTCCAATTAGAGCTAGCAGAGAGATCACAAGAAGAGTGTTTTATGGCCTCCTTGCATGAGTTTACGAGTTCCTGATGTAAATGATGTTGTGGACGGCTAGTAGAATAGTGTAACGTAAAATCATCGGCATATTAGTGAAGGGAACTGGAGGTGCAGTTAAGAAGGTAATTAACCCCTCCTGTACAGTGTCCGTCAAATGAAGGGTGCCATTTTGAGGATATTATATGGCTTAAGAGCGAGGCCAGCTGTATTACGCAGCACAGAGGAGCCGCAACCGCCGCCAACAGGCCGTGGGCACATACTAACCTCTGAGAGACAGGCAATTAATTCATGTGCAGCATCACACACAGCAAAAACAGTAAAAATTGCTAATTCTTTCCAATTTTTGGCCTTCGTTTCAACGATTGTTGCAAGATAAGAAGATGTCATACAGGGATGATTCAGATGTCATTGGAAAGCTGTATAATTGTATTTTAACGGATCTATAATTGTATTACGCTCTGGCTCTTGCTTATGCATGAAAAAGTGTATGGAATGAAGTTAACATTGGGCAATTATGACCGCACTTAAGGAGGTAATGAATAATATTAAGAAAATTTGAAATAAGAACACCGGAGTTGATAGATTGAAGAAGTGAAATGTGGCCATCCATAACCTCAACTATGGAACGGCCTGAAAGGAAATTGGAGACAAAGGCACAAATTGAGGGATAGAAACCGAAAGTGGGTAGTTTGGAAATAAAGGATTTGTGCCAAACTCTATTGAAGGCCTTCGATATGTCTAGCACAACAGAAAAAGTCTCACCAAAGTCCGGAATGATGGATGATCAAGAGTTAGTAAGATAAGAAAGAAGATAATCAGTAGAGTGGGCCTTAACCCGTACTCTACCGTAGGATACAGTAATAAAAGTCCCCTGCAGCCCCAAGCACTGTGGCCAAAATGGCAAGATAGAACAACTTTCCACCTCAAGAGATGAAGCAAGACTGGCTCTCCCACCCTTCAGTGGGTCTTATATAAGCTGAGAAGTGTTGCCATATCGAGAGCAGTGCTCAAACGGTCGTGGTACCAGGTACAGCCTTGTACAGGCAATTACATGGAAAGTACATTACTGACAGTTCCTAGCCGTCGCTGGGACTGGGGAGTGACTTACCTACTGACAGCTATTAGCCGTCGCTGGGATTGGAGGGGTTAAGGAAGCAATACTGGCAGTCTGAGAGTAGGTTATGGGAAGATGAATGCATAAGGGGAGCATCTGACATGCCAGAATGGAAAAAAGAAAAAAAAATCCTGAGAAATGGCAACACTTTCAGCAGTATGGTGAGAAAAATTCATGCAGAAATTTAATATAATTACCGAAATATGCGCATTCCCCCTGGTCACTGGTGGGCTGCGCCCCTACTCTTCGCAAACTTCAAAGGCCGTATCTCAAAACAAAAGTTTTCATATTCAAATTGCTACTTCTCAGTTATTTAGGTTGATTGTGATGAAACAAAAACTGGGAACAAGAAAAATCTTTTCTCGTCACATGTATGTTTTTTGTTTTATTTTATCTGTGGATAGGATTTTTTTGGTAAATATTTGTCCTACAAATGTTTGGCAAAACAAATAAAATTGTAAACAAAAGGAAACAACATAAATATTAGAGCATATAATGGAATATCACCTTTTGTACTATTACCCATATAAATATGAAGAGGATGGGACCAATACTAACAGAGGAATAGTGTTTTGAAAATTTAGGGGGGGGGGGTGCTTCTCCCTAAATGAGGGTGGGTAGAAGGCGATATGAGGTCTCATATTCATGTATATGTTGTCATTTTATCAAAACATATATATGAAAGTGATTAAAGCATATTTAAAGTAAATATGGCATAAACATGTTTATGATCTGGCAAGCCAGACGCAATGTTGAGGTAAGAATAGTTTCAAATACTTTTGAGATGCAAGAAATGAGAGCAATTGAACGATAGTTGGAGGGTCGAGAGCGGCCACCCTTCTTTGGGATAGGTTGAATGAGAGCAAACATCCAGCAAGAAGGGAAGACGTTAGAGGAGAGACAGAGACGGAAGATTTTGCCTAGGCAGGGAGTCAGCACGTAAGCACAGTTTTTGAGTACTTTAGGAGGAACACCGTCTGGTCCTTACACCTTCTTAGTGTTAAGCCCAAAGAGTACATCCTTGGAAGAGATTATGATGTTAGGTATAAGTAGGAGAGAGTGGGGGTGGAGCGGGAGGAATAGCACTGGAATCATCCAAAGTGGGATTCATAGCAAAAGTGTTAGCGAAGAGTTCAGTTTTGTCAGAGGAAGAAGTGACAGTAGTGCCATCAGAGAGGAAAAGAGGATGGAAAGATGAAGAAAAACAAATATTGGAGAGGTTTTTGTCTAGATGCCAGAAGGCTTGGGATGAGTTAGAGTTGGATAGTTCAGTGCATTTATTATTGATGTATGAATGTTTGAGGAGTTGAAGAACAGATTTGGTTTGATTCTGGGCAGAGACATAGGAAGTATGAGATTCTTGAGTTTGAAGGTGACGGTACCGTTTGAATGCTTCCTCCTTATTGCGGACAGCAGTAGAGCAAGCGTGAGTAAACCAAGATTTTGTTTGCATTAGACTGAGAGCAAGAAAATGGAATGTATGCCTCCATGCCCGCTAGGATTACCTCTGTAATGTGTTCAGAACTCTCCGAGGGTCCCCAGCCACGGAAGCAAAAGTCATTCCATGGGAAATCAAAGAAGTACTGCCGAAGTACTAATTATGCGAATATCACTACAATATTAAAAACTCAGTATATATGGTTATCTTTGAATCATAAATATATTATCGTGTAAAATCAGAACTCTTGCAACTTACAATAATTTTACATATTATTTTCAATTCAGACTTCGTAAGCTTTGTGTTCATGTTTAACTGCGCTACACAAGTACAGTATAATACGTATACATTTCTCTACAGAGTCTACACAATACCATGATAGATATGTTTGACTTCATAAACATTGACATACAGTAAAAGCACCGCATATTTTTACTATACCAAAATCCTAATATCTGATCAACTAGATCTGATGTTTATAATTGCTTTATTTTCAACAAATGTTCAACATAAAAGCAATCTCTCTCTATATATATATATTTATGCATTTATATATTATATACCGGTATATATATATATATATATATATATATATATATATATATATATATATAAGTATATATATATATAAGTATATATATATATATATATATATATACTGTATATATATTGGTTGTGGTCGAGGGCAGAGGACACCAACACTGTTGATCCACACACACGCTGACTCAAGCACTAACACTAACTGACGCACACAGTCCGCTCAAGCCAAAGTCGTCTCTCCGTCGCCAACTCGTCCGTTCTTCACTCGTTCGTTCTTCAGTCACCCGTCCCACTCAGTTGAACTGAGTGGATATTTTCAAACATAATTCCAATTAGCACTTTTCGAACCTAATTCAAACTAAAACATTTCGAACTGAATTCCAACAACCTAGCTTTTGGCCTTTTCGAACTTATTGACGTTTACTTGGAAAGAAACTCGAAAACGTACCTGTTTCAAACCCTGCACTATCAACACGCACTTATTACCACATACGTATTTCCAACTAAATTTTATAATATTACATACGAGCCTATTTCCAAGTCTCTGTTCAAAATCGGAAAATTGGTTCGTGGGATACAAGTTCGCAGGTATTCCAACTGTGACGTTGACCACTCCATTAGAACCGCATGGCTTGTCCTACAGTGACTCACTAGGATCGCCAGGGCAGTGGACGGGGCTACAGTTTATGTATTAGAGTGTGCTTTATTTCATATGAAAGCTCGTGTCATGGGCAGTCCAGAAAGGCTCTTTGTTTTCGCCCATGTCAAGGCTTTATATATTTAATTGTAAAGTATATACTTTATCATTAACTAGTAATGATAGGATCTGGGAGAGAGAGAGGGAGTAGAACAGAGTGAGAGGGGGCGCGCAGTGTTTTTTGTCCCGCTCGATGACGTCACGGCTGGCTGCCTCGCGGGGTTGGTGGAGAGAGGCCCTTACCATGCTGTAAGCTTTGCTAGTGGTTAGATGACTTGTAACCGCTGTTTTCCCACGCGGCTCGAGCTAGTGCGAGTATATATACAGTTCCTCGCCACTCTCTCCCTCAGATCTGGTTTCTAGAACATACCCATCTTTTTTCCCTTGCTATCTGTCCCCGCTCCGTACCTGAGAATCTTTTCTTCTGCCTATCTCTCTCATTTTTCATATCCTTCACCACCTTTTATTAATATTATACCCCCTCTGGTTAACTCTGCAAAATCAGCTTCATGCTGGCCAGTTGTATTGTGTGTTAAGGTCTGATATAGCCTATGTATGTTAGTTGTTAAGATAAGTGGATCACGAAGCATTGGTTGGCATTTATATTGTTTAGTACTGCTTCCTTTAGTTATTAGTGTTCTGCTGGATTAGATAATGCTAGACTAGGAGTCTGATATTATAGGTATTGTTTCCTATGAGTGCTGGCTTCAGTTAAAAGCGGCACGACATACCTGAGAACTGGAGTTGATTGAGTAAATTCTAGTCTGTGTGCCATTGAGAGTAGAGCATGCACGAATGAGGGTTTTTTGCCTATACCATTCTGCACTGTTCTAGTCTCGATTGTTTGTCTTTGAGGTACGCCAGGAGAACGCTTAATACTTCGGTATTAAGGTTTCTCAAGAGAGCTACCCTTCATTATAACGTAATATTTGACGCACAGACTTGAGATTTGCACTAGGCTATGCGGCATGCCATGCGCACCAGTATCTCGTATCATTGACTCTAGCTAGACTTTATCAATCATAGTAGACATTAAGTATATTAACCTAATTACTCTTTTTATGCATACCCGTTTATGATTACACAAGCATTTCGCAGCCTAGTTTGATGTATTGAGACACAAACGACTTAGGCTCTTTGTTGATTGGAATACTGCATTGTCGTGGCGATTATTATTATTGTTGTTGTGTTTAGGATATTCTTGGCTCCGACGGCATTATATATATTCTGCCTTTTTGTGTGCATAGCCTGCACGAGCATTGTTCCGCTGCCTGCCTTTTTGGGTTCCATTTCCGATACGAGCATCTTTATAGCATCTAACATTTAAAGAAGATTCCTTGTTAGTGTTGAAGGACTTTAGTGCACTTTCTTTCATGCAGGAGTGCCTGACATTTATTGATTAAAGTAACGTAAGCTGTAACTTCTCTTACCACCTTACTTTGCATACCATAACCAAGCACCTTCGGTTATAGGTAGTAATAGGCTGTTTTCACATAACATTAAGCCTAGAGTAGACGCATATTTATTGAGAGTTTGATATACTCTACAGAGTTCTATATGCAATAATAGGCTGTGTGTTCTTTGTTCGCTGGGAATATACATCAGAGGTTGGAGCTAGCGCTTTCCGTTGTAACATTTATGCCATTACTAGTCCAATGAATAAGAGCCCTGATATATTTGAACCCCAGTCGTAACACAACCTATTTCCACGTATACCTATTTCCCAAAAACTAGCACGAACTTATTATACACATACCACTTTCCCCCTCCCATTTTAACTACATTAATTTTGGTTTTAGTCTTTTACTTTACACAGTACATTGTGAACTCTTACTCAAACTGTCAAAGATAAGCTATTGCTATGGATGGTTATGTGTAACATAGTAAAATGCTCAGTTTCATAAACATATTTGCGTGTGATGTTTTACTCTCCTCAAGGTTTTCAGCATCGTTTTGAAGCTTATGAATGTTTCTTAACAAAATAATAGAGAAAGAAAGAAAGACAGAATGATAATAAACAAACATGCATATGCTTGTTGCTCGTGCATAGTTGTATCATACAGTTTCGGCAATGTGATTAGAGAATAGAGTGAAATATTCGACTTCGTGTGGATTCTCATTAGTAGAGTGTTGTGAATGTTCAAAATATATGTTTGACAGCCATCATCATCATCAACAAGTGTTGCTTCATCTTGGGAAACCCCCGCTCTAGGATGGCCTTGGCAGAACAGATTCCAGGTTACTTTGTCCAGACCTGCTTCCTTTTCTCGTGCCACAATGCCCCATCCACTACGTGGTAGTTATTCTACAATATATTTTCCCACTATCTTCTCTCATACCATTAGTGGTCTTTTACTACCAGTTGTTCCACTCACTTAATTCCCATGTCCCTTTCTTGGCACACTGTCCTAGTCCAAGCTTTGAGGGAGCTTCCTCAAGAAATGTCTTGTTATGCAATCAACCACTCATCATTCAATGCTAAATCTTTCTTTTCCATTCAAAAAGACTCATACATGTCCCTATTAGTCAGTTCTTTCAGTCAGTTTACTCTGGCTGTCATTCTGAAGTAACTGTTCTCCACAGCTCTAAGTTTGTAGAGATCCTTATTGCTTGCTCCCATATCTCATATCCATAGGAGAGTGTTGGAAGCAACAATTACTCTGAGACACTTTTACTTCTTGATTGACCATTCTTCCTTTCAGGATACAAGCAAGTTCTCCAGTCACCTATCTCTTTTGTATATTTCTCTCTTAAATCGATCTCTACTTTACCTTATTTGTATAGTAGAGCTACCAAATAGTTCAAACTGTCATGCATTTCTAATCCTTCATTTATCGGTTTAATGCAAACATTTTCAACATGATATTTCTTGATTATGCATATTGTCGTAAAGTCTATGACTGTGTTCATTCTTCCATCAAACACTGATATCTTACATCTCCATACATTGACATTTAACTTCCTTTTTCTCACAACCCTGCCAAAGTCAGTGTTCATATACTCTTGGGTTCTTGCAAATTTTCCGCAAACAGGACAGGATCGTCCACATTAGACATGTTATGATTTTCCAGTGCTTCCCCTCTAATTCTAGCCTAGCCTAGCTCACATGCCCACTCATTCTAAGTTACATTATCTGATCACTGCATCCAAGTGTATATTAAACAGCCAAGGTGACATGATATGTCCATGTCTTTCTCCCAAGTTAACCTCCAAAGTCTCGCTTAGCATATCGCCTACCTTCACATTTGTCAATGTATTCATATACAAAGATGTGATGCCATGTCAACACCTTCTATAAACCCATCCTATTGTGACGCTCCTGCATAGTAGCCACGTGCGGGCATGCGCGCGCGTCGGCTGCCCAGCCGTTTAGAAACCGGCTGGCGGCAGCCGGCCTTTTCCTTAGTATATATCCTACGACAATGTAACTAATGTCTGGGATATTCTTATGTTGTTTCACAGCTTGAAGCTGCCCTTATTCTTAACCAACGCATCTTAGTATATTTTATTCTCGATAGTTGATTGTTTCATTATAATATATAAGATGTAAGTCTAGTGAGAGTGGGAGGAGACGAGCGGGAGAGAGAGACCGGCTGGGGGACATTGCTTCGCGCGGGCGCGGAGAGTCTAGCTTGGGACGAGCCTGATGTTGCCAATTTGATCGCAACGTTAGGCTTAGTTTCGACTCACGCAAGGTGTAGAGGATTTTGACCCGGCAACGGTGTTGAGTGTTGCCAAGCATGGGATGTATTTCGCATGCCTAGGGTGGGGTCCAGACAGATTCAAGACTCAGAGCTCACCTCACTGTCGTACCCTTCGGACCCCCTTGATATCTATCCCTCTCAACCCCACTTAGAAACTTTCTCTCTTACTTTGTACACCTTCCTTCCACTACTTCACCAATCTATTTAATTATCCCATCCCCTTGATAGACCTTATATCTATTATTGTATTAACGACGAGCGCTCAGATAATTAGATAGGATTTTGGGCCTTATGCAGAGATGTAATTGTTAATGAGACCTAGGAAGCTTTTTTGTTGTCTCATATTTGGTGGTTTCATGCTATCTAGTGTGTTCTTGTGGCAGGTGAGCAGGGGCTAGACCGGAGGGGGGGCTTTTTGTGATCCTTTAAGTAAAGTCTGCTGGTGCGAGTCCTGTGGACCCGCACGACTTTACTAGAATACCCGTGGGAGTCTGGGGGCATTTTCTTGTCTGTGTCCCTGTGTGTCTAGTGTTGTGTTGTGTGAGGGCCCTTGCCTAGTCCACTCAGCACTGCGCTAGCACGTCTTGCTTTTGTTTTAGGGTCGCCAGGAGAGAGTCAGATACTTGGGATCTGAGTGTCTCAAGAGAGCACCCTTTCAATTAGAGTAATTTGGCGCACAGACTTGGGAACGTCCCTAGGCTAGAGCAGGTGGCTCAGCCCGGGTATCCGAAGCCTATATCCTTCCGGCTAGACCTCTGCCGCCTGGCAGATTAACAGCTAGGGGTTTATTATTTCTGTATGCTTGTTATTGTGCCACAGTTTACCGTTGTTGTGAGCATTGTGAGTCAGGGTGTGGCTTAGAGACTCTGTCCGAGCAGGCTTGCCTGACTAAGAGTGAGAAGCACACCTGTATGTGGTTATGTTGCGAGTTGCTGCCTTTATTTAATTATACCTATGCCATTATACACTGTATGGCCTATCACTAGTATTTATTCCTGCTTATGAGATAAGAGTTCTCTAAATCCGTAACTTACTTTCTTTGCTAAGCATCAGATCCTACAGTAGCCGCATGCAGTTTAGAAACCTGCATCTTGTCTACCTGTACGATGTTTTGAGGACTGTTTGCTTTCACCTTCTTTCACACAGGGGTGATTAGTTGTATTAATTAACGTAACGTTAAATGTACTTTCTTCTAGTTTGTTATTAAATTGTTTCTGCAATTTAATTCCGTTAGCTATCTTTTCCTTGAAGCTTTAAGTCAACTTAATTGGGTGAACTTTCATATAGCCTGCTTGACTATCAGCAGTCTATAGTGCGTGCACCCTGTAACCGAGTCATAGGATACCTTGTTGTCCAGGCAGGACTCTTGACGGTTTAGGGTGGTTTGTTGCCTGGGTTTATAGATAAGGGTTGGATCTAGCGTTTTCCGTTGTTGCTTGTTGCCGCATACCTAGTCCAATAGAAAGAGCCCAGTGTTTATATATCCCAGGATGTAACAAATGGCGACCGTGCATAGGATTTACTGAACAGAGGAATATAGTGGTCATTTGTTTTGAGATTCCTTATGATTAGAGGAATACAGTGGACATAGTGTTTTTTTTTGGAGCAACCAATATAACACATTAAAGACTTTAAATAACATTAGTATATACATACTTGCATAGGAGATAAGGCACATTCTATAACCGTGATAATTACTGCAGTACACAAACATGTCTAATACATCAGAACACAGTGGTGGGTCAGGTCACGATACAGGCTCGGAGGGAGAAAGACCTGTGGAGTGGCTAGTTGATAGCGAGGAGGGTGCTAGAAGATTTTTAGAGGTGCCCCTTACCGCTGACAGGGTGTTGAAGCTGAATAAGTATGGCTTAAAGTGTGTGGCAGGTCTTCAGGGTCACCAGGGTTTAAGTGGCATGAGGAAAGATCAGCTGAGGACTTTGATATTGGGTTTAGAAGGGAGAGACCTGGGTGGAGAGGCGACTGGGGGCCCCGGTCCCCAGCCCCCCCTCCACTCTACCCCCATATCAAACGTCAGGGTGCCTGAATTTAGTACATACCCCCAAGTTGATGGTCAATGGCAGCGTGGAATTCAATCACAGGGACCCTCTCCATTAAATGCACCCTCCCCTCCTCAAGGGTTGACTCCAGATTTGTTGTTTCGGCTTGAGATGGCCAAGGTTGAGGTTGCTAGAACTCAGGTTGAGGCTACCGAAAGACAGGCTAGAGCTCAGGTTGAGGCTGCTAGAGCTCAGGTTGAGGCTGCCGAGAGACAGGCTAGTGTGCAGGCTGAGGTTGCTAGAGCTCAGGCTGAGGCCGCAGAGAGAACACCTATACGAGAGGCTGAACTGCAGGCAGAGTCTACTAGGTATCGGGCTGACAGGGAGCTGGAGAAATCTCGAGTGGAGGTAACAGGGCGAAATATTGGGGGAGGTAACAGACATCGGGACCAATCATTGTCGCACCTGCCTAAACTAGTTCCTGTGTTCGATGAATCATGTGTGACTGAGTTTTTTATGCGATTTGAGAAGAAGTGTCAGGAACACCAGTGGCCTCAGGAAAAGTGGGCAGCATTAGTTTCATCAAGACTCCTAGGAAAGGGGCTAAAAGTGTATGATGCACTACCTTTAGAGTCCTGTTTAGTTTATGATGAGCTAAAGAAGGCTGTGCTACGGGCCTATGAGTTACAGCCAGAAACTTACCGCTTGAAGTTTCGGGGTGTTACTAAGGGCAAGGACAGTACCTTCCTAGAACACGCCTGGGACTTGTCTGATGCACTACGACATTGGCTGCGTTCTGAGAGGGCAGCTACTTTTGAGGAGTTGAGTGAGCTGGTTCTCTTGGAGCAGTTCTTTAAGTGCACAGGCGGGGACTTAACATTAAATATAAAGGAAAAAAATCCTAGAACTCTCCAGGAGGCAGCAGAAATGGCTGACCACCGACTGTCATTAATTCGAGGGTGCGAAGCAGCAGCTAGGAGTGAGTCGGGTGCAAAGGATCGTATCCCTTCCCCTCCCAAGAATTTTGATACACATGAATACACAAAACCATGTAGCACTGACAATAAAACTGAACATAAACCAAATACCATCCCGTATAAGAAGTCTAATGGTACCTCCCACTCCCAAGGGAAACCAAAGAGTAAAGAGTGCCTTGCATGTCACAAGGAGGGTCACTTTGCAAATGCTTGTCCGAACAAGCCACCAAACAAGGTTGTGCCATTGGCCCGCAGCATAGGGGTGTCGCCTATATCTTCTGAGTTTGCCAAGGGTAGTTCGTCAGAGGTTGGGACACAGCCTGTGTTCAAGAGTCCGGAAGGCTCGAACCCTGTCCGCGACGTCTTTGGGGGTCATAGAGGGCATGGTTTTGTGAGGTGGGCTGGCGAAAGGCGAGGAGTTAAGCTATTGCGTGATACGGGGGCTTGTTAAAGAACTTTACTGGTAGGCCGATTAACGCTGCTCGGGTGGTGGTAGTTCAGGGGATCAATGATATGAAGTCCTACCCGCTGGTGTGGATGGAGCTGGAGGTGGGTGGTGTGGCAAAGGAGCTGGATGTCAGAATTGTAGAGAACTTGCCTGTTGGGGGCGTCGACCTCCTCCACAGCAACGACTTTGCGGTGCCTGCTTCTAAGGTTTCACCCTTGGTCGTTGCCGAGAAGGCGGCCGACGTTAGTAGGGAGGAACAGGAGTGGGTTGAGAAGAGTAGCGTACAAACCATGGCGTGTGTTGTGACGCGTTCTCAGACATCCGGAGCCTTGCAGCCACCACCTCAGTCTATTCTTGGTGACTCATTATTGGCACCTATGTTAGAGTCTGGAGAGGCCCCAGGACCTGTCACAGCTAGTGAGGAGGTAGGGCAGGAAGAGACTCCGAGGCAGCAACATTACACACGAAGAGAAAAAAGGGTTGCTCAGTTTGATAATGGAGGAGGACTTGGGTTGCTTCGGAAGCATCTAGACAGGTTGGTTCCCTCAGATATTTGTAAACTGCAGTTGGTGGATCCGGAAGTTCAGAAGTGTGGTAATGGTGCTGTCGAGATCAAACAAGAGGACGGGGAAACATGTCATGTGAACCTGTTGGAGGAGTTTGTGAGGCAACCACCTGAGCAGCCTACTGTCCCTGCGTTGGTCTGCAGCGGCCAAGGTGGAGAAGGAGAGGGGGGCAGTAGGGCACAGGTGGAGGAGAGTAGGGATTGTCATGTCTCGGCGGAGCAGTGGGCGGGGGACACGAGACTGGTGGCTGTGGAAGCGCTAGAGCACCTGCCGGAGCAGCAGTGTGCAGCACTCCAGCACCAGCTCGGTTCATACCCCACTGGTCGTGCCGAGCCCCTGAGCCTGACAACTCGGGCGGTGCAAGATGTTCCGCGGGCAGGTCACATGAATGTTGAAAGACCGTTAGCCTCGTTGTTTCGGTGGTTCAAGGTGGGCGACGAGGCTTTGGCATGGTTGTCAGGTCAGGGTCGACCCCTGGCTGCCAAGAGTGGTGGTCAAAAGGAGGACTTTGAGCAGATTGGTGAGGTTGGCTGTGGCATAGAAGTGCCCAGTCGTCGCATAGCCTCCCAATGCTGCTCTAGTCAATTGCAACAGCCCTACCATAGACCGACTGTATCTGGCCATGTCGCTAAAAGCGGTGATGCTGCGCAGGCAGATGTAGTCGTAAGAAATGCGGGGGTGTGCATGTAAGGTATCGGCGGGGAAGCCTTAGCAATAATGAACTATGGGAGTGACTGCACAGGTGGTACTGATTGTCCCTCTCATGACCTGGCTGTTCTAGGGACGAAGGTGGAGAAGGAGGGAGACTACAGGTTAGAAGCTGCAGTCTCGGCTGGGTTGTGGAAGGGCACTAGGATTGTTATTCTGCGAGATAAGTTGTTTACTAGGCTGTGGCAGTGCATCCACATGTTTGTTGCTTCTCCAGGCCTGATGTACGGGGTAGAATCCGACATGCAGGCTGGAGATAGTGCAAGGCTCAGTTTAATTCCCTACCGTATAAATCCTGCTCGACAGCCTGTGGTGCAAGCAGAGCTGGATTACGTGTTGACGAAGGGTCTGAGGGATAAGGAATGTCGTGAGTGGTCGTTGCCTGTAACTTTGCAACCTGTGTTAAGTGGCAAGATCAGTGAGTGTGTTGATTGCGAGAGTGTGTGTGCATTATCCCTGATAGACGCCTATACTTTATCGAGAGTTGACGACACCATAGACCGCCTCGGGGCTGCATCGCCTATCACGAAGGTAGAACTAGTGAAAGGTTATTGGCAGGCCCCGTTGCCGGAAAGAGCGAAGAGAAATGCCAGTCTTGTGTTGAACTGGGCAGTTTATCAGTGCCAGGTGTTGTTGTGCTGCCGGAACACAAGTTGGATGTGTGGCATGCTAAGGGCACTGATAATGTTGTGGCTGATTGTTTGTCACGGGAGGGTTTGTTTGCAGGAGAATCCTCGCAGTTCAGTCAGTGTGTGTTGAGAGTGGAGTAAAATAGGCTTGCCCCTGTAAGTGCAGCCCCCAAAAAAACAAATTAAAAAAGCAAAAACCTTATAAAAGCTCTTTATTTTTATAACGTGTAGAATTTTGTATAAGATGTTGCAGCAGTATCTAAGTTGAATGTTTTCGCTTATTGTCGCTAAGTTAGTTGAACTTGCTCGGTGGAGCGCAACAGTCTTTATTTTTTTTATATATAGTGCCTTGTGTCGCAACAGTGTGTGGTACTATGAGAAGCTTTCTGTTAGATATGAAGAACTTAGTCAAGTGTCTTATATCTTGGGGGAGGTGTGACGCTCCTGCATAGTAGCCACGTGCGGGCATGCGCGCGTCGGCTGCCCAGCCGTTTAGAAACCGGCTGGCGGCAGCCGGCCGGCCGCCTTTTCCTTAGTATATATCCTACGACAATGTAACTAATGTCTGGGATATTCTTATGTTGTTTCACAGCTTGAAGCTGCCATTATTCTTAACCAACGCATCTTAGTATATTTTATTCTCGATAGTTGATTGTTTCATTATAATATATAAGATGTAATTCTAGTGAGAGTGGGTGGAGACGAGCGGGAGAGAGAGACCGGCTGGGGGACGTTGCTTCGCGCGGGCGCGGAAAGTCTAGCTTGGGACGAGCCTGATGTTGCCAATTTGATCGCAACGTTAGGCTTAGTTTCGACTCACGCAAGGTGTAGAGGATTTTGACCCGGCAACGGTGTTGAGTGTTGCCAAGCATGGGATGTATTTCGCATGCCTAGGGTGGGGTCCAGACAGATTCAAGACTCAGAGCTCACCTCACTGTCGTACCCTTCAGACCCCCTTGATATCTATCCCTCTCAACCCCACTTAGAAACTTTCTCTTTTACTTTGTACACCTTCCTTCCACTACTTCACCAATCTATTTAATTATCCCATCCCCTTGATAGACCTTATATCTATTATTGTATTAACGACGAGCTCTCAGATAATTAGATAGGATTTTGGGCCTTATGCAGAGATGTAATTGTTAATGAGACCTAGGAAGCTTTTTTGTTGTCTCATATTTGGTGGTTTCATGCTATCTATTGTGTTCTTGTGGCAGGTGAGCAGGGGCTAGACCAGAGGGGGGGCTTTTTGTGATCCTTTAAGTAAAGTCTGCTGGTGCGAGTCCTGTGGACCCGCACGACTTTACTAGGATACCCGTGGGAGTCTGGGGGCATTTTCTTGTCTGTGTCCCTGCGTGTCTAGTGTTGTGTTGTGTGAGGGCCCTTGCCTAGTCCACTCAGCACTGCGCTAGCACGTCTTGCTTTTGTTTTAGGGTCGCCAGGAGAGAGTCAGATACTTGGGATCTGAGTCTCTCAAGAGAGCACCCTTTCAATTAGAGTAATTTGGCGCACAGAATTGGGAACGTCCCTAGGCTAGAGCAGGTGGCTCAGCCCGGGTATCCGAAGCCTATATCCTTCCGGCTAGACCTCTGCCACCTGGCAGATTAGTAGCTAGGGGTTTATTATTTCTGCATGCTTGTTATTGTGCCACAGTTTACCGATGTTGTGAGCATTGTGAGTCAGGGTGTGGCTTAGAGACTCTGTCCGAGCAGGCTTGCCTGACTAAGAGTGAGAAGCACACCTGTATGTGGTTATGTTGCGAGTTGCTGCCTTTATTTAATTATACCTATGCCATTATACACTGTATGGCCTATCACTAGTATTTATTCCTGCTTATGAGATAAGAGTTCTCTAAATCCGTAACTTACTTTCTTTGCTAAGTATCAGATCCTACAGTAGCCGCATGCAGTTTAGAAACCTGCATCTTGTCTACCTGTACGATGTTTTGAGGACTGTTTGCTTTCACCTTCTTTCACGCAGGGGTGATTAGTTGTATTAATTAACGTAACGTTAAATGTACTTTCTTCTAGTTTGTTATTAAATTGTTTCTGCAATTTAATTCCGTTATCTATCTTTTCCTTGAAGCTTTAAGTCAACTTAATTGGGTGATCTTTTATATAGCCTGCTTGACTATCAGCAGTCTATAGTGCGTGCACCCTGTAACCGAGTCATAGGATACCTTGTTGTCCAGGCAGGACTCTTGACGGTTTAGGGTGGTTTGTTGCCTGGGTTTATAGATAAGAGTTGGATCTAGCGTTTTCCGTTGTTGCTTGTTGCCGCATACCTAGTCCAATAGAAAGAGCCCAGTGTTTATATATCTCAGGACGTAACACTATCAGTTGTAAAGTAGGTTTTTTTCCAAAGCTATGAATGGTGAAGAAAGTTTCTATTTTTTGGCTAAATACTTTTCGACCAACATTTTGAATGAGGGTGTTTAGTCAATGCAACCTGGGTTTTCATTTCTGAAGCCTCCTTGCTCTTCGCCAATTTATCATCCTATACCTGAAGTTTGTGTGTTACTACTCTTGCACATATTTTTCCAGATAACCTAGGCAGGCATATTCTCAGTATCTTTAACATTCCTCCTTACTGACCTTCCTTTTGCGTCGGGACTTTTCTCCAGTTCGCTGGTATACTCTCATTTTTCCAAGTAAATTTACACAATCTAAGTATTAATGTCTACAGACGAAGCCCCATATTATAGCATTTCACTTGGGATAATATATACTCCAGCAGCTTTCCTAATTGTAGTTATAATAATTGCTCCCTTTACTTTGTCTTTGGTTATATGCCGCTCATCTACTATGTTCATAATACCTCTCACCATAACCGTTGCTGATATATTTGCCTTACCTCTACTCTTTACAGTTTTATTACCTATTTTGTTTTCTATTTTCAAACTACTCCCTCTCGGGCATAGGCTGAGAGCCTGTACATTCAACCGCTAATCATTGAACTGTGAACCCCTTGAGGTCTCGTTCCAGTCTAGGGGGCGAGACATGTGAAGAACTATTATCTGCAACCATTCCCTGCCATCTTGCCTTTGCAGAATGCATGAGGCTTAGTTGTCCACTCACGGCTCAAAGCAGCCCCATCTCTGAAACTGCCTCGCTCCAGTGCTTCACTGTCTCGACTCCTAGACTCGGACCCTCACTCTCAGAACACCACCTATTGAGCAATAAGTTCACTAGGTATCATCCCCTGGTAGCATATTTTGAATATGGGCATATTCATACAGTGCAATTTAATCAGGGAACAATGAGGGTATTTATTTGGCGTTTCGGTGGGCTTTGTGGTAATGCATTGATACTAGGTACAGCACAAATTCCATCCCAATAATATCTTCCCATTGACATATTGGGATTCGAACCCGGATCCTTTGGATTACCAGTCCAGTGGCAAGACCACTCCACCACACCTACTCTTTCCTTTCCACTCAGCCAGCACATACTCACCCTCCTCTCACCTTTCCATTCATATCCCTCAATGTAGCACCTGAAACATTTTTAGTCTTCCTCCTTCTGACTACCTTCATACCTTGCCACTCATTAACTGTCTACTAATCATTTCGCCATGTTTACGGTAGGCCTGCCTTATAGAGACTGTTATTGTCCTCTTCACTCTTCACAAGTTCTTACATTCCTGTTTCCTTGCATCTATTGATCCTTTTGATATATTTTAATAAAGGATCCACGTATGTTACACTTTTTTTCTTTAACCTTTTCTTCACTTTATCTCTGTACTGAACCATGTGTTTCCTTTCTTTTTCCACATTCTAACTTTTTCTGTCGCCTTATACTTTTTCAGCGACTTTCACCATGAACTCTCTTGTACCTGTCCTACCTCGTCTACAACACTTAATACATGTACTATATAATCTATGTCCTTTACAATTTATTTCAGCAAAGCCTTATATTTTGTTGCATTACATTCTATTCTCAATTTTCTGACACTTGCTCTTTCTAATTGCCAGTTTCTCTCTTCCATGTCATGTCAATTTGTGAATCCTTACTTTCATTAGCACTACACAACCACTGAACTGATCTGAACCACAACACTGAATTGATCATCCAGCCGGCTATTGATGTGAACAACCAACGGACCACCAATGCTAATTAATTTTCATCATAATGGTATGGATGGATCATTATTTCGACTCTAACCATATACTGTACTCAGACAACTTGCACATGGTCAACTTCTACACATCCCCAGCACTTTCTAAATAATTCTTGTATCAAAAGACGAAGTCAAGTTTCCTAGTCCAACAGGAAAGTACTATCAGAAATATCCACTATTAAAAAAGGCCAAATACACTGGCAGAGGTGCAGGGAAATAATGTATTAATAATCCATGGACATGGCAAGCCTCCAGCCAATATGTTAATCACCATTCCTAAAGACAAACTGCTCGACATGGGCACAGTTTACAGAAAATCTTGTAAATCGTCTGCAAACCTAATGCTGTCCATGACTACATATCAATGGTAGACAAGTCCCACATGAAGATTATATCAATGAATTGCCTGAGAAGGAATTGTAGATCATGTACTTCATGGACTCCTACCTTCACAACGACTACAACCTCTGGAATTTGATTACTGGGAAGACTACTTTTCTCATGCTCTATGGATATTATTGGAGGAAATGAGCTGTAAATTGAAGAAAACCACACACTAGTATATTTACCTTGTTGCTGGGGCGTAGGCGACGGGATAGGGTTAATGTGGAGTGGTAACAAGGCAACAGGTTGGCGAAGGAGTTGTGTGATGACAAGTGGTGATCAAGAGGAAATTAGTGGATAGTTAATGATGGAAGCTGGCCTCTTGACTTACATTATAAGGAGGATGATAATAGATGATCGGTGAATCGGTGGGAATCTACGCTGAGGTTAGTTCTAACATATTAATGGAATGGAATGAAGTGAGGTGAGCACCAGTTGAGTTCGGTCTGGTCGCTGTGGTGGTTTGAGAGCGGTTGAGGGCTCCCTGTCAAATTTGCGGGAGCCTCACTTTTTCGCGCATGCGCAAAGAGGTTGGGATTTATTTCCCTGCCCAGAATTATTACCTAAGAATATAGGAATGATATATTAGTTAATATCCAATACAAAACATAATTCAATATTCGATGACTGCTACAAAAGTAGAGTCAGTTGCGGGAGCCTCACTTTTTCGCGCATGCGCAAAGAGGTTGGGATTTATTTCCCTGCCCAGAATTATTACCTAAGAATATAGGAATGATATATTAGTTAATATCCAATACAAAACATAATTCAATATTCGATGACTGCTACAAAAGTAGAGTCAGTTGCTGCTCGTCCATTCACACAAAGGTTTCACTACTTAACACCTTACGAGCGGCCTAGGCGGTAACTTCTACTACCTGCCAAGCGGGGGGTTTTACCCTAAACGAGCTTATTTCCGTGCTCTTTTTCATGCATAAACAAGAGCCAGAGCGTATTACAATTATGTATCCCTGAAAGGGCGATAATTAAGCTTTCCAATGACACCAGAACCATCCTTCTACGACCACGCGTTCTCTTGCAACGATCGTGCAAGACGAAGGCAAAATCCCTAAAATATGGTAATTTCCTTACATAATTCCTTGTGTAGTGAGGTAGTGAGTAAGGATGAGTGTGGAGGGGGCCTCAGTTGTTGCGTGGGAGCCGTGCCGACTGATCAGAGGGAACCTATGCTCCTCCCACCGCTCGGCTCGGAGCACATTACGTGCTCAAAATTGAATGAGACTATAGCCAGGCCCCGCTCTTTAGGTTGGGTTTCTCTTGTCCGACTATAGCCGGGTGCCGCCAAAGAGGGGTTAATCTACCTGGCATGTTGTTTGGCAAGAATTTCAATGCAAAACATCATCTGGTAAATATCCCAGGAAGGGGAGTTGGCCCAGAAGAGTTGTTAAGTTTGTCCCACTCTGAGCGTCAAATGCAGAGTCAGGTGTTGTTATTTATAGAATGCCACACAAACATAACTTATATTAATCTGTGGAAAAAAGTGTAGGAAATACATTGAGTTGCAAGTAAAGAAGATGAACCAAATCTGTGTACTAATTGTGACGCATGCAGCGTGGCAGAACGCCATGTGGGCTCAGCCGCTCGCTTGGCCACTCGCTAGCACTCGCCAGGGCAGTGTATTTGGCTACAGTCTATCTACAATGTTGTTCTTTCTTTCATAGTGTTCGTGTTGTTACAGACAGTCCCGTGGAGGTCTTTATTTTCGTCTGTGACAACGGGAAGCATTTTATATCATGAGTTGAACATAGGATGCATTGTATATAGTTAAGGAGAGAGAATAATATAGGCAGTGGGGTGGTTGTGTGTGTGTGCGTATACATGTGCTGCCTCCCCCCTCGCTTTGTAGGCTCGCGCGCGTTCCGTCTCACGCCTCTTGATTGGCTGGTGGTTCCTGGCGCCTTCTGCAGTCCTGCTGCCTGGTGACGTAGCAGCCTGTGATTGGCTGACCACCATGCCTTTGTGTGTGATCCTGGAGGGGTCCCAAGGAGTTCCTTCCTCAGAGCTTTCCTGACTAGCATACCCTTCACATGTCCCTTGCCCCCCTGTCTCCCGACTTCTACCTATAGAGCACTTTCTCTCTCTCTCAACTTCTTACCTCTCATTCTTCTACTCTATTTAATATCATAACTTCCCTTTGGTTCTGCACGATTTCATATATCGGCCATCGTATTACATGCTGAAGCTCTCAGATAACACATGTTTAGTTAGGCATTTTGGAAGGGTTACCATTTTTTTCTGTAGAGGTTCGACACACTCACGGTGTCTCCCTTCCTGTATCTTGGTGGTCTGCTGTGGGATTTAATGCTAGACTGGGATAAGGCTACTGGTGTTGCGATTTCCGATGTGTACTAGGTGTTGTTGAACCTATACAATCGTAACGGTTACGTGGGAAGCCTAGGTTGTCTTTCTGACTGTGTACCTTGTGAGTTTAGCCTTGTGTTGCGAGTGAGGGCTATTGTCTCTGCCACCCAACACTTTGCTAACTCGTTTGTTTGACTTTGAGAGGGTCGCCAGGAGAGAACCAGATACCAGCGATCTGAATCTCTCAAGAGAGCACCCCGTCAATTAACGTAGTTTGGCCGCACAGCCTTAAGGACTTCGCTAGGCTATGAGCCGCTTGCTCAGCCATTGTTTCCTAGCCTACTACATCCCAGCTAGACTTTATTCGCCTAGCAGACACCAGATTTAGATTATAAACTCTTTAGGTTATGTATGCATTATTATTCACGGCATTTATTAGTCTAGGTTGTTGTTGAGTTGCACAACCCTAGTAGGCTGTTTTGTTGATGAGGAAGTACTTCTTTTGCTGTTGGAGTTCCTACTATTGCGCAGTTATTATTATTCCCGTGCCAGTTAACCCTATATGTCCTTACAATTGTCATATCCTGTTCCTGCTTTATACTACAGTTCAAAATCCGATACGATAATCTTACCCCAGCATCAGACTTTCTTCAGAAGATTCCTGCTCGGTGCTTTGGGACTTTCGTTCACTTTCTTTAATATAGGAGTGACAGTGTGTTATTGTTTAGAGTAACTTTAAATATACCTTCTTCTAGTTTGCATTAAATCATTGCAGTGATTTAATTAAGATCTCTATCTTTTCCTAGTATACCTTATTAACGTAATTGTATGTTGTTGTGATCAGGCTGTATCCGAGATCATCAGCCTGTAGTAGTAGTGCACTTATACTGAGTTATAGGATACCCCGTTATCGCAGATTTAACTCTGGAGGGTATAGGTGTTTTTGTGCGCCGGCATTATAAGTTCAGGGGTTGGATCTAGTGTTACCGTTGTGGCTGTGTGCTTTCCTAGTCCAATGATTAAGAGCCCTTGTTTTATACGAGCCCCAGTCATAACAAATGGCGACCTTGCTTAGGATTTTGTGAACTTAGAGAAATATTGCAGGAGTGTTGTGGTCATTTGTTTTGTTTAAAGGAAAATAGTGGACAAGTGGATTTTTTTTTGGCAAGTAGTGTAACACTTAAGAGTCTTCGAGCATCTTGTATTTTTGAGTGAATAGTGCTGCATAAGAGTTTAGGTACTTTTTTTTTTATAAACGTTGAGAATTTTCGGTGGACACTATGTCAGACGACGGATCAGTGTACACTGTACAGTGAGGACACATTACGGGAAACAGAAACTGAGGTGCAGCAGCGGGCTTTGTTAGATGCCATTAGAGTTATAGCTAGTGAAGAGGATGCAAGGAAGTTTCTGGAGATACCTATTACTGTTGACCGGGTGTCGGGGATTGATCGGTATGGTCTCCAGTGTTTGGCCACGGTCATGGGGCATGTGGGCACAAGCAGCATGTCGAGAGGTGACCTGATGGCCTGAGTGCTCGGCGGGGTGCGTGGGGCTTCGGGTGGAGCGGGAGCTGGGGCACTTTCGGCCCAGCCCCCATTCCACTCGACTCCTACCATGGCGCCCCCTCGGGCTCCGGAGCCGGGTACTGTCCCGCAGGCCGATAGTCACTGGCAGCGTGGTTTGCACTTGGGTGAGTCTCCAATTGTTGCATCTCCTCCTCCTCCTCAAGGTTTAACTGCAGATATGCTCTTCCAGCTTGAGATGGCTAAGATGCAGCTGCAGCAGAAGCGGGAATCTGAGCAGCAGCAGCGGGAGTTTGAGATGGCTAAGATTCAGGCTGAGGAGAGAAGGGGCAGATATGAGCTCGAGCAACGGTAGCAAGAGAATGAGTCTGAGGAGAGAAAGGCTAGGTACTGTGCAGACATAGATCTTGAGAAGTCTAGGGTGGAGTCGACAGGGCAGCGTCTCGGTTCTGGGAATCGAGGTCTTGATCAGTCGTTATCGCACCTGCTCAAGTTGGTCCCTGTATTTGATGAGTCGGGTGTCACTGAATTTTGTATGCGTTTCGAGAAGAAGTGCCGGAATCACCAATGGCCCGAGGTTAAGTGGGCAGCCCTTGTTTCCTCTAGATTGGTTGGCAAAGGACTCAAGGCATATGACGCGTTGCCCTTGGAGTCGTGCATCGATTACGAGGTATTGAAGGAGGCTGTCCTGCGGGCATATGAGTTACAACCAGAGACGTACAGATTGAAGTTCCGGGGTGTAACGAAGGGTCGTGAGTGCACCTTTCTTGAGCATGCCCGGGATCTGTCCGATGCATTTAGAAACTGCCTACGTTCTGAGAAGGCATCGACGTTTGAGGAGTTGAAACAGCTGATGCTTCTAGAACTATTTTTTAAGTGTACGGGCAGCGATCTGACGTTGAATCTTAAAGAGAAAAACCCAAGAACTCTTCAGGAGACAACTGAGATGGCTGACCTTCGAATGTCACCGATTCGTGGGTGCGGGTCTGCACAACGGAACGATGCAGGTAACAAGGGGCGCAACACTCCCCCCCCCGAGTCAGTGATACACCATATAACCATTACAACAAGAGCAACGATACTAAGTCTGACCATAAACCTAATACCGTCCCGTTTAAGAAGGGTCAGGGCCCTTCCCCACCTCAAGGGAAGCCCAAGGGGGAGTTAGAGTGTTTTCATTGTCCTGAGAAGGGGCATTTTGCAAGAGCCTCTCTAAGCAAGCTACCTAATGCAGTTGTGTCTTTGGCTCACAACATTGGGGTGTCCCCGAAGTCGTCTGAGTTTGCCCGGGGTATAACGTCAGAGGCTGGGACACAGCCAGTGGAGAAGAATCCGGAAGGCTCGAACCCTGTCCGCGATGTCTTTTGTGACCATCGAGGGCATGGCTGCGTGAGGTGGGCTGGTAAGAAGCATGGAGTTGAGCTGTTGCGAGACACAGGTGCCTCTCAGACTTTAATGAAGAACTTTACTGGTAGACCAATAAATGTGGCACAGGTGGTTGTGGTGCAGGGTATCAATGCTGTCAAGTCCTACCCGTTGGTCAGGATGGAACTGGAGGTAGATGGTGTGACACGAGAGTTGGATGTGGGTGTTGTGGAGAACTTGCCTGTTGGGGGCGTCGCCCTCCTTCTCGGCAACGACTTTGCGGTGCCTACTTCTGAGGTTTCACCCTTAGTCGTTGCCGAGAAGCCGGCCGACATGAGTAGGGAGGAACAGGAGTGGGTAGAGAAGTATCAAGTACAACCTATGGCGTGCGTTGTTACAAGACCTCTTGCATCCAAAGTGTCACAGCCTATTCCTCAGTCTTCTGATCAACGGAGGAACGGTCGGAAGAAGACGGCTGATGTTGGTAAAAGTTTGGAGAGTTTAGTACCAGCAGCTCTTCTTGGCGACTCAGTATTGGCACCATAGTTGGAGTCTGGAGAGGCCCCAGGACCTGTCACAGCTAGTGAGGAAGTAGGGCAGGAAGAGACTCCGCGGAAGCAACGTTACACACCGAGAGAAGAAAGGGTTGCTCAGTTTGATATTGGGGGAGGACTTGGGTTGCTTCGGAAGCATTTAGACAGGTTGGTTCCCTCAGATATTTGTAAACTGCAGTTGAAGGATCCGGAAGTTCAGAAGTGTGGTAATGGTGCTGTCGAGATCAAACACGAGGACGGGGAAACATGTCATGTGAACCTGTTGGAGGAGTTTGTGAGGCAACCACCTGAGCAGCCTACTGTCCCTGCGTTGGTCTGCAGCGGCCAAGGTGGAGAAGGAGAGGGGGGCAGTAGGGCACAGGTAGAGGAGAGTAGGGATTGTCATGTCTCGGCGGAGCAGTGGGCGGGAGACACGGGTCTGGTGGCTGTGGAAGCGCTAGAGCACCTGCCTGAGCAGCAGTGTGCAGCGCTCCAGCACCAGCTCGGTTCATACCCCACTGGTGGTGCCGGGCCCCTGAGCCTCACAACTCAGGCGGTGCAAGATGTTCCGCGGGCAGGTCACGTGAATGTTGGGAGACCGTTAGCCTCGTTGTTTCGGTGGTTCAAGGTGGGCGACGAGGCTTGGAAATGGTTGTCAGGTCAGGGTCGACCCATGGCTGCCAAGGGTGGTGGTCAAAAGGAGGACTTTGAGCAGATTGGTGAGGTTGGCTGTGGCATAGAAGTGCCCGGTCGTCGCATAGCCTCCCAATGCTGCTCTAGTCGAATGCAACAGCCCTACCATAGACCGACTGTATCTGGCCATGTCGCTAAAAGCGTGATGCTGCGCAGGCAGATGTAGTCGTAAGGAATGCGGGGGTGCGCATGTACGGTATCGGCGGGGAAGCCTTAGCAATAATGAACTATGGGAGTGACTGCACAGGTGGTACTGATTGTCCCACTCATGACCTGGCTGTTCTAGGGACGAAGGTGGAGAAGGAGGGAGACTACAGGTTAGAAGCTGCGGTCTCGGCTGGGTTATGGGAGGGCACTAGGTTTGTTGTTCTGCGAGATAAGTTGTTTACTAGGCTGTGGCAGTGCATCCGCATGTTTGTTGCTTCTCCAGGCCTGATGTACAGGGTAGAATCCGACATGCAGGCTGGAGATAGTGCAAGGCTCAGTTTAATTCCCTACCGTATAAATCCTGCTCGACAGCCTGTGGTGCAAGCAGAGCTAGATTACATGTTGACGAAGGGTCTGAGGGATAAGGAATGCCGTGAGTGGTCGTTGCCTGTAACTTTGCAACCTGTGTTAAGTGGCAAGATCAGTGTGTGTGCATTATCCCTGACAGACACCTATCCATTGCCCAAGGGTCTGAGGGATAAGGAATGTCGTGAGTGGTCGTTGCCTGTAACTATGCAACCTGTGTTAAGTGGCAAGATCAGTGAGTGTGTTGATTGCGAGAGTGTGTGTGCATTATCCCTGACAGACGCCTATACCTTATCGAGAGTTGACGACACCATAGACCGCATCGGGGCTGCATCGCCTATCACGAGGGTAGAACTAGTGAAGGGCTTTTGGCAGGTCCCGTTGCCGGAAAGAGCGAAGAGAAGTGCCAGTCTTGTGATGAGCTGGGCAGTTTATCAGTGTCAGGTGTTGTTGTGCTGCCGGAACACAAGTTGGATGAGTGGCATGCTGAGGGCACTGATAATGTTTTGGCTGATTGATTGTCACGGGAGGGTTTGTTTGCAGGAGAACCCTCGCCGTTCAGTCGGTGTGTGTTGAGAGTGGAGAAAAACTAGGCTTGCCCCTGTATGTGCAGCTGCCATAAACATGTTAAAAAAATAAAAAATCACAAAAACTCTTTCTTTAATAGTTAAACAATTTTTAAAGTATGTTATAGCTAAAGTTCTGAGTCGAACCTGTGCTTCTCTCAGAAGGCTGGGCTAGTAGAAGCTTGCTCTAGGAGCATAGCAGTATGAATTAATTATGCTATTGTGTTGGGAGGGGTTGTAATTTTTGTTGTTGATGATAACTGAGCTTTGCCTTCTTTGTTGCGAAGTGATTAGGGGTGGCGAGTCTTATCGGCGTTCTGCTTGTTAGATATAGAGCTCATGGTTGAGCGTCTAATATCTTGGGGGGTGTGTGACGCCTGCAGCGTGGCAGAATGTCATGTGGGCTCAGCCGCTCGCTTGGCCACTCGCTAGCAATCGCCAGGGCAGTGTATTTGGCTACAGTCTATCTACAATGTTGTTCTTTCTTTCATAGTGTTCGTGTTGTTACAGACCGTGGAGGTCTTTATTTTCGTCTGTGACAACGGGAAGCATTTTATATCATGAGTTGAACATAGGATGCATTGTATATAATTAAGGAGAGAGAATAATATAGGCAGTGGGGTGGTAGTGTGTGCGTGCGTATACATGTGCTGCCTCCCCCCTCGCTTTGTAGGCTCGCGCGCGTGCCGTCTCACGCCTCTTGATTGGCTGGTGGTTCCTGGCGCCTTCTGCAGTCCTGCTGCCTGGTGACGTAGCAGCCTGTGATTGGCTGACCACCATGCCTTTGTGTGTGATCCTGGAGGGGTCCCGAGGAGTTCCATCCTCAGAGCTTTCCTGACTAGCATACCCTTCACATGTCCCTTGCCCCCCTGTCTCCCGATTTCTACCTATAGAGCACTTTCTCTCTCTCTCAACTTCTTATCTCTCATTCTTCTACTCTATTTAATATCATAACTTCCCTTTGGTTCTGCACGATTTCATATATCGGCCATCGTATTATATGCTGAAGCTCTCAAATAACACATGTTTAGTTAGACATTTTGGAAGGGTTTTTTTTTTTTAGAGAGGTTGCATTTTTTTCTGTAGAGGTTCGACACACTCACGGTGTCTCCCTTCCTGTATCTTGGTGGTCTGCTGGGGGATTTAATGCTAGACTGGGATAAGGCTACTGGTGTTGCAATTTCCGATGTGTACTAGGTGTTGTTGAACCTGTACAATCGTAACGGTTACGTGGGAAGCCTAGGTTGTCTTTCTGACTGTGTACCTTGTGAGTTTAGCCTTGTGTTGCGAGTGAGGGCTATTGCCTCTGCCACCCAACACTTTGCTAACTCGTTTGTTTGACTTTGAGAGGGTCGCCAGGAGAGAACCAGATACTAGCGATCTGGATCTCTCAAGAGAGCACCCCGTCAATTAACGTAGTTTGGCCGCACAGCCTTAAGGACTTCGCTAGGCTACGAGCCGCTTGCTCAGCCATTGTTTCCTAGCCTACTACATCCCAGCTAGACTTTATTCGCCTAGCAGACACCAGATTTAGATTATAAACTCTTTAGGTTATGTATGCATTATTATTCACGGCATTTATTAGTCTAGGTTGTTGTTGAGTTGCACAACCCTAGTAGGCTGTTTCGTTGATGAGGAAGTACTTCTTTTTGCTGTTGGAGTTCCTACTATTGCGCAGTTATTATTTTTCCCGTGCCAGTTAACCCTATATGTCCTTACAATTGTCATATCCTGTTCCTGCTTTATACTACAGTTCAAAATCCGATACGATCATCTTACCCCCAGCATCAAACTTTCTTCAGAAGATTCCTGTTCGGTGCTTTGGGACTTTCGTTCACTTTCTTTAATATAGGAGTGACAGTGTGTTATTGTTTAGAGTAACTTTAAATATACCTTCTTCTAGTTTGCATTAAATCATTGCAGTGATTTAATTAAGATCTCTTATCTTTTCCTAGTATACCTTATTAACGTAATTGTATGTTGTTGTGATCAGGCTGTATCAGAGATCATCAGCCTGTAGTAGTAGTGCACTTATACTGAGTTATAGGATACCCCGTTATCGCAGATTTAACTATGGAGGGTATAGGTGTTTTTGTGCGCCGGCATTATAAGTTCAGGGGTTGGATCTAGTGTTACCGTTGTGGCTGTGTGCTTTCCTAGTCCAATGATTAAGAGCCCTTGTTTTATAAGAGCCCCGGTCGTAACATAATACACAAGCATTGTATTATAAATATAATAACTAATGTATGCTCTCGATGGATGTAAAGTTATTTACTAAATGAGGGTTAAGTGTTGTGCAATAGATTGTCGATTATTTTTCTATATTCCAACTACTCCCTCTCGGGCATAGGCTGAGAGCCTGTAAAACTTTTCTGCTGAACACAGTGAAGCCTGTGAGGTCTTGTTCCAGTTTACATTGGAGTGAGAGGGGCCGTGCACAGAAATGATGAACCATAGACCGAAGCATGAGTCGGACACTACCTCCATTTCCCTCCTGAGGTGTGCGGCTATAAAATATATAATGTAATATATATATATATATATATATATATATATATATATATATATATATACTGAGGGTGGGATAAGATCAGCATTATTGACCACCATTGTACAATAAAAGATGACCATACCTGTTTTGTGAGCTCATAATCTAAGGGATGGATGAGAGAGAGGTGACCTGTTGTGGAGTCGAGGTGGAAGCCCCCATCGGTGTCCCCCTCCACCACTCGGTACTCCACACTGGTGCCTGTAGGGAGAAGAGGACCAGTGGTGGTGAAAGAGTTTATTGGCACTTGCCAAACGCGAGAAGAGTGCATTGTTTCAGGTGGAGAAGAGGGAGAGAGAAAGACTGTATGTGGGTGTGGGTGTGTGTGTGTGTGGAGTGGTGAACATAAGTGATGATCAGTGGAAATGTGTGTGGGTGGATTTGAAATATTGAGAAAGAGTGACATCAGGGTATCGATAGAGTGTGTGTGTGTGTGCGTGTGTAGATTTTTTTTTTTTTTTGGGGGGGGGTTACTACGAGGAATCTAAAACCAAACCTAACCCAAACTTAAACTACTGACAAAATATACATGTTTGTATTTCATATAACCATTTGTCCATTCATTAAATGGAATATGAAACGAACGAGGTAACATGCTACCCATATTACAAAAAACAAATCAAAATAATAATAATACAAACAAAACACACACACACACACACACACACACTTCCCTATAGCTATTATTTCCATCATGGTTTTGAGCTGATTATGCAGTTTTGCGTTATATGAATGTTGACACATTATCAGTGAACCATTATAGATGACTGGCGAGGGTGAATGTCACAAGAAAGTGTCAGTGACAACATATATTGTCTGCAAACAGACCCACACTAATACTGTATGGGTGAAGTACTCGTATTTTACTTTAGATGCCAATGAAGACAAACACTCAAAAATTGGGGTAGAGAACACGTTGTTGCATTTAATGCTTCCAAAACTCAATTTATCCATCTTACTACCAGTCAGGAACCTCCAGAGGACTATCCCTTATTCTTCAACAATACAAAAATCAACCCTTCATCTTCCCTCAATGTTCTCGGTGTCTCTTTTTCTTCTGCTCTCACTTGGAAAGACCATATTACCAGTCTCGCTAAGGCAGCCTCCCAGAAGCTGGGTGTGCTCAATCGCCTCAAGGGGTTCTTTATCCCTGCGCAGCTTCTTGCTCTGTACAGGGGCACAGTGCGTCCTTGTATTGAGTATTGTTCACATGTGTGGGGAGGATCCTCTCACACAGCACTCCTAGATAAAGTAGAAAGGAAAGCCTTTCGTATCATTAACTCCCATCCACTCACCAACTCTCTGCAATCTCTGGCTCTTCGCCGCAATGTTGCATCTCTCTCGCTATTCTATCGCCACTACAATAATCAGTGTTCCTTGGAACTTTCCCAGTGTATACCACCTCCTCTACGTAGGGTACGTAATACCCGCCTTGCAACACAATCCCACCCCTACTCTGTGCAACTCTCCAACCCAAGAGTGAAATGCTATTCTCAGACTTTCTTCTATTCAACTGCTGAGCTCTGGAACTCTCTCCCAGAATCAGTCTTTCCCTCTTCCTATGACTTAAATTGCTTCAAACTCCGTGTGTCCAGGCCTTTTAGCTCGAATGTCCCTTGATTTCGGCCCTGTCACTCTTTGAAATCTGGGGGAGGCACTCGCTGCAGGCAGTTATGCCTTTTGTCTCTCTCATTCACATAGAAAAAAAAAACAAAAAAAAAACAAAGGCCATTGCATCATGAGACTTCACCTGTCTATACCTGTTAGGTAATTAGGATAGCTAGAATACAGAATTAAAATGGGTGCGTGTCAATATTTGGGTAGCTAGGCAGTAGGAATGTTAGTGTATTTCTTTCTTCGAATGAGGTTCGAATCCTGGAAGGATCACGTGCGTTCATTACTTGCATGTGGTTTGAATGATGTTGGGAGTGGAATTGATAAACATAGATTAGTTTTATAGTTTCAGGAACAGTTCATTGCGAGGTCGGTCCTCTAAGATGTGTTCCCCATAAATTGTTCTTTCCTCTTACATAAGTATTAGTATATTAATAATGATTTGGGTCCAGTACATTATTATAATGTTATCCAGTATTCGATAAATGGATATAAATCGTGGTCATATGCTGAACTTTTAACTGTCTTGGTGATGTAATGGGTAGTGTTTAAGTCCTGTAGTTCTGTATGTGGTATCCAAGGTTCGAATACCGGGAGAATCACATGATTTCATTAAATTCTTCTAGGGGTGATTGAATTTGAGAGTTATTTAATTAAGATCAGTTATCAATGGAAAAGAGAACAATATATAAAATAAAACAACAATGTATATTTACAGTACTTGCATTGACTGGTATGGTAGAGATAGTTAGTTAAATCTTATTGGATGAGACGAGAAGTATGCAAAGGAGTGAATTTAAGAGAGACGAGAGGCTATGATCAGAGCAGGTAATGTAGGGATATAAATGTATGTGAAGAGTGAAGTGATTTGAGTGGTTAACCAAATGGCGTGCAATTGCCTTTAGCTTCAACTAATATGACAACATATTTCATTTGAATCATATCAAGGATTAAATAAAAATTTCATTAAGAATAAACATGTGCTAGACAGTATGGGGAAAACGAATGCCTAAGAATCGAACCATCAATAGAGATTTTTTTTTTAGGGATTATGACTTTTTTGTGTAAGTCTGTAAAGCTTAATGGATTGAATATTACCAGTTTTTGGTTTAACCTACATTAACCGCCTTGATGACAGATTTACATGTAGAATCTCCAAATGTACAAATAATACAAACACATGTTTAACCCTTGTCTAGCGGGGTGTTTTGGGCTCATTTTGGTATATTCAGGATAAATCAAGTATCTGCACGAATTTTTTTTTTTTTTAGCAAACAAACTAGGCACTAAAAGCTTCAAAATGAGACCAGAACGAGCTACGTAGCACTCGTGGTTCTTTTGCAGTGATGCCACGAACATGGGAGTTTAGCGTATTTCGGTATATTTTTCCCAGCTATGCTCACTACTGGCTACACTGCCGGCCTCTCGAGAACACAGGGAACATGAGTTAATGGGCGGCAGTAAGCCCTGGGAGTCGGCTGTCTGGCCCGCTGCGCTCCCGGCCATTTGCACTCGATTTTAACCCTTTAAAAGCCTTAACCCTTAATTAGCGGCGAGCAACATAAGTCGAGTTAAATAAAGCTGGACTATGTGGCGGCGCTCGACATAGGTCGAGTGGCAATTTCAGCACGTAATGTGGCTGAGAGAGAGAGACAAGTGGTGGCAGGAGACTAGCGAGCGTATGACTGCTCCAGACCACCGCGGCGAACCTACTGACACAAATCTCAGCTCCCTCCTCCCTCTCTCACTCGCTACATACTCAATTATGTACCGAAACTACCGAATTACCTGCTTTTTGCACTCGCGTTGCACGGTTATTGCAAGAAAACTATCCATCATACAAGGATCGTTATGGTGTCATTCGAAAGCTCTGTTTATGCCCTTTCAGGGATAGGTACTTGTTTTACGTTCTGGGTCTTATTTAGGCATGAAAATGATCACGTAAACAGCCCTATTTTGGCTAAAAACACCCCGCTGTGCGGTACATATAAATAAACCGCATAGGCCGCTCGTAAGGTGTTAATAATGCTCCTAACTTGCTGCAAATTGGTGCACGACTTAAGTCGAGCGGCGCCAATAAGGGGTTAACAAACTAAATTGTCAAATTCAATTCAAAATTCAAAATCAAAATAGTTTATTGTCACACATTATTATTACAGAGAATTTAACAGCAAATAGTTCTATTTACAATTTGTGACAATGAGGATGTGATGCCCTGGGCATATGGGTCCTCATCCATCATACTTCAGAGGAATGTGATTTAGATAATTCATCAATCTGGGACAAGATTAGGCTAATGCATGTTAATAGAGATAAATGTCATGTACTTCATGTAGTTAGTAAGTACAAAGGAGTACAAAGGAAATCAAGCAACAACAGGTCCAGCAACCCCTCAATGCTGCTTGTCCTCCAAAACACTGGTGGTCAAGTGTCCAAACAGTAGTTTAAAGTGGGTAAGGGAACAATGGAAAGGGAAGACTGCCCTGGGAAAAATTTCCGTGTTAGTAGGGAACAGTTATCAGTAAAGAAAAAATATATATATAAATGCAGTCAGTCGTGGATATAAGGCAAGGTGTTTGTCAAGGTGAATTTTAAAAGAATCAACGGTGCTGCAGTCTATGACATCTCGGGAAAACCCATTCCACAAGTTGACAACTCGATTGAAGTGAAGTAAGAATAAAAGGCAAGGCATTCAAGGAATGGAAGTATAATCAATAGCGTCAACAAGGAATCTGACCTGGCAGTAGCTATATCAAACGATCGAAAACCCATCCAATAATGTGCAGAAGTAATACAAAAAGGCACACAAAGCAATTGGTTCAGTAGGGAGGGTCTTTCGAATACAAGTCCGAAAACGTCATTCAATATATATAATTCATTGGTCTATCCCCACTTAGAATATTGTGTTAAGTTTTGATCTACAAATAATAAAAAGTGCATTGAAAAACTTGGGCAAGTTGAACGAAAAGTAACATAATTGATTATTCGACTTAGAACAAATTTATACGAGGAGCGACTAAAAGAACTAAATTGTTTAGCTTTGGCGAAGTGCAGAGTAAGAGGGAACTTAACCCTCTCAGGCTTGGAACTACGATTAACGTATTCATGAAGGGTACCCCTAAATGCATGGATATGGGATGAGCGTATTGGATACATAGAATATATGTGAATGAAAACGGAATACTTAAATTGCATATAATATGGGCTACAATAAGTTTTGGTAGTGTCACGCTGAATGAAGACCTTGGTAACACTGTTCTCAGTCAACCTCACTTCTCCTGATCGATAAAGACAGATCAAGCCATCAGTTTCAGTCTGACAGGCAGGGCGAGAGCATGCTATGCGTGACCTTTAAACATTGCAGAACAAGTTAGTGTATCTAAAATAGTATATGATAAGGTTTAACATCTTAAAATACTATTAATACTATATATATATACAGTATGTAGCCTAATCTAATATCAGTGTATAGTATTGTATAAGGGGAGATGTGGTGGAGTGGCCTTGCCACTGGACTGGTAATACATTAGACCCTGGTTCTAATCTCGATATGTCAATGGGAAGTGTTACGAACTGGCACTCGGGTACACAAGGGCTCTCAATCAGGACTCGAATACGGCTCGCTGCCACAACGGAAACACACGATCCCAATCCCTGAGTACTGCCAGCCGAACAAAAAACACCAATACCCTCCAGAGTTCAATCTGCTATAACGGGGTATACAAGAACTCGGTACTAGTGTTCAACAACAGACTAATAAAGAGACAGGAATTATCTAGTCTGGTCAACAATCAAACAATGAAGTAAGAAACAACAACACCAAAGAATAGTGTTGGCCGAAGCCGAAGTAATCCACCCTTGACTATGAACTTAAGAAGTCCTCCACCCTCTACTTCGGATCGGCACTATTATGTTACGTTAATTATTAGTCCTTAAGCATTGAGCAAGGAATCTTCTGAAAAAAGTTAGATGCTTCTCGGATGCTCGTAAGAAGTACGTATCGGATTTTGAACAGTAATTCAATAAGCAAAAACACTGGCAATTAAATACTATTAAAGGCTTAAATTGGCATAAGAATAATTAAAAGAATATGCAATAGTAAATGGCAAACATTAAAAAGAAGTACTCCGCAAATGCAACGGCAATAGCCTACTCGGATTGTGCTCGTGGGCCACTAATCACTAAAGTAGCCAAGCTTGCAACACATGAAATCAATAGTGCATAAACAATATCATACATAAGGAAAGCTTCAATACTATTCTGTATCTACTAATCGAGTAAAGTCTAGCTGGGGTACTGTGGGCAAAAGGTAGCAGTGACTGAGCAAAAACGGCTTGTAGCCTAGCGAAGTCCTCACGACTGTTTAAAGTATTACATTAAAACTAACAAGTGCACTTTGAGAAATCCAGATCCCTTGTATCTGGTTTTCTCCCGGCTCCTTGACAAAGTAAAAACAAACTGTTAATAAAATACAGGGTGGTTAGGCTCTTGCCCTCACGCACTGTAAATTATTAACTCAACACAGTCAGCCGCGAAGACAACCTAGGCTTCACTGAACCGAAACGAGTATGCAGGTTTATCGCTTAACCACTGCATCAAACAACAACTTGTAACACAGAAAAGCCTTACCCCAGTCTAGCATTACCTAGACCAGCAGAAAACAGGAATAATAATAATAACACACAGGGAAATGCATATACAAGTGCAACAAACATAAATCAATCCTATTCTAAGTTAACCCTTCCAAAATAGGTTATCTAATAGGCAAGTATCTCGTGAGAACTCAAGCGATAATACGTTGGCTGATTAGCTCTGCACCAACGGGACAATGGAAGTTAAACAGGGCAGGGAAAAGAGGAGATAAGAATGTAAGGTAGTAGAGAAAGTTCCCATCAGTCAGAAGAATATATATAGTTAGCAAGGGAAATGAGAAGTCGCTCTGCCTAATGAGTTCTGATGAAAAAATGGCTAGACTTCCCATTTATACCCGGCCCTCTAGTGAGCCCAACGTGAACTACTAAGGACCGCCCACTGACAACCATTACGTAATTTCTCTCTCTCCTCTGGGATACACAAAGGCTCCCCTAGCACTGAGGGAGGGAGGAATGCGAGTGAGTTAGGCCCACCTCCCGCCTGGCGCACCCACTGACCCCCAACTGTGGCTGTTTCTCTTCCCAGCATTACAAATAAGTTTTACACACAATACTTATAACTAATGATATAAAATAGAACTCGTTGACTCAGATGAAAACAAAATACATATTCATAATACTTATAGTACAACGGCTCACATGAACTAAGTTAGGACACTCTACATAGACTACAGCCAAAGTTCCTGCCCTGACGATCCTAGCGAGAGTGGGGCATGACTAGGCGTTCTGTACAGCATGCTCACACGTGGACATGCGTAACACCTCCCCCAAGATTTTACTCGCTCAACCCTGAGCTAAAATCTGACAAACACAGAACCCCATCAAGCCCCTCACACCCAGCGACCGCATGGCACTAAAACAAAGCTGAGTTTATCACCAAAACACATCTTATTATTAAAAAAAAAATCACATTTTATAACTCCTCCCAACAATAGCAAAAAGACACAATATCATGCTCCCAGAGCGAGCTTACAGCAGCTCAGCCGTTTGATAGTTCGTGGACTACTCAAACTCTATAGGCTATGACAAAACTTATATGATTACCTATATCAAAAGAAAGAGTTTTTATATGATTTTTATATTTTAATATGTTTTTCCCGGCTGCACTATAAGGGCAGCCTATTTTCCTCCACTCAAACCGACACACCTGTGATAGCCTACGGCTGATCATCCACCCTTGATAAACAATCCGCGATCACATTGTCACATCCAGCAATATGACGGATGTCCAGGTTATACTCCTGCAACATCAAAGACCACCTGGTCAGTCTCATATTGCGATTGTGAAATTGATTCAGGAATCTCAAAGGGTGATGATCAGTGTAGATAACCACGACTGGGCCATATGCTGGAACATACACCTCGAAGTGCCTGCGCGACAGCACAATCGCCAGTAATTCCTTTTCTATTGTAGAATAGTTCTTTTGTGCAGCATTGAACTTCTTAGAAAAGAAACTTACTGGGTGTTCCACACCTTCATTGTCTGTCTGTTGCAAGACGGCACCAACCCCTACACCACTAGCATCTGTTGCCAGCTGAAAAGGCCTGTTAAAGTCTGGGGCCCTGAGTATCGGGTGAGTACATAGCAAATGTTTCACCAAAGTGAAAGCCTTTTCACACTCAGGTGCCCACAAAAACTTGTTGTCTTTAGATAACAAATCTGTGAGAGCTGCCAACACCGTTGAGTAACCTTTTATGAAGCGTCTGTAGTAGCCTATCATACCCAAGAATCTCATAACCTGCTTCTTGGTTGTTGGGTGCGGAAATTTATTGATAGCCTGTACCTTGTTCTGAGGAGGGCACACCTGTCCCCTTCCCACTACAAACCCAAGGTACTGCACAGTGGCTTTTACGAAGTCACACTTTGCCAAATTTACTACCAGACCTGCTTCACTAAGTTTCCGGAACAAGGTCTCAAGGTGCTCACAATGGCTCTCAAAGTCGTCATCATAAATGATTACATCGTCCAAATATACGGTGCAATTTGGAATGTCCTTTACAATTTCATTCATCAGGTTCTGAAACGTTGCTGGTGCATTCTTAAGTCCGTAAGGCATAACATTGCACCGGTAGGTACTCCCGTCCACAACAAAACCACATACCTCTTTAGCACGCTCGGACAAAGGTACTTGCCAGTAACCTTTTACTAAATCTACTTTAGACAAAAAACGAGCATTACCAATTTTGTCAACACTATCATCAACCCGAGGAAGAGGATATGGGTTAGTTGGAGTCAAACCGTTTAACCTACGGAAATCAATACAAAAGCGTACCTTGCCATCTGGCTTAGGCTGCAGTGTTACGGGGGAAGTCCACTTAACTGTGCCTTTCTCTATCAACCCTCTACCGAGCATATACTCCAACTCATCCCTCAGAGCTGGTAGTTTTATGGGGGGCACACGGTACGGGATTGACTTAAAGGGTATATGGTCCCCCACGTCAACATCATGCATAGCCTGAGTAGTGAGGCCTGGGTGTTCAGCAAATACAGTGGGGTATGAACCGAACAACTGACGGATAGCATCAAGCTGCGGCTCAGGCAAATGAGCTATAGCCTCGTCAGCCCTTAGGCTCGAGTTCCCCGCCCACTGATCCGCTGAAACATGTTGATCCCAGCTATCCTCCTCCGAAGCTTGACTGTCCCCCTCTCCTTCTCCACCACGGCCGCAACAAGCCAACACAGGGACAGTGAGAGGCTCAGAGGGGCGCCTCACATACTCTTTAATAAGGTTCACGTGACATAACTGGTTCTTTTTCCTCCTGTCTGGAGTGGCAACAAGGTAATCTAAGTCTGAAATTTGTTCTACAATTTTATAAGGTCCAGTGTACTTCGCAGAGAGGGGGTTACCAACCAAAGGCAACAAAATTAATACCTCTTGTCCTACAATGAACTTCCGGAGCCTCACTTTGCGATCATACCTGTCCTTCATCAAAGCTTGTGATTCTGTCAAATTTCTACCTGCCATCTCCAGACTCTTAAGCATGCGCTCACGGCTTTCAAGCACATACTTTAATAATGGACAAGGCTGCACAGTCCCCTCCCAAATTTCTTTCAGCATGTTAAGGGGGCCCCTGACACGGTGTCCAAAAATCAGCTCGTTTGGACTAAATCCCAGGCTCTCACCAGGTACCTCCCGAGCAGCAAACAGCACATAAGGCAATCCAAGATCCCAATCCATACCGTTGTCAGCACAATAACACCTGAGCATGCTTTTAAGTGTAGCATGCCACCGCTCAAGCACCCCTTGACTCTCAGGGTGATACGCTGACGATACTACTGCTCGTATCCCATGCTGTTGCATTGTTTGCTTGAACATGTTGGAGGTGAAATTAGATCCCTGATCAGACTGAATCTCCTCCGGGTACCCGTACCTTGAGAAGTACCACAACAAGTTACTGACTACCGTCTTAGCCATTCCATTTTTCATAGGGTATGCATCGGGGTATCTAGTGGCAACATCCATTATGGTTAACAAAAATTTATTTCCAGCCTTAGTGGGAGGGAGTGGACCAACCATGTCAACAATAATTTTACTAAAGGGTGGCCCAATCACAGGAATAGGGTGTAACGGAGCCTTAGGAATAACTTGGTTCGGTTTCCCGACACGTTGACAAATATCACATGAGTTTATCCATGACTGCACATGAGACTTCATCCCCGGCCACCAAAACAATTTCCCCAAAGCCGCCACCGTTTTCTTGGCACCCAAATGTCCTGATAATGGAGAATCATGAGCCAACCTAAGCAGACTTTCCCTGCAGCCCTCTGGCACGACCAGCTGGGCAACTGTACCTGATCCGCCCTCCCAGTTCCTTTTAGGATCTTGATATCGGTGGTATAAAATTCCATTAACGAAAAAAAAATCCCCTGCCTTTGCATCCCTATCTTCTAACTCCACAGCCCCATTGGTACACTGCAAAACCTCTGGATCCTCTAATTGCAACTTTCGAATGTCTGTGGGAGCCAACATGTCTAACTGCTTGGTCAACAACTCATGCCCTCCCCCAACATCCAACTTAGACATCCGGTTTTCTCGCTGCAGGTAACGGTGCTGTCTCTGAGTCTCTGCCTCCTCCAGTACTTTATCAACTGTGTTAGGCACTGGAGTTACAACAGACTCGGTCAAAGGTCCTGCTATTGGGTCTTTTGGGAGAGCCACTGGTTCTAAACTCTTCAAACTTTTCCCAGCCTTCCGCTTCTCCTTAATTCCCTTCCTCCGCTGTTCTGTGGCCTGGGAAATAGGCTGTGATACCTTAAATGCTTGGGAACGAGTTACCACACATGCCATCTGTTGGCGTTGACAACTCACTACCCACTCTTGTTCCTCCCTACTCACGTCGGCCGGCCTCTCGGCAACGACTAAGGGTGGAACTTCTAAAGTAGGCACCGCAAAGTCGTTGCCGAGAAGAAGGTCGACGCCCTCCACTGGCAATTTCTCAACGATCCCAACATCTAAGTCCTTAATCACACCATCAATTTCCAGCTCCACATGAACCAACGGGTATGACCTGGTCGCATTAATACCCTGAACAACAACCACCCGTACCGCATTAATTGGTCGCCCCGTGAAATTCTTCAAAAGTGTCTGTGAAGCTCCAGTATCACGCAAAACTTCCACCTTATGCTGGCAACCCGCCCAACTTACCCTACCGGTCCCTCTATGGGCGCAAAAGACATCACGGACAGGGGACGAGCCTTCCTGAGTCTTATACATAGCCTGTGACCCTGCCGCTGGCAAACTACCCTGGGTAAATCCAGACGACATTTCAGCCACACCTATGCTGCGCACCAAAGACACGGCTGCAGTTGGCAGCTTACCAGGACAAGATTTTGCATAATGCCCCTTCTTTCTACAATGAAAACATTCCACTTCCCCTATCGGTCTCTTCTGATAAGGGGCGGAGTTCTGACCCTTCTGTAATGGGACGGCTGTAGTCTTTGGTTCAGTCCTGGTATCTTGGCTTTTAAACTGAGGTTTATATCTATAGTGATTGTCCTGAGCTCGAGGGTTTGGAGTATCGCGCCCCTTGGGAACTGCATCAACACGCTTTACAGATTCACATCCCCTGATTAGCGACAACCTGAAGTCAGCCATCTCAGCTGCCTCTTGAAGAGTTCTTGGGTTCTTTTCTTTAATAGTTAGTCATTTCTGCACCAGTACACTTATAAAACTGCTCGAGCAGAAACAGCTCAGTCAACTGTTCTGCCGTCTCAGCTTTCTCAGAATGTGTCCAGTTTTTAAGTGCATCTTTTAAGTCCCGGGCATGTTCAAGAAAGGTCGCCTCCCTAGTCTTTGTAACATCCCGAAACTTCAATCGATATGTTTCCGGATGCAACTCGTATGCCCGTAGGACAGCTCTCTTTAATTCTGGGTAGTCAATGCAAGACTCTAAAGGCAGTGCATCATAAGCCTTCAGACCCTTACCCGTAAGTCTTGAGGAGACTAGAGCTGCCCACTTCTCTTCAGGCCAATTATGCTCCCTATACTTCTTCTCAAAACGATTAAAAAATTCTGTGACTTCAGTTTCACTAAATACCGGCACCAATTTGACTAAGTGGGCCAAGGACTGTTCTCTTACTTGGCCCTCACGGCCCATCCGAGTCCCTGTCGACTCTGCACGAGTCTTATCTAAACCTAATTTAGCACAATATTTCTCTGAGTCGTACCTAAGCTCAATCTCATGTCTCCTAGTCTCATTCTCCTGCTTCCTAGCCTCAATCTTAGCAAGCTCAAGTCTAAATACCATATCTGGAGACAGGCAGGAAGAGGGAGCTGCCACTACTGAAGGAGGGGGGGCAAAAACTGGGGAACCACCACGTGCACCACCCGAGGGCACTCCAATCTGCCAATTCTCATCCCTCTGTGGGAGAGTGCTAACCTCCGGTAACTGAGTGGACGGCACTGTGGGAGTCGATGAAAGGGGATCTGGGGAGGAACCCCCCCAAACGCCCTCTCCTCCGAAACCCCATGTCGCCCACGCAACACCCAGGAAATCAGCTCCCTCTTGGACATCCCTGCTACATTGGAAATGCCCAAAACCTTGGCTATCAGGTGCAAGCCACAATCATCCACCCCAGTCAGCCTCTCCTCCGTCACATGGTACCGCTTACTCACAAAAACTCTAGCATCCTCCTCACTGGTTACTAACGGCACACCTTCAAATGACATCTCTCGCTCATCGTCAGTGCTAATGCACGACATACTGAAGTCCACAAAAAAATTCTCGAGACAAAAGTGTTGAACTTCCTATGCAAGCACTAATTACTAAATTAACTGGAGTCTCTTAAATGCTTTACTAATTGCCATACAAAAAAAATATTCTTCAATATGCACGCTAAAATACAAACATACAAATGTTGTACAACTCTGCAAAAATTTATACTGTTCACAAAATCCTAAGCAAGGTCGCCATTTGTTACGAACTGGCACTCGGGTACACAAGGGCTCTCAATCAGGACTCGAATACGGCTCGCTGCCACAACGGAAACACACGATCCCAATCCCTGAGTACTGCCAGCCGAACAAAAAACACCAATACCCTCCAGAGTTCAATCTACTATAACGGGGTATACAAGAACTCGGTACTAGTGTTCAACAACAGACTAATAAAGAGACAGGAATTATCTAGTCTGGTCAACAATAAAACAATGAAGTAAGAAACCACAACACCAAAGAATAGTGTTGGCCGAAGCCGAAGTAATCCACCCTTGACTATGAACTTAAGAAGTCCTCCACCCTCTACTTCGGATCGGCACTATTACGTTACGTTAATTAATAGTCCTTAAGCATCGAGCAAGGAATCTTCTGAAAAAAGTTAGATGCTTCTCGGATGCTCGTAAGTAGTACGTATCGGATTTTGAACAGTAATTCAATAAGCAAAAACACTGGCAATTAAATACTATTAAAGGCTTAAATTGGCATAAGAATAATTAAAAGAATATGCAATAGTAAATGGCAAACATTAAAAGGAAGTACTCTGCAAATGCAACGGCAATAGCCTACTCGGATTGTGCTCGTGGTCCACTAATCACTAAAGTAGCCAAGCTTGCAACACATGAAATCAATAGTGCATATACAATATCATACATAAGGAAAGCTTCAATACTATTAAAGGCTTAAATTGGCATAAGAATAATTAAAAGAATATGCAATAGTAAATGGCAAACATTAAAAAGAAGTACTCCGCAAATGCAACGGCAATAGCCTACTCGGATTGTGCTCGTGGGCCACTAATCACTAAAGTAGCCAAGCTTGCAACACATGAAATCAATAGTGCATAAACAATATCATACATAAGGAAAGCTTCAATACTATTCTGTATCTACTAATCGAGTAAAGTCTAGCTGGGGTACTGTGGGCAAAAGGTAGCAGTGACTGAGCAAAAACGGCTTGTAGCCTAGCGAAGTCCTCACGACTGTTTAAAGTATTACATTAAAACTTAACAAGTGCACTTTGAGAAATCCAGATCCCTTGTATCTGGTTTTCTCCCGGCTCCTTGACAAAGTAAAAACAAACTGTTAATAAAATACAGGGTGGTTAGGCTCTTGCCCTCACGCACTGTAAATTATTAACTCAACACAGTCAACCGCGAAGACAACCTAGGCTTCACTGAACCGAAACGAGTATGCAGGTTTATCGCTTAACCACTGCATCAAACAACAACTCGTAACACAGAAAAGCCTTACCCCAGTCTAGCATTACCTAGACCAGCAGAAAACAGGAATAATAATAATAACACAGGGAAATGCATATACAAGTGCAACAAACATAAATCAATCCTATTCTAAGTTAACCCTTCCAAAATAGGCTATCTAATAGGCAAGTATCTCGTGAGAACTCAAGCGATAATACGTTGGCTGACTAGCTCTGCACCAACGGGACAATGGAAGTTAAACAGGGCAGGGAAAAGAGGAGATAAGAATGTAAGGTAGTAGAGAAAGTTCCCATCAGTCAGAAGAATATATATAGTTAGCAAGGGAAATGAGAAGTCGCTCTGCCTAATGAGTTCTGATGAAAAAATGGCTAGACTTCCCTTTTATACCCGGCCCTCTAGTGAGCCCAACGTGAACTACTAAGGACCGCCCACTGACAACCATTACGTAATTTCTCTCTCTCCTCTGGGATACACAAAGGCTCCCCTAGCACTGAGGGAGGGAGGAATGCGAGTGAGTTAGGCCCACCTCCCGCCTGGCGCACCCACTGACCCCCAACTGTGGCTGTTTCTCTTCCCATCATTACAAATAAGTTTTACACACAATACTTATAACTAATGATATAAAATAGAACTCGTTGACTCAGATGAAAACAAAATACATATTCATAATACTTATAGTACAACGGCTCACATGAACTAAGTTAGGAAACTCTACATAGACTACAGCCAAAGTTCCTGCCCTGACGATCCTAGCGAGAGTGGGGCATGACTAGGCGTTCTGTACAGCATGCTCACACGTGGACATGCGTCACAGAAGATATTATTGGGATGGAATTTATGTTGTACCTAGTATCAGTGCATTACCAAAAACCCACCAAAACGCCAAATAAATACCCTCATTTATCCCTGATTAAATAGCACCGTATGAATATTCCCATATTCAAAATATGCTACAGGGGCGCAATACCTAGTGAGTTAATTGCTCAATAGGTGGCATTCTGGGTGTGAGGGTCCGAGTCTAGGAGGTGCGACAGTGAATCACTGGAGTGATGCAGCTTCAGAGATGGGGCTGCTTCAAGCCGGGAGTGAGCAACTATGTCCCATGCATCCTGCGAAGGCAAGATGGCAGGGGCTTGTTGCAGATAAAAGTGCTTCACATGTCTCACCCCCTAGACTGGAACGAGACCTCACAGGCTTCACCATTAAATGTAGAACGGTTGAACATACAGGTTCTCAGCCTATGCCCCAGAGGGAGTAATTGGAATTAAAAACTATAAATAATAATGGTTTCAATTTAAACGTTAAGGACGCTATAATTCTTGTCCGACAGTTGTCTATTTGTAGATAATCGTATATAATGAAATATTAGGAGTAGGGAGTTTGAGTTTGTTTCAGTCTCTTCCTCATACCATGAGCTATATAAATCAATACAATTTATAATTTTCAAACTCATCACAAGAAAATAAAACAAGAATGATATACCATACTGTGTACCTACGCTTCTGCTATTAGATTAAAATAACATATTATTGACGATATGCACAATCTGATTACATTTTTGGAAAGTGCTTGAAAAAATACTTGCCATATCATATGATAAAACTTATTGTCGTAGCTGAACATTTTCATTTATAATGGTGCAAAGTCAAAGGATGCTGGACAAATACACACATTTTGGTTTACATCACTTCCATTAATCAAAATATATTTGTTTGTGGGATTTACTATTGCTATATTATTGGTCAGCTTATACCAAATTATGACGGTATAAACTCGGAAAAACGAATAAATATTTTTTATACACCGATTTTCCATGTGATAATTTTAATTATTATGGGATTTGTTTTCCAGTGTTACAATAGTATTGGTCTTGCTCTATTATGGGTTTATAGAACATTGCATGTAGAGATTATTGTTGGTTATAACAGAGCGATAACATATGTGTATATTGTCTCACAGTAGCGCAAATGGGGCTTGAGAATGAACAGTAGTGGTAATATGTTTCCAAGAAAATTAACTGAGCATGAGAGAGTAGTTTTAAGTTTTACAAAACTATTAAGGGTCATCACAATATGGATGTACGTAGGTACTTCACAATACATAATTATAATTATATAAAATATGTTTAACCTTTATAATATAAAGGTTAAAAAGCTTTACAATATAAGACGTGGGATGATCTGCTGCTTAATAACCTGTATATTATATACAGGTTCTTAAGCAGCAGATCATCCCACGTCTTATATTGTAAGGCTTTTTGGTCATTATGTTTCACAGTATATTCTCGATATTTGTTACCATTATTAAACATATATCTGCTTGCTTCGTCATAACTGGTATTATTTCGTTTGCACACTCAGGTTCGCGCATATTTGACTGAGGGAAATTGTGTGTATGATAAGTTAGGATGAAGTTATCTTATAGAAAACACGTTATAATAATATTTTGAATTCTGTGGATGAAAGTGACGAAATATCTGTGATTTACATGTATTTATGTATGTATGTATATACTCAGGTACACAAACAAAATTTTAAGTTCCAATGCTTAGGGTCCAGGACCACTTTCACGTTCCCTCACCCCTTTCTCTGTCTCGTGTAGTAGGTGAATTTTACAAGGGTAGCAGGATTTATAGCATCCCGCCCCGAATTAAGAAAAGTAGTACAGGAAAAGAGACAGACATAAATGTCTAAGGTTGGGTAGAGGATGCCAAACCTCACTCTGGGCTAGTTACATATACTGTATAGTACAAGTATGTAACACCTGGTGATGGGCTGGTCTATCAGAGTGAGAACTGAGCGATCTCTGCCATACCCATAGCTTACTCTGACTGTTCCTTTTACTTATATATTTTCTAGATCTCGAGTGACTGCGTCTCTTCCGTGGATTGATCTCTCAATCTACCAAGATTGAAAGCCAAAGCGTCACATTTTTCCTTTGCCCCTCAACTTTTTCTTCATAATTGCTGAGGGGCACAGGGCCTTGGGTTGGGCTTTGGTTTCCCGGGCGTTTCCTCACAACGTAGTTGTTGTAAGGTCCACTAGCTACAAGGATCGCGAAGCAATACTGAGGAACACCAACAAACTGCGAGGTATAAAAATATATATTAATGAAGATCTCTGCCAAGCATCCCAGGCCCTTATCAAAAGTCAACTGCCATTGCTTAAACAAGCAAAAGATGAAGGGAAGGTAGCCTTTTTCCGTCACACCAAATTAATCATCAGGAACCAACGACCATACTGACCCCCCATCCATGACACCGGCAGTGCTGCGGCGGAGAGACCGGATTTGGTGTCGGGGGAAGCCGTGGAGGGGGCTCCAGGAGGTGTGGGGCCCGGTGGTGGAGCTGCTGCCTCCGAGGATCATGTCAACGCCCAAGTCAATGAGAGGTATGCTCTGCGGTATCGGGAGGATGGTTCCCGGGTCCCGACTCAAGTGCCACCAAGGACCACTTCTCCACCCGTGCACCTGCCCACTCCCGAGCTGGCTACCCCCGTGGATACCCAGGCCACCTCCGGGGTGGCACCCAGCCCTCACCCTGCTGAGGGATCCCCCGCAGCATCGCAGAATTCCAAATATAGAAAGAACCCACGAAAAACAAAAAAATACTAAGTATAATAATTATCATGTATGTCTTTTAATTTCCTATTTAGTGTATACCTCACTACCTTACTTAATTCATGACCTACGACCCTAGCATTTTTCCATTCCATAATCTCTGCAATAACGAATTAAACAATGTTATTAATAACACAATTCATAAACACTCATTAAATACATTACGTAACCTTAAATTTAACCCATTTCTTTTAAATAATGATAATCTCCGTGACTGTGACAATAATGAATCAGAATTAATGCCTCAAAACCTAAATGAACCCAAGTGTGATTATATATTTTTAAATGATGAACGAAGTGAAACACTATCAAGAAGCCTCAATCTTTTATCATTTAATATTCGGAGTCTACCACTACATTTAGATGTTTTCACAGATCAGTGTCTTAATGAGTTAAACATTAGTATTAATATTATCGGTCTATGTGAAACTCTACTAGAACAATTTCAAGGAAAAGTACGACCCGACCTTACGAAGCAGTATCCACACCTCGAAACTATTTTCGTAGAGGTTCATAATAACAATAAAAGGTTTGTTGTTGGTATGATCTACCGACCCCCCAATTCGCAAGTGTATCTATTTCATGATTCCCTCAGTGAGATATTAGAGATAATTACAAGCAATAATATTCCATGCTACATTATGGTCGATTTTAATATAAATTTGCTTAATTATCAAGACAAACAAGTCCATAATTGTATAACCCTAATGTACTCTCACATGTTCTTCCCAACCATAACTAAGCCTACACGAATAACTAGTAATAGTGCCACTTTACTGGATCATATATGGAGTAATAATATTCAAGACTATCATTCTAGTGGTATAGTATTTGCGGAAATTAGTGATCACTTACCAGTTCTTGCCACATTCTCATATCAACAGCCAAAAAACCTAAATAATAAAATCTTAAAAACTAAAAGAATGCTGACTCCTAACAACATTTAAAGAAGCACTGAATGAATATGACTGGAATTCATCAATAAATCATGCTAATATAGATTCAGATTTTAATACATACATGCAAATATTTTTAACATTGTATAATGAACATTGCCCACTGCGAGAATATACGGTTAAGGCAAAACACATTAATAAGCCATAGATTAGCCCTGCTATTATTAATTCCATTAAATACAAACATAAATTACAGACAATCGGCGAAATGGCCTATCACCTATGGTGAATATTTTAAGAATTATAGAAATAATTTGTCACAAACCATTAAAAGGGCGAAAAATACCTATTACAAAAATAAATTAAATGCATTTTCTGGTAATGTGAGAAAAACATGGAACCTTGTTAATTCAATACTGAATCGAATGAAACCGAATCAAAATCCGCAAAGTTTTATATTCAATGATACACCAACTACTAATCCAGAAAGTATAGCAAATGGTTTTAATGATTACTTTAGCTCAGTAGGGGAACAATTGCGCCGTGATATTTCTACAGAACCTACTGATTTCGAGACATATCTTCCTAACCCTGTGAATGTTTCACCTTGCCCCTGTATCTGAATCTGAACTAGTTTCGGTAATAACGAAATTTAAAAATACTGCTTGTGGATATGATGATGTAAGTGTGTCGGTTGTTAAAGAATGTTCAAGTGTAATTATACCATTTCTTAAGCATATAATTAATAGGTCATTTAAAATCCGGTGTTTTCCAAAATATCTGCAGATAGCCAAAGTTATTCCGATTTAAAAAAAAAGAGATAAAAGTGTTCCCCAGAATTACAGGCCAATATCTCTACTTTCCATATTTAGTAAAATATTTGAAAAACTTGTGGGATCCAGGCTAATAAATTATCTCGAATCACAATCTATATTAACGAAGTGTCAGTTCGGGTTTGGCCTCGATCTTCTACGGAATGTGCCGTTCATGAGCTAACTAGGGAAATGTATAAAGTTTTAGAAACAAAACAATACCAGTTAGCGGTTTTCTGTGATCTTTCCAAAGCATTTGACACCCTACCTCATGATATTTTACTTAAAAAGTTACATAACTATGAATACGTGGCCCTGCCCTTAAATGGTTCACTAGTTATCTTAGTCAAAGGAAGCAATTTGTTTTTTTATAATAACGTAAGTTCTAAATGTAAATCTATGACGTATGGTGTTTTACAGGGGTCTGTGCTTGGCCCTGTTTTGTTTATATTATTCATTAACGATATTGTATTGTCAAGTACCAAACTGAAATTTCTTTTATATGCAGATGATACAAACATTTATTTACAAGGCAATACTCTAATGGAACTGGTACACCAAATGAACGAAGAAATAGCTAAGGTTTCAACCTGGATTAAATCAAATGGTCTTACACTTAATTTAAATAAAACTCATTATCTTGTGACTCATTTTACTAGCTATCGATTACCAAATATTGAGATTAAAATAAATAACCATGTAATTAATAATGTAAAATTTCTTGGTATTACGATAGATGGTGGAATGACATGGAAACCTCATATTAATGACATTACCGTAAAATTATCGAAAATTACTGGCATTCTTTACAAAACTAGAGATAACTTGAATATTGATAACTTAAAGCTACTTTACCTTTCTTTGGCTTACCCTCATATAATTTACTGTTCTGCTATCTGGGGAGGAGAAAACAAGACTTACCTGGACTCTTTATTCTTGGCACAAAAGAAAATACTTCGTATAATGACTTACCAATCTTATAATGCTCATACAGGTCCAATATTTAAAGAACATGGTTTACTAAATTTAGGTGATATTTTGTTTGCTCAGGCAGTGAACTTTGTGTATAAATCTTTAAATGGTCTTGTGTGTTTGGAGGGCGATTTTCATATCCTGGCCCATAACTTTAATACCAGAGGAGCCCAGGAGTTGCTACGACTCCTATATTGCAGAACATCACATGCACAACGTTGTCTTAGCTATAGGGGAGCTAAATTATGGAACACCCTTAACGAACCATTCAGACATGCTGTTTCTATATTTGTGTTCAAAAAGTCTATTAAGAAACACCTTTTAGATCAATACTAAATAGCGATGATTGTATGTAAACCAGTCTATTAAATTTCTCCATTAGTAGTGTTCATGTAACTACTGTCATACCTATTCTTAAAGATTACTGAAAATAATGAACTAAGTTGATTCTTGCTGGGCCAGCTTGCCAGAATGCACTCGTAACTCGCTAGCGCTCGCCAGGGCAGTGAAATGGGCTACAATAATCGTAGAACGATGTTCTTTCTTTTATAGAGTTCATGTTGACACAGACAGATCAGTGGTGGTCTTTATTCTTGTCTGTGACATTTGAAAGTATTTTATATCAGTGATAGAATATAAGATGCATTGTGTGAAGTTCTAAGGAGAGAGAGAGGCGAGAGCGGGGTGGTAGTTTGTGCGTGTGTATGTACGTGCGCATTCCTTTCTTAGACGGGGCCACCCGCTCGTGATTGGCCGGCGGGCTCTCCTCATGACGTAGTCGTCTGTGATTGGAGGCCGCTGTCCTGGTAAGGAGGTGCGGGCTCCTGCCCTCGTGTCTCCTGCAGAGTTTGGCGTAGCGTGCTTGGTCCTACATGTCCTTTGCAATCTGTCCCCCTCCATCTAACCCCCTGTACTACTATCTCTCTCTCTGAACTTCTTCTTTTTCATACTTCCATCTTTATTCAATTATTTATCCCTTCTGGTTCTGCATACGACTTCCATAGTCGGCCAGTCGTATTACCAGCACCAGCTCTCACATTCATGTTTGCACTAGTTTTAGGGAGTAGTAGAGTCATAGTCATATGGTAGCCTAGTGTTGGGGTGCTTCTAATTATTGGGCTGTTCTCTCTTATTATTTAATGCTAGACAGTGGAAGGTATCTTTGGTCGTTGTCTGAGTTATGTATGTGGCAAGTCAGAGCCTGTACAACATCGACGAAGCTAGCTAGCCTGTAACCCTTGTGCATATTTTCCGTTGCGAGTGTAGCAGTATACAAGTGAAGGGCTTTTGCCTACTCTCACCTGCATACTTGCTGCCTCATTGTGTTGACCTTTGTGGAGCGCCAGGGTAAGACCAGATACTTGAGATCTGGACTTACCAAGAGAGCCTCCAAGTCACATAACGTAACATAAGGGAAATCTGTTCAAGGGGAGACAGTAGGCTACGAGCATGCTTGCACTCTGCCTAGTTTCCTAGTACCTTTTATGCCACTGCTAGACTTTATTGGTGAGAAAGACAGCATTGTGTTTATTAACTTTCATTGTGTATGCTTTAGGAATTATTCACGCTTTATTTTAGCCAAGGTTGATGCATAGTGCACAACCCAGTTTGGCTGTTACGTTGGCTAAGGAAGTACTGTTTCTGAGTGGTTATTATTAGTGCTGTCACAGAGTTGTTGCACTCCCTTGTTATATATATGTATCCTACTTATTGGTGTATTTAAGATACACGCTTTGGTGTCCTGCCCCTGCATTTATTTCTGTTCTGTATTAACGAGCATCTTAGAGCATCAGACGTTTTCAGAAGATTTTATACCTGATTGCTGTAGGACTAGACTTCCAGTGCTTTCATAGAGCACTGCATTGTAGATTCAGTGAGTACAGACTCACACTAAAGTTAACGTAAGCATTTATCCTTTTATTAAATCTTATATAGTTTATTCAAGCATTGTTATTACTTAAGAGCATTATATTAACGTAAAGTACTCCTTTTGTGAGTAGGCTTTGCCGTCATCGGAAAGCCTTTGTAGAAGTGCACTAAAATCCAGTTAATTGATACCCCGTTATCCAGGATATTAACTCTGGAGGGTTTAAGTGTTTTGTTCACCGGCGTAATAGTTCGAGGGTTTGGAAGGAGCGTACCGTTGTTGCAGATATAGCCTATCATCTAGTCCATTCTTAAGTGCCCGTGTTTATTTCGTAGTGCCGGTCGTAACAATATTGATTAAGCAAAACGGAAATTTAAAGTGACTATTTTGAAATAACGTGTCAGTGAAAAAAACATAATACAAACATTAAAAAACATAGACTACTGGGAAACGAGATACCGGTTCTAAAGGGGTGGCTGAGAGTTATATACCGATACTACAGGGGTGGCTGAGAGTAATATACCGGTACTACAGGGATGGATTAGAGTTATATCCCGGTGCTACAAGGGTGGCTGAGAGTTATACACCGGTACTACAGGGGTGGCTGACAGTTATATACCGGTACTAGAGGGATGGCTGAGAGTTATATCCCGGTGCTACAAGGGTGGCTGAGAGTTATATACCGGTCCTACAGGGGTGGCTGAGAGTTATATACCGGTACTAGAGGGGTGGCTGAGAGTTATATACCGGTACTACAGGGGTGGCTGACAGTTATATACCGGTACTAGAGGGATGGCTGAGTTATATACCGGTACTACAGGGGTGGCTGACAGTTATATACCGGTACTAGAGGGGTGGCTGTGAGTTATATACCGGTACTACAGGGGTGGCTGAGAGTTATATCCCGGCACTAGAGGGGTGGCTGAGAGTTATATACCTGTACTATAGTGGTGGCTTAGTTATATACCGGTACTAGAGGGATGACAGAGTTATATACAGGTACTAGAAGGGTAGCTGAATTATATACCGGTACTAGAGGGGTGGCTGAGAGTTATATACCAGTACTAGAGGGGTGGCTGAGAGTTATCTACCAGTACTAGAAGGGTAGCTGAGTTATATACCGGTACTAGAGGGGTGGCTTAGTTATATACCAGTACTAGAGGGGTGGCTGAGTTATATACCAGTACTAGAGGGGTGGCTGAGAGTTATCTACCAGTACTAGAAGGGTAGCTGAGTTATATACCGGTACTAGAGGGGTGGCTGAGTTATATACCGGTACTAGAAGGGTAGCTGAGTTATATACCGATACGAGAAGGGTGGCTCAGAGCTATATACCGGTACTAGAGGGTTGGCTGAGTTATATACCGGTACTAGAGGGGTGGCTGAGTTATATACCAGTACTAGAGGGGTGGCTGAGTTATATACCGGCAATAGAAGGGTAGCTGAGTTATATACCGATACGAGAAGGGTGGCTCAGAGCTATATACCGGTACTAGAGGGTTGGCTAAGTTATATACCGGTACTAGAGGGGTGGCTGAGAGTTATATACCGTTACTAGAGGGGTGGCTGAGAGTTATATACCGGTACTAGAGGGGCGGCTGAGAGTTATATACCGTCACTAGAGGGGTGGCTGAGAGTTATATACTGGTACTAGAGGGATGGCTGAGTTATATACCAGTACTAGAAGGGTGGCTGAGAGTGAAATACCGGTATTAGAGGCGTGGCTGAGAATTATACACCTTTACTAGAGGGGTGGCTGAGAGTTATATACCGGTACTAGAGGGGTGGCTGCGAGTGATATACCGGTACGTACTAGAAGGGTGGCCGAGAGTTGTATACCGGTACTACAGGGGTGGCTGAGCATTATATACCGGTACTAGCAGGGTGGCTGAGAGTAAAATACCGGTACTAGAAGGGTGGCTGAGCATTATATACCGGTACTAGAAGGGTGGTTGAGAATTATAAACCGGTACTAGAGGGGTGGCTGAGAGTTATATACCGGTACTACACGGGTGGCTGAGAGTTATATACTGGTACTAGAAGGGTGGATGAGAGTTAAATACCGGTACTAGAGGGGTGGCTGAGAGTTATATACCGGTACTAGAAGGGTGGCTGAGAGTTATATACCGGTACTACAGGGGTGGCTTAGAGTTACATTATATACCGGTACTAGACCGGTGGCTGAGAGTTACATTATATACCGGTACTAGAGGGGTGGCTGAGAGTTACATTATATACCGGTACTAGAGGGGTGGCCGAGAGTTATATACCGGTACTACAGGGGTGGCTTAGAGTTACATTATATACCGGTACTAGAGCGGTGGCTGAGAGTTACATTATATACCGGTACTAGAGGGGTGGCTGAGAGTTACATTATATACCGGTACTAGAGGGGTGGCTGAGAGTTATATACCGGTACTAGAGGGGTGGCTGAGAGTTACATTATATACCGGTACTAGAGGGGTGGCCGAGAGTTATATACCGGTACTAGAGGGGTGGCTGAGAGTTACATACCGGTACTAGAGGGGTGGCTGAGAGTTACATTATATACCGGTACTAGAGGGGTGGCCGAGAGTTACATACCGGTACTACAGGGGTGGCTGAGAGTTACATTATATACCGGTACTAGAGGGGTGGCCGATTGTTATATACCGGTACTAGAGGAGTGGCTGAGAGTTACATACCGGTACTAGAGGGGTGGCTGAGTTATATACCGGTACTAGAGGGGTGGCTGAGAGTTAAATACCGGTACTAGAGGGGTGGCTGAGCACTAGAGCGGTGGCTGAGTTATATACCGGTACTAGAGGGGTGGCTGAGAGTTATATACCGGTACTAGAGAGGTGGCTGAGTTATATACCGGTACTATAGGGGTGGCTGAGTTATATACCGGTACTAGAAGGATAGCTGAGAGTTATACACCGGTACTAGAAGGGTGGCTGAGAGTTAAATACCGGTACTAGAGGGGTGGCTGAGAGTTATATACCGGTAGTAGAGGGGTGGCTGAGTTATATACCGGTACTACAAGGGTGGCTGAGATTATATACCGGTACGTACTAGTAGGGTGGCTGAGAGTTATATACCGGTACTACTGGGGTGGCTGAGCGTTATATACCGGTACTAGCAGGGTGGCTGAGAGTTAAATACCGGTACTAGAAGGGTGGCTCAGCATTATATAGCGGTACTAGAAGGGTGGCTGAGAGTTATATACCGGTACTACAGGGGTGGCTGAGAGTTAAATACCGGTACTAGAAGGGTGGATGAGAGTTATCTACCAGTACTAGAAGGGTAGCTGAGTTATATTTTTACTAGAGGGGTGGCTGAGAGTTATATACCGGTACTAGAGGGGTGGCTGAGAGTTATATACCGGTACTACAGGGGTGGCTGCGAGTTATATACCGGTACGTACTAGAAGGGTGGCTGAGAGTTATATACCGGTACTACAGGGGTGGCTGAGCATTATATACCGGTACTAGCAGGGTGGCTGAGAGTAAAATACCGGTACTAGAAGGGTGGCTGAGCATTACATACCGGTACTAGAAGGGTGGTTGAGAATTATAAACCGGTACTAGAGGGGTGGCTGAGAGTTAAATACCGGTACTAGAGGGGTGGCTGAGAGTTATATACCGGTACTAGAAGGGTGGCTGAGAGTTATATACCGGTACTACAGGGGTGGCTTAGAGTTACATTATATACCGGTACTACAGCGGTGGCTGAGAGTTACATTATATACCGGTACTAGAGGGGTGGCTGAGAGTTACATTATATACCGGTACTAGAGGGGTGGCCGAGAGTTATATACCGGTACTACAGGGGTGGCTTAGAGTTACATTATATACCGGTACTAGAGCGGTGGCTGAGAGTTACATTATATACCGGTACTAGAGGGGTGGCTGAGAGTTACATTATATACCGGTACTAGAGGGGTGGCCGAGAGTTATATACCGGTACTACAGGGGTGGCTTAGAGTTACATTATATACCGGTACTAGAGCGGTGGCTGAGAGTTACATTATATACCGGTACTAGAGGGGTGGCTGAGAGTTACATTATATACCGGTACTAGAGGGGTGGCTGAGAGTTATATACCGGTACTAGAGGGGTGGCTGAGTTATATACCGGTACTAGAGGGGTGGCTGAGAGTTACATTATATACCGGTACTAGAGGGGTGGCCGAGAGTTATATACCGGTACTAGAGGGGTGGCTGAGAGTTACATACCGGTACTAGAGGGGTGGCTGAGAGTTACATTATATACCGGTACTAGAGGGGTGGCCGAGAGTTACATACCGGTACTAGAGGGGTGGCTGAGAGTTACATTATATACCGGTACTAGAGGGGTGGCCGATTGTTATATACCGGTACTAGAGGAGTGGCTGAGAGTTACATACCGGTACTAGAGGGGTGGCTGAGAGTTATATACCGATACTAGAGGGGTGGCTGAGAGTTACATACTGGTACTAGAGGGGTGGCTGAGAGTTAAATACCGGTACTAGAGGGGTGGCTGAGCGTTACATACCGGTACTAGAAGGGTGGCTGAGAGTTATATACCGGTACTAGAGGGGTGGCTGAGAGTTACATACCGGTACTAGAGGGGTGGCTGAGAGTTACATTATATACCGGTACTAGAGGGGTGGCCGAGAGTTACATACCGGTACTAGAGGGGTGGCTGAGAGTTACATTATATACCGGTACTAGAGGGGTGGCCGATTGTTATATACCGGTACTAGAGGAGTGGCTGAGAGTTACATACCGGTACTAGAGGGGTGGCTGAGAGTTATATACCGGTACTAGAGGGGTGGCTGAGAGTTACATACTGGTACTAGAGGGGTGGCTGAGAGTTAAATACCGGTACTAGAGGGGTGGCTGAGCGTTACATACCGGTACTAGAAGGGTGGCTGAGAGTTATATACCGGTACTAGAGGGGTGGCTGAGAGTTACATACCGGTACTAGAGGGGTGGCGGAGAGTTATATACCGGTACTAGCGGAGTGGCAGTTATATACCGGTACTAGAGGGGTGGCTGAGAGTTACATACCGGTACTAGAGGGGTGGCTGAGTTATATACCGGTACTAGAGGGGTGGCTGAGAGATATATACCGGTAATAGAGGGGTTGCTGGGTTGCTGAGAGTTATATACCAGTACTAGAGGGGTGGCTGAGAGTTATCTACCGGTACTAGAAGGGTAGCCGAGTTATATACCGGTACTAGAGGGGTGGCTGAGTTATATACCGGTACTAGAAGGGTGGCTGAGAGTTATATACCGGTACTAGAGGGGTGGCTGAGTTATATACCGGTAATAGAAGGGTAGCTGGGTTTTATACCGGGACTAGAGGGGTGGCTGAGAGTTATATACCGGTACTAGAAGGGTAGCTGAGTTATATACCGGTACGAGAAGGGTGGCTGAGAGCTATATACCGGTACTAGAGGGGTGGCTGAGAGTTTTATACCATTACTAGAGCGGTGGCTGAGTTATATACCGGTACTAGAGGGGAGGCTGAGAGTTATATACCGGTACTAGAGGGGTGGCTGAGAGTTATATACCGGTACTAGAGAGGTGGCTGAGTTATATACCGGTACTATAGGGGTGGCTGAGAGTTATATACCGGTACTAGAAGGATGGCTGAGAGTTATACACCGGTACTAGAAGGGTGGCTGAGAGTTAAATACCGGTACTAGAGGGGTGGCTGAGAGTTATATACCGGTAGTAGAGGGGTGGCTGAGTTATATACCGGTACTACAAGGGTGGCTGAGAGTAAAATACCGGTACTAGAAGGGTGGCTGAGCATTACATACCGGTACTAGAAGGGTGGTTGAGAATTATAAACCGGTACTAGAGGGGTGGCTGAGAGTTAAATACCGGTACTAGAGGGGTGGCTGAGAGTTATATACCGGTACTAGAAGGGTGGCTGAGAGTTATATACCGGTACTACAGGGGTGGCTTAGAGTTACATTATATACCGGTACTAGAGCGGTGGCTGAGAGTTACATTATATACCGGTACTAGAGGGGTGGCTGAGAGTTACATTATATACCGGTACTAGAGGGGTGGCCGAGAGTTATATACCGGTACTACAGGGGTGGCTTAGAGTTACATTATATACCGGTACTAGAGCGGTGGCTGAGAGTTACATTATATACCGGTACTAGAGGGGTGGCTGAGAGTTACATTTATACCGGTACTAGAGGGGTGGCCGAGAGTTATATACCGGTACTACAGGGGTGGCTTAGAGTTACATTATATACCGGTACTAGAGCGGTGGCTGAGAGTTACATTATATACCGGTACTAGAGGGGTGGCTGAGAGTTACATTATATACCGGTACTAGAGGGGTGGCTGAGAGTTATATACCGGTACTAGAGGGGTGGCTGATGTTATATATACCGGTACTAGAGGGGTGGCTGAGAGTTACATATACCGGTACTAGAGGGGTGGCCGAGAGTTATATACCGGTACTAGAGGGGTGGCTGAGAGTTACATACCGGTACTAGAGGGGTGGCTGAGAGTTACATTATATACCGGTACTAGAGGGGTGGCCGAGAGTTACATACCGGTACTAGAGGGGTGGCTGAGAGTTACATTATATACCGGTACTAGAGGGGTGGCCGATTGTTATATACCGGTACTAGGGGAGTGGCTGAGAGTTACATACCGGTACTAGAGGGGTGGCTGAGAGTTATATACCGGTACTAGAGGGGTGGCTGAGAGTTACATACTGGTACTAGAGGGGTGGCTGAGAGTTAAATACCGGTACTAGAGGGGTGGCTGAGCGTTACATACCGGTACTAGAAGGGTGGCTGAGAGTTATATACCGGTACTAGAGGGGTGGCTGAGAGTTACATACCGGTACTAGAGGGGTGGCTGAGAGTTACATTATATACCGGTACTAGAGGGGTGGCCGAGAGTTACATACCGGTACTAGAGGGGTGGCTGAGAGTTACATTATATACCGGTACTAGAGGGGTGGCCGATTGTTATATACCGGTACTAGAGGAGTGGCTGAGAGTTACATACCGGTATTAGAGGGGTGGCTGAGAGTTATATACCGGTACTAGAGGGGTGGCTGAGAGTTACATACTGGTACTAGAGGGGTGGCTGAGAGTTAAATACCGGTACTAGAGGGGTGGCTGAGCGTTACATACCGGTACTAGAAGGGTGGCTGAGAGTTATATACCGGTACTAGAGGGGTGGCTGAGAGTTACATACCGGTACTAGAGGGGTGGCGGAGAGTTATATACCGGTACTAGCGGAGTGGCAGTTATATACCGGTACTAGAGGGGTGGCTGAGAGTTACATACCGGTACTAGAGGGGTGGCTGAGTTATATACCGGTACTAGAGGGGTGGCTGAGAGATATATACCGGTAATAGAGGGGTTGCTGGGTTGCTGAGAGTTATATACCAGTACTAGAGGGGTGGCTGAGAGTTATCTACCGGTACTAGAAGGGTAGCCGAGTTATATACCGGTACTAGAGGGGTGGCTGAGTTATATACCGGTACTAGAAGGGTGGCTGAGAGTTATATACCGGTACTAGAGGGGTGGCTGAGTTATATACCGGTAATAGAAGGGTAGCTGGGTTTTATACCGGGACTAGAGGGGTGGCTGAGAGTTATATACCGGTACTAGAAGGGTAGCTGAGTTATATACCGGTACGAGAAGGGTGGCTGAGAGCTATATACCGGTACTAGAGGGGTGGCTGAGAGTTTTATACCATTACTAGAGCGGTGGCTGAGTTATATACCGGTACTAGAGGGGAGGCTGAGAGTTATATACCGGTACTAGAGGGGTGGCTGAGAGTTATATACCGGTACTAGAGAGGTGGCTGAGTTATATACCGGTACTATAGGGGTGGCTGAGAGTTATATACCGGTACTAGAAGGATGGCTGAGAGTTATACACCGGTACTAGAAGGGTGGCTGAGAGTTAAATACCGGTACTAGAGGGGTGGCTGAGAGTTATATACCGGTAGTAGAGGGGTGGCTGAGTTATATACCGGTACTACAAGGGTGGCTGAGATTATATACCGGTACGTACTAGTAGGGTGGCTGAGAGTTATATACCGGTACTACAGGGGTGGCTGAGCGTTATATACCGGTACTAGCAGGGTGGCTCAGCATTATATAGCGGTACTAGAAGGGTGGCTGAGAGTTATATACCGGTACTACAGGGGTGCCTGAGAGTTAAATACCGGTACTAGAAGGGTGGATGAGAGTTAAATACCGGTACTAGAGGGGTGGCTGAGAGTTATATACCGGTCATAGAAGGGTGGCTGAGAGTTATATACCGGTACTAGTGGGGTGGTTTAGAGTTACATTATATACCGGTACTAGAGCGGTGGCTGAGAGTTACATTATATACCAGTACTAGAGGGGTGGCTGAGAGTTACATTATATACCGGTACTAGAGGGGTGGCTGAGAGTTACATACCGGTACTAGAGCGGTGGCTGAGAGTTACATTATATACCGGTACTAGAAGGGTGGCTCAGCATTATATAGCGGTACTAGAAGGGTGGCTGAGAGTTATATACCGGTACTACAGGGGTGGCTGAGAGTTAAATACCGGTACTAGAAGGGTGGATGAGAGTTAAATACCGGTACTAGAGGGGTGGCTGAGAGTTATATACCGGTCATAGAAGGGTGGCTGAGAGTTATATACCGGTACTAGTGGGGTGGTTTAGAGTTACATTATATACCGGTACTAGAGCGGTGGCTGAGAGTTACATTATATACCAGTACTAGAGGGGTGGCTGAGAGTTACATTATATACCGGTACTAGAGGGGTGGCTGAGAGTTACATACCGGTACTAGAGCGGTGGCTGAGAGTTACATTATATACCGGTACTAGAGGGGTGGCTGAGAGTTATATACCGGTACTAGAGGGGTGGCTGAGAGTTAAATACCGGTACTAGAGGGGTGGCTGAGAGTTACATACCGGTACTAGAGGGGTGGCTCAGAGTTATATACCGGTACTAGAGGGGTGGCTGAGAGTTACATACCGGTACTAGAGCGGTGGCTGAGAGTTACATACCGGTACTAGAGCGGTGGCTGAGAGTTACATTATATACCGGTACTAGAGGGGTGGCTGAGAGTTATATAGCGGTACTAGAGGGGTGGCTGAGAGTTAAATACCGGTACTAGAGGGGTGGCTGAGAGTTACATTACCGGTACTAGAGGGGTGGCTGAGAGTTATATACCGGTACTAGGAGGGTGGCTGAGAGTTACATACCGGTACTAGAGGGGTGGCTGAGTTAAATACCGGTACTAGAGGGGTGGCTGAGAGTTACATACCGGTACTAGAGGGGTGGCTGAGAGTTATACACCGGTACTAGAGGGGTGGCTGAGAGTTATATACCGGTACTAGAGGGGTGGCTGAGAGTTACATACCGGTACTAGAGGGGTGGCTGAGAGTTATATACCGGTACTAGAGGGGTGGCTGAGAGATATATACCGGTACTAGAGGGGTGGCTGAGAGATATATACTGGTACTGGAGGGGTGGCTGAGAGTTATATACCGGTACTAGAGGGGTGGCTGAGAGTTACATTATATACCGGTACTAGAATTGAGAGACGGTATAAACAAAAAACTGATAACCCTTTCAATCAGATTACCTGTTTGCAAGTTTCTATATGTATGAAGGGGACAAGAGGCAATGCTGCACGTAACAAGTGTCCCACCAAAAGTTGAAAGATTGATAGGAAGATAAATTCTATATATATTAGAGTACAAATGTATGGACGCACGGAGCTTGCAAGAGATTCAGAGAAATAAATACCCCTTCGAGAAATGCGGTATGAGTGGAACCTCCCCACACCTATGAACAATACTCGATACATGAGCGCACTCTGCCCCTATCCAGAGCAAGAATATGTGTGGGGGTGAAGAACCCACAAAGAAAGTTGAGCACACCTAACTTCTGGGATGAATATTTAGCAAAAGTAGTAATATGATTTTTCCATGAAAGGACCGGAAAAAATGAAATGCCAATATTACTGAGAGAAGCTGAAGGGATGATCTTTGTATTTTTGGAGGATAAGGGAAAGTCTTGTGGAAGATCGTGACTGGTACATAAAAGGAGAACTTGGGTTTTAGAAGTAACAAGATTCTGTCTGCCCATATCGGAGATAGTTACCCCCCCCCCCCCGACATATTAACTTACGAAAGTTAGGGGTTGCCCGAGCGCCCGGTATTTCCCCCACAACAGTCTTTCTCACACTGAGGGACCGTTAGAAGTTGGAGGAATTTGAGGTTGCCATCAACCGACAGATCATGATCTAACTTACCGAGCTCAATATGACGCAAATTGCGTCATAAACTTATTATTGAGCTATTTCACTAAGTTCATATGACCCGATCGCGTCATATGATACTTTTTGGCGAAACCGCCAAGAGGAGAGGGTTAATAGATGAGAAGATGGGCGTGCTATGGCCTCATTACGTGAGGTTTGAAGTGATTACATGGTGGGTCGTTGTGGTAACCTAGTTGAATAGTGTAAGGTAGAGTCATCACCATGTAAGTAGATAGGAATAGGGATATAGTTGAAAATATCACTAAGGAAATTATAAGGAGAACTGAAGACAAGACAGAACCTTGAGGAATACCGGAGTTGATAGGTTTATGAACCGAGCGATGGCCATATACAGTATATATATATATATATATATTTTTGTTTTGTTTTGGGTTTGAAAAGATTATTAGGACATTCTCTAAAAACACACATAGACAGAGGAGTTAGTATTGTAGGGCAAGTGAGTGGGGGAGGATGGGAAGGGGTAGGTGGTGCGGGGTTTGGTATTGGTGATGGTGAGGGTCTAGGCTATAGTGTGCGAGAGGGTCCTGGTTAAATCGGAGGAGTCGGGTTGCTTGAACTCCTCCTCGTCCTACATGGCCCACTTACGCACTGGGGTTCCCTTCATGGTGTGGGGGAAGTTCTCTTCCTGCACTGACCAGCCCAGCCCTGAGTCGCAAAGCATAGATTCTCTTTCACCTGATGTAGGAGTCAGGGTCCCTGAACTCCCCTGAGGAGTTCGGAGGAATCCCCTCTTCAACTTGTCCCCTATGATGTGATTGCGTTGTATCTGTTGTTAAGCGGTCCCCCTGTAATGGAGTTGTCTCTGGTGATAGTAGTCCCCCTGGTATCTGAAAAGGTGGTGTCCAGGTGGATGGGACTCAATAGCCTTGGTGGGCAACCCATCTAGGGGAATAAACCCGAAACAAATTACCGATGGGCGACATGCTAATCGGTGCCACTTAGAGGTGGTGATCTCTATACCAGATAACAGCTAACAGATGGGGAGATTGCAGGCGCCAATCGAACAAGGCAATACCCAGGGGAGGCCTATAGGCATATGATAAGTTCCTGGAACTCCTGGCTCAGTTGCCTGGATTCCCTTACTGTTTCTGTGTGTGCCTCAGCTACACAGAGTGATCCAGCTATCTCTCACAAGCAACTCCTGCCATCTACTGTACTTCACTACACCAAATAAGCACACCAGAATTCTTTTACTCGTCCCTACCTGAGTCTGATTCAGTAGTTTGTTCGTCCTCATTTATGTTTATTCGGTCTGGCTTGAGTTTTGTCGTCTCTACCTGCTTTCAACTCTGGGTGAGGCACTTGTCACAGGCAGCTCTGCCTTTTATCTCCCTCATCCAAATAGATAGAAACACCTACACATATATATATATATACAGTATATATAGAGACCCCCCTTCTAAGAGATATATATATATATATATATAATAATAATAATAATAGTTCTTAAAGCTAGCGCATGCTAAGCTAGCTAAGGATAGCTCAATAAGGCCGATTAGGCGTATTTCCATTGGGGTCCTGTACTACTACCCCATCCCTTTGCTCATGAGGGATGGTAACGACTCAGTGCTTGTGAAAAATCTTGAATGCGCCGAGCGTGGGCGCGAACCCGGGCCTTCTGGGTGGAAGTCCGAGACGCTAGTCACTACACCAAGCGAGCCGCTTGGTGTATATATATATATATACTTTAATCATATTTATTCGAAATCAAATCAATCTCCACCAATGTCACAGAATACACAATTGCGGGTCACAAGTTTTATTTAATCTACTAGCTAGGGTACACAGCACATATCCATTTTATTTGAATCTTACATATATAGAAATAAGTTCAGGTATACATATGGAATAAATAACACTATTCCTAAATCATGTATAAGTTATTTTCATCAATAATAAGATCAAGTAAATACAAGATGATGCATATACATCTAAAGAATAAACGCACACAGAGCGGTTAGTCTCAAACAATAACTGATATCCTGAGCTTTGAAAAGGAACGCGAGGTATAGCGTAAATCAAGGTAGGTCAATAGTACTGAGGTCACATGTATTCAGTGATGGCAAGATATGGAATTAAGGATATCAGATGAGGTATAAATAACTGGGAAGTTGGATCGATATTCAGAGTATATAAATCTCTATCAACTCATATAAGTACAAATACAGATATTAGTTCATGGAACAGAGGATAAATTATTTTAGCCCGTGTGAAAGGCTGAGGTCTCGTCGTTGAAATATTAACGCGATGTGGTATAAATAGAAGTTAATAATTAACTCAAATAACGCTTAGTCTGAGTTTGAAATCAGGAAGCATGAATACAATTGGTTTAAATAAGAGACAAAATATTTAATACTCTCTGTGAACACTTATACGTACCCTGCAAATAATATTCAACATAGAAAAAGATCTGTTCGGGTGTTCACAGGTATTTATGTGTAGTGTGCGGGTATTATTTCCAAACGAATATATCTATAAACCTTAAATGTAATATAGGAATATATTTTACAAAGTATATAGATAAATCAATCCCAGGACAGAGTTTATATGTTCTCTCGATACGAGCAAAGATTGCTAGAAGACGAGAATAATTAATCTCGGAGGTTTACGTTAAATTGAACACATAACATATCCTATATAACCGCGATAATCGCCAAATGCATAAGAATCACAAACACACTTAATTTGGGTTGAAGTACAAAGGAGTAAAAAGGAAATCAAGCAACAACAGATCTAGTGACCCTTCTAGGCTGCTTGTCCTCCAAAACACTGAGGATCAAGTGTCCAAACATTGGTTTAGAGTGGGTAAGGGAACATTGGAAAGGGAATTACTGCCCTGGAACTAATGTCCGTGGCAGGACATAGGAGAAAGCAGCCGCCAGGGATCTGGTCACACGTGGCGACTATAGTGCGGTGTCCGTCTGCCTGCTTGAGCCAGGGATAGACGATACCTTCACACGGTATAGCTAGAAAGGGCACTTCTAGGCACAACACACTCTCTCGGTCCTCCAGCACTCCTCACAGCTTGTAGGATACTTTTCAAGGGGATTTTGGCTAGCCCCTACGGAAGTATTCTCCTAGTTGACTTGGTCACGTATACTCCAACACAGAAAACCCGTGCTAGACAGTGAATCAACTTTGCCTAACAATATCCTATTTTTGATCAGGTAGTATTACACATTACAGATAGGGACATGGCTGATGTGTTTTGGAATATGAGAGGCATGAGAATTATAGTTTTTGAATTATTGCTCGGTTATCTAAAGTTTTAAAAATAATAGTATATACATGTTTATATGGGCAATGGTATCCTTTATTTATCAACTCTGCGTAAGCAGAGTTTGGTATCGCCCCCCCGTATAGTGGGTACCACACGAAAAAAATGTCTGTCGTCGGCATTGTCGTTGTTGTCGTTGTCCGTCTGTCTCGGAACTCCTCTTAGACCGTTAGACGGATTTTCACCAAATTTCACACGAACATTTGTTGCGTGAATGCGAACGTCAGTCAAAAATGATTTTTTGAATTTATGCAATAGTTATGATTTTAGGTCCAAAATATGGTTTTACCCTCCCCCCCTCTCATCCCAGCCCCCCCCCCCCCCCCCCCCCCCCCCCCCCCCCCCCCTCCCTCAGCAATGATGGCATTCTTAGTGTGTGAGCCACACTAAGAACGCATTCGTTCTGGGGGCGAAAACATCTTGCTACGTATTTGCTAGGTTAAGTTAGTTCAGTTGGCATTAGAAGTGATGGTAGTAATATTTGGATTTATGGTGATAGTAGTGATAATGGTGATAATAGTAGTGATGATGGTTGTAGTTGTATTGATGATGATGACAGTAGTGATGATGACAGTAGTAGATATGATGGTGACATTACTAGTACAGTAGTAGTAATGATGGTCATAATAGTAGTGATGATGGTGACACGTAATTATGATAGTTGTAGTGATAATAATGACAGTAGTGATGATGGTAGTGACGATGGTGTGAGTATTAGTGAAGATGGTTAAATTTGTAGTGATGATGACAATAGTTGGTTATAGTAGTAGTGATGATGTTAACAGTAGTAATGATGATTGTAAGATGGTGGTGATGATATTACTAATGATGGTTGATAGTTGTAGTATCAATGATGATAGTAGTGATTAACCCTTATTTAGCGGCGAGCAACATAAGTCGAGTTAAATAAAGCTGGACTATGTGGCGGCGCTCGACATAACTCGAGTGGCAATTTCAGCACGTAATGTGGCTGAGAGAGAGAGACAAGTGGTGGCAGGAGACTAGCGAGCGTATGACTGCTCCAGACCACCGCGGCGAACCTACTGACACAAATATCATCCCTCTCTCACTCGCTACATACTCAATTATGTACTGAAAGTACCGAATTACCTGCTTTTTGCACTCGCGTTGCACGGTTATTGCAAGAAAACTATCCATCATACAAGGATCGTTATGGTGTCATTCGAAAGCTCTGTTTATGCCCTTTCAGGGATAGGTACTTGTTTTACGTTCTGGGTCTTATTTAGGCATGAAAATGATCACGTAAACAGCCCTATTTTGGCTAAAAACACCCCGCTGTGCGGTACACATAAATAAACCGCATAGCCCGCTCGTAAGGTGTTAAGATGGTAGTGACAATGGACAGTGATGATGGTGAGAGTAGTAGTGATGATGATCATAGTAATGGTGATGACAGTATTTGTGATGATTGTGGCAGTTGTTATCGGGAATTTAGATAAAGAGGTTAAATTACATATCACTGGTACATGAAATATCCCAACAAATAGTTATAATATAATTACCGACAAGGTATTCGTCGATGGGTGTAATCCAGTCCCCCACACGCGGCTAATTCAATTGCATGACATGTAGGAATGTTCACATAATACAATATCGATACAATGAACTTAGCTTAGAGGACTGGTGATGTAAGACTGTTTTTAATATTGTTATTAGTTGTAGCACATGGTGAACTGTGGGTTGAGTCAGGGCCGGGGGAGGAGATGTTGACTGTACGGTGTTGTTTGAGAGACTAAAGGGCCGGCCTCCGATCGCTTGGCGAAATTACATATGGCTGCCGGCTCATAATAATTATAACCCATAACTTGGTTTCATAATACATCTAGAGCTGATGTAGATATTTATACATTACAGTTAATATTTAACCTAACTTAAGAATAAACTACAATACACAAAGAACCAGCCGAAATCGTACAAGCGATACGATACCGCCAAATTCAAATGTCCTATTGGACCAAAACCTGTCGGGATCATTACCCTATTCCCGACATATTGCCCGCCACCAAAAATGATATACAGGAACAAAAAAAGGACATCGAAGTCAAAGATCACCTTGTTGGATCTTTGATCTCCAAAGATCCACGGAACTCATAGCCGTCCTCCTTTTGGGACGAGCGCCACCTGAAGCCTGAGGAGGATCATCCCTCTCATCATCTGCTGCCCCACCTTGAGGAGCACTGTCACCAGCACTCTCCTGCGGAGGGGTATCAGTAGAGACGCCAGGATAATCCGGCAGTTCTACATCCTGCTCCAAGGGATATAACCTCACGACTGGGCGAGTAGTAACCCCAGTCGAAGTTCGTATTTTAGCAACCCTTATAAGACCATCAATGCCCTGGAACAAATCGATAATCCTCCCAAGCTTCCAAAATAACCTAGGACGCTCATCATGAATCAGGACGATATCCCCGATACGAGGCCATCGTTGATTCGTCCCTTTGATCTTATGAGAGTGACGCTCGCGAAGAGACAGCAAATATTCTTGGGTCCACCGTTTCCATAGATCGTCGGACACCTTGTTTACATACTGGAAGCGACGACGTGTGGCGTCAGCATTGCCGAACGTAGGGTCATGCAGATCTTCGTCATTTACGGACGATCTAGGAAAGGTATTAAGGGTTCGTCCACGTGTCATCATGGAAGGCGAAATGGGTAAGAGGTCATCAACATCTGCCGAGGTATAGGTCAAGGGCCTGTCGTTGACTAACATCTCAATCTCTATTAAGATGGTTTGCAACTCCCGTCTGGTCACCAGTGCCCTTCCTAATACCTTCTTCAAGGCAGATTTGACGATACCGATTGTTCTCTCCCAATCGCCCCGAACCATGGTGCACGTGCTGGTATAAATCTCCATTGACAACCCTTTCCAGTGAGGGTAGCCACAACCTGCGGGTCATCCATTAAACTCTGGAGATATTTAGAGGCCCCGACAAAACAAGTCGCATTATCGCTCATAATAATTTGAGGGAAACCATTGCGGCCTGCAAAGCGTCTTAGAGTATGCAAAAACCCCTCACTGGATAGGTCGTCAATCAATTCAATATGAATCGCTCTGGTTACCGCACATGTGAATAGGACGGCATATACCTTTATGATATTACCGGGCGATTCTCTAACATGAATCGCTCCGGTGTAGTCTACCCCGGTTACCTGAAATGGTTCAGTCCTTTGTACCCTGAACTCAGGCAAGGGAGGTAGATCAACTGGGGAGTAAGGCTTACCCTGTAATCTTTTACAGATCGTACAGCTATTGTGGATCCCTTTAATTGCTTGTCGCATCTTAGGGATCCACCAACGTTGTCGCATATACGCCAGAACATAATTTACGCCAAAATGTAGGCAGGTCCGATGGCATTGGCGAATCAACAGTTTGGTAATCAAATGAGAGGAGCTAAGGAGGACAGGATATTTCGCAGAATCAATAATGTCCGCTTTTTGTATCCTGCCTCTACACTTAATAATGCCTCCTTCCATATATAATCCTAGCTGCCTCATTAAGTTTGAGGGTTTGGCCTTTGACTCCTTGCTCAGGATTTGATGTTCAGTAGGATAAGATTCCTTTTGTACTAAACATATTAGTTTTGCTTCTGCTGATCTCAATTCATGGAGTCTGATATGCTTCGAATCTTCACTAAGGAAAGACCCGTGAGCCCGACTTCTCATGTTATTAATGAAACGGTATATCCATGCAAATACCCGTATTACTTGATCATAGCTGCCGTAACGTTCCCACTCTACCAACTTGTTATCCTGATGTATAGTACTCACATTCGAACTACTTAACACATCATCTTGGGGCCGACTTGAAGGATTAGATATGTATTCCCTGAAATCCTGAGGCCACTCGGTTGGAGATGTAAGCCATGGAGGTCCATGCCACCAAATAGAGGAAGACATAAACTGCTGTGCTGAGATCCCCCGGGAAATTATGTCACTGGGGTTATCCCTGGTGCTCACATAGCGAAATGTAGCTGTAGAAACTAAGTTATGAATCTCATCAGTGCGATTAGAAACATAAACAGGTAACACTTTCTGGCTGTGTACCCATGAAAGCGCTATTTGACTGTCGCTCCAGACATAGACGTTATTAATCTGTAGTATGTCTGTATAAGCATCCAGTGTAAACTTTATTAGACGAGCAGACAGAAGCAATGCAGTAAGTTCTAATTTAGGAACTGTAATCTTCTTTATAGGGGCTACTTTGGCCTTCGCTATAGCCAGCGTCGCTTCACTACCATTACATATGTATATGGCAGTACCGTACGCACTATTACTAGCATCAGAAAAGGCATGTAGATCCACCTGGTGACCACCAATAACCTGACGAGGAAGTTGGACCTCGCAACATGCGGAAAGGTCCGACCGAATCAACCGCCAAGTATCCTGCAACTCAATCGGGAGGGGCGTGTCCTAATCTAGTTTTAACCGCCACAGTTGCTGTAAAAACATACGAGCACGGATTGTAACAGGCAGCAAAAAACCTAGGGGATCAAACAACCTCGCTGACAAGCTTAAGCAGTTTCGCTTGGTCATAAGCTCACTGCCGCATGGGGTGTGACAGAAGGATATACAATCTGTGGTAGTGTCCCATTTGTGGCCTAAAAACTTCACCTCACTATTCTCAGTAGCTACACCGTCAGAAGCAAATTGACCTTTCAAAAGATCACTATTAGTGGCCCATTCTATAAAGGATAAATGAGCCTTGGCAAATATATCACGGATCTCCCAGCATCTCTTGAGCAATAAATCTTCATTGTCTCCGGTGCCTTGAAGATTGTCCACATAGATCCCTTGCTTGATCTCATTCTTGAAGTCAGGATCTAGTCCAGCCTCCTCAAGATGACGCAAGATAGTAGCGTTGAGAAGGAACTGGGAACAGGTCGCCCCGAATAAGACGACTCTGAACCTGTAGACCAGGTACTCCGAATCTAGATCCATTGGGTCCCGTGGCCATAAAAATCTTGTCGAGTCCCTGTCTTCACGATGGAGTTGAAGCATCAGGAAGGCCTTCTCAATATCGGCGACCCATGCAAACTTATGACATCTGAAGCGCAACATAATTTGCGCTAGATCAGAGACCAGGGACGGACCCGTGTACAGACAATCATTCAGGCTATAGGAGCGATCACTGGATTTAGCAGAGCAGTCATACACAATACGAACAGGAGTGGTGGAACTGTCCTTTTTAATCCCATGGTGAGCAAGGTAATGGATGTCATCCCCATACTCACTGAGATCTACTCTCTCCACAAATCCACGTTGTACCTGCTCGGCCAAAACTGCCGCATAAGTCTCGCAATAACTTGGATTCTTGACAAACTGCTTCTGAAGCCCACGCAACCTACCAAGTGCTAGATGGAAATTAGTAGGTAATTTACTCTTGTTATCATTCCAAGGGAGCCTTACCACATACTGACCTCTGCCAGAGTCATACGTTACAGTCTCTTCATACGAGCTTAACGCTAGCTTGGACTCACGATCAAGTTCATGTGGGTCAATTCCAATATTGTCCAAGTCCCATAGCTTATCTATATCAGTACATGTATTATCAGGCACATTTGGCCGAATATATTTATCTATGGGGCTTACTGCTACCTTGAGGACCGTAACCACCTCCACCTGTGTGTCTTTAGAGGAAGTGGCATAGGATCCAGAAATGGCATACCCTTGGATCGTGGGGAGCATTATAAGCTTATCTACCCGCCGATATCCAGGGTGAACCAGGTCGTAGTAATAATCAGCTCCGACCAGTAGCATAATACCATTGTTAGCAGAGAGTTGATCATCAGCCAGTTTATAACCCTTGCTTCTGAGATATTTCAAATGTGGTTGAATCTCTGATGCTATATAGAAACTGGGTAGTGTGTCGACCACAACAGCCTTGATGGGACATACCTTTTTTCTATAAACATATGAAATCTCCACAATATCATAGTCACTGGAATCTATTTCACCAGTGAAACCATGGAGACGCAAATTCTCTTGACCCTTGCTGGTACACTTGAGCTGGGGTAATGATGACCGCAGAACGAATGACCTCTGTGAGCACTGGTCAAGTAAGGTGCGCATCATTATAGTATTATTATTACTCCCCACTACTGGCAGCATAATAGTAGGAAGCAATTGACATTCTCGAGAAGCAATGGACATGGCAGATACTTTATCACCCTCGCTCTTACCTTTCTCATGTGACTCTTTGGGAGTTCTCCCCTTTTCTTTGCCGTCGTGCCGATCAGACTGGGTGCAAAGGGAAAACCAATGTTTCCCCTTGCAATACTTACAAGGGTTGATGTAGGAATTGGTGCAGGTACTGTTGAAGTGGTCTCTTGCCAGACAGCTGGTACATAACTTAAGCGATTTAGCCTTGCTAACCTTCTGTGTAGCCTTAGGATACTTAGGACACTGATACCACAGATGACCGTGGACACTGCACAACTTGCAACCTAATGGTATTGGCCTTTTCTGTTTAGGAGAAGTCTGTACCGGGAAAGCTGCAGTAGATGGCGACATCTCCACTTGTCGGTAGTGTCCAGTACTCTCCATATTGAAGACTTCAGTCTGGTACACCTGCACCAACGCTTCCAAGTTTAGTGGAGAGTCGCTTAGTTGTCGTCGTAAGATTTCCCTTAAGGGAGAGGGTATCTTATTCAAGATATTCACACTAAATATCTCCTCCTTGGTGACGGCCATTGTCTCCATAGATCGGAGGAGGCTCTCAAAGGAGGCATAGTACTCCTTTAGGTCCGCCACATCATAGGATGGAGGATCTAGTGTGAAGAATTTGGTAATTAAAGCGGTCTTGATGACTTCCACTCTCCCGTAAGTTCTCTTCAGCAACTCCACTGCAGACTCGTAGCTGGTAGCTTCTAGCTTGTACCCATCGACTAACTTCAATGCCTCCCCTTTCAATTGACCACGGAGATATGTGAACCTTTGGATGGATGTGAGTGTTTGATTATGATGGACGGAACACTCAAAAATATCCCAAAATCCAGTCCAGGTAGCCGAATCCCCGGAAAAGGTAGGCAAAGTAAGCTTCGGCAGGTTAAAACCAGTCGCCTTTGGTGTACCGGTATCCTTAACAGAGGTTGATTCTTGGGTGGAAGATAGTCTGGCTAAGGCTGTATTAACATTCTCAAAGTACTCAAGATCTGCCGACATTTCTTCTTCCACATCGTCAGTAACTGTCAGTAAACCATATACCTGCTGAGCATAACTATCATAAGTAGCTAGCGATTTAGTAACAGTAGCAAATTTACCCTTTATTTGATCAGCCGTGGCACTTATTAAAAATTCATCAAGATCTCTTAAACATCTATTTAAACTTCCCTTCATCCCTCCCTTAAGAATCTTAAGTTTCTTTAAATCTGTCATCGTTAAGGTCTAATTTTAAGCAACTTAAACTACAATGAGGTCAGACTACAAACCGTTAATCGCTTAGGAATCAACAGCGGCAAACCCCCATTACTTAATAAATTACTCAAAAAGAATTACATAATACCTACAGTCCCCTTAATATAAACTAACGAAAGGAAATTATCTGACTAGACAAAAGAATTAAATACTAAATCCATTAAAAGAAAGGGTAAGGTGAAGCACTAATTATTGTAAGCCCTTTATAGGTAAGCCTAGTTGGTTAAGCTACAATCATGAGGTCTGACTATTAACCGTCAATCGCTTAGGAATTAACAAAGACCGACACTCATGACCGCCACTTTAAGCAACTAGGCCTAGGCTATTATGAAATTTAAAGATAAAAGGTCACATGAGAACCCTCCCCACTAGCAAAATTAAGAACGAGTCCCACAATGACACAACACAACTAACACCACAGGCACACCACCAAAGCGATTGAATAGCCACCACAGACACCTGCAGGCCTAGACTGCCTAGCCTAGCCGAAGAGCGCAAAATGGGGACCGACGAAACTACCCCTACCCCAATTTCCAGCCCAGCTAACCCACCAAAAAACGCCAAGGAACACACGCCCAAAAAAAACCCTGGAAACTAGTCCCAAAAAAGATAGAGACGGCGCCTAGACGGTAAAAAACACGAGGGAAGAAGCTGGACCTAAACTAGGGAAATGGCAGGCGGCCAACAACGCGCGAGGCGGCAGCCATTTGTAAGCCCACAAGCGTCAAGGAAGCAAACAAAACGGCACTACAGTAAGGAAGCTTTAGGGCACGAAGGACCAATATTTATCGGGAATTTAGATAAAGAGGTTAAATTACATATCACTGGTACATGAAATATCCCAACAAATAGTTATAATATAATTACCGACAAGGTATTCGTCGATGGGTGTAATCCAGTCCCCCACACGCGGCTAATTCAATTGCATGACATGTAGGAATGTTCACATAATACAATATCGATACAATGAACTTAGCTTAGAGGAGTGAGGACTGGTGATGTAAGACTGTTGTTAATATTGTTGTTAGTTGTAGCACATGGTGAACTGTGGGTTGAGTCAGGGCCGGGGGAGATGTTGACTGTACGGTGTTGTTTGAGAGACTAAAGGGCCGGCCTCCGATCGCTTCGCGAAATTACATATGGCTGCCGGCTCATAATAATTATAACCCATAACTTGGTTTCATAATACATCTAGAGCTGATGTAGATATTTATACATTACAGTTAATATTTAACCTAACTTAAGAATAAACTACAATACACAAAGAACCAGCCGAAATCGTACAAGCGATACGATACCGCCAAATTCAAATGTCCTATTGGACCAAAACCTGTCGGGATCATTACCCTATTCCCGACAGTTGTAGTGATGATGGCAGTAGTAGTGATTATGATGATTGTGATTGATGATGGTATTAGTAGTGATCATGGTAACCAATCGCAGAGTTGGGTATGCCGTTTTGATTTTGGGCCAAACGGCACGTCTAGTTTATTTAATATTAGAAGTAAGTCTTATGCAGCTTGGATAAGACAGGATAAATAGTTTTACATTTGTATAGCCTCTTAGTATTTATGCGTTTCTATGCAATAGTTTGGTTGTTGGTTGGAATCTTCTTATTCGTCTGGGTAGAGAGACGGAAAGGAAGGAGGCTGGTGGCGTAATTCCATAAAGTACGTCTCATCGTAATTTAAATCTGGTTCCTGTGGTGATGCTTGGTCCTTTGGGGTGAGCGGCCATGTTTTATTGACCGCCTGGGGGAAATTAGCAAAAAGGTTTCTGACCATATCCGGAACGTATTTTAAGGGGCCAGGTGAACCTAGTTTTCTATCTGGCTTCTGGTGTAGGTGATTTTTGGTTTAGAGGGTAGACTTATTCTTGCTTCTTCTTCTGCTGGTTATGGCCGCAATTTTGCAAGGTAATATTTGGGCTCTTCTGGTTGTGGGAACGGGTTTTTAATTGCTGTTGGCTTATCTTTTTCCAGCCCTGTCATCTCAATATATATATATATATATATATATAGATGAAGAGGATACACAGGGTAGCAGCAAACAGCATGGTGCAGGATACAAATGATGACCAGGTGGGGGGCCAGTACTTTATTTAGCAGTCAGACAAACGTTTCGACACTCGTGTGTCATCTTCAGTGTTTTAGAAAACAATAATAAAACATATAGCAAATATTTAAAAATTAAATCGCGAAAAGCGAGTGTATTAGAACTAAAAATGTAGCCTACACTGGGAAATATTTAATCACAATGGATATGTAGAGGGGCTGCCGAAAGGCAGTTATTAAGGGGGGATCTTTCTTTAAATATATATAGAGACTCTAAAATCCTAAGGTTACCGGTATTACAGGAGCCAAGAATGCTAAAATCTGTATACCTTACAGCAAGGTTACAACCGTAGCAATGCTCTCTCACGGCTGAATGAGGAGGGTTACTGATGGGGAGGCCGGTTCTACTGGACTGACCCTTGTGCTCATCCATCCTTACTTTGAGAGCTGGTATTGTGCTCCCAATGTAGCCATTTTTGCAAAATGGACAGGTAAATTTATAAACGATGGATGAGCGAAGTTCAGTGGGAAGTCTATCTTTGTAGTGAAACAGGGATCGAATCTTAAATTAATTCTTGTGAATTATTTTAAAATTGATATGAGGGAAGAAATTAGGTAATGTGTTGTTCAGTAATCTTTCTATTTTTTCTGATACCTTTCCAAGAAAGGGTAAACTAATATAAAAATCCTCCTTTTTAGCAGTGAGCACAGGTTGTCTAGGTTGGTACAATTTATTTCCTCAATTGCTTGTTGAAGAGGTCACTGGTGAAGCCATTATTAATAAAAAAAAGTCTCTAAGGAAGGATATCTCGCAGTGAAAAAGGCTGTATGTCGAAGTCAAGTGGTACGCCCTGTGAAGAAGGGTTTTAATTGCATTAATTTTGAATCTGAGTGGACAGTAGCTAAAGAAGCTAATACCGAGACCGGAAAAGGTGGGTTTTCTAAAGATTGAGATAACAAGTATGTCATTAACTTTGGTAAGTAGAAGGTCGAGGAATGGCAAAGTGTTATTTACCTCGTTTTCGCTAGTGAATTTTATATTTTTGTGCTGTTTATTTAGGTAATTTAGAAACAAGGGGGTATGACTTTTATCTTTAAAGACCAGCAGGGTGTCGTCGACATATCTACGGTAGAGGATAGGTTTGAAAGTTGGAGGGCAGTTGTCTAGCCAGATTTGTTCCCAGTAACAGAGGAAAACATTGGCTAAAGTACTGCCTAGTGGGGATCCCATAGCTACCCCATCAGTTTGTTTATAGATTTGGTTATTAAATATGAAATGGCAATCTTGTACGCATGCTGATAGGACGTTTCTGAAGAAGGATTGACTCATACCCATAAAAGTCTCAGATTGATTGAACAAAAGTTTGACACAAAGGTTCAAAGTTTCAGTTAAGGGGACGTTGGTGAATAAGGAGGTTATATCAAAGCTACATAGGTATGACGAGGGAGGTAATTTGTAGTTTGAGAGGGAAGTGAACAATTCATACGAGTTCATAAGGGTATAATCGTTCGTAGAGAACGCTGATAAAAGTTGGGAGCAAAATTTAGCAAGCTTATAAGAGGCAGTATTATATGCGGCAAGAATGGGCCGAAGAGGGACAGTGGTCTTATGGATCTTAGGGAGGCCATAAAGAAAAGCCAAGGATGAACCTGTAGGCTTCATAGTATTAGCTAATTCCTCCGAGATTGTATTTAAATTTACCATAGATTTAAGTAATCTATTTATTCGATCTTCGATTTTAAGGCTTAGTTTGAAAATATCAGTTTGAATTAGCTTAGTAATTTGGAAACGTCTCTCAGGATGTCGTACATTTTTGAAAAATAGTCATCTTTGTTGAGTAACACAACTCCTTTACCTTTGTCGGGACGACAGACCACTAGGTCTTCTTTCTTACCAAGTTGTTTGAGGATATTTATATCATTTTTTGTAAATATGGGGGAGAAGACATTTTGAGATTTAAAGCCATAGAATTCCTTACAGGCAACATTGCGAATAAATTGGACGACAGACTTAAATTCGACACCGGTAGCCAACCTACAAGTTTTAAGCCTATAGACCAGGCTTTCGAAGGCAGTAAAGTATTGAACAAAAATTGATTTAAACATGGGCAGGTTAAAATCAAGTCCAAAGGACAGCCAACAAGATTCTCTAGTAGACAGAGTTACATTGGAGTAGTTAAAGATAACCTTTTTGGGATCACATGATTTGAGAGCAGAATTGGCACCTAAGTTAACAAGTTTTTTTTCATGAGTCTGTTTTACATTTTTTCTCAAACCTTCAACTATACGTCTTATAAAAGTCTTCAAGCAGATAAAGTCTATATACGAAACTAAGTTGCGCAGTGCATTACGAGATTCATTGACTAATTGTTCAAGATTGTTTATTTCTTTTTCTTTTTCCCAATTACATTGGGAGCACAATACGAGCTCTCAAAGTAAGGATGGATGAGCACAAGGGTCAGTCCAGTAGAACCGGCCTCCCCATCAGTAACCCTCCTCATTCAGCCGTGAGAGAGCATTGCTACGGTTGTAACCTTGCTGTAAGCTATAAAGATTTTAGGATTCTTGGCTCCTGTAATACCACCTTAGGATTTTAGAGTCTCTATATATTTTTAAAGAAAGATCCCCCCTTAATAACTTCCTTTTGGCAGCCCCTCTACATATCCATTGTGATTAAATATTTCCCAGTGTAGCTATGTTGAGGCTACATTTTTAGTTCTAATATACTCGCTTTTCGCGATTTAATTTTTAAATATTTGCTATATGTTTTATTATTGCTTTCTAAAACACTGAAGATGACACACGAGTGTCGAAACGTTTGTCTGACTGCTAAATAAAGTACTGGCCCCCCACCTGGTCATCATTTGTATCCTGCACCATGTTGTTTGCTGCTACCCTGTGTATCCTCTTCATCTGTTACTTGAGATTCCCCAAGAACAAACCCATCACTGATATATATATATATATATATATATATATATATATAAAACATGAAAAATATTGATTCTTGTGGTAAAACTATATGCGAATATGCTTCCACACTAAAGGTGTGTAGAAAAGGGTAGGTAGGTATTTGTTCTGTACTCTTCTGTGGATTTCCAGTGACTGGAAATCCACAGAAGAGTACAGAACAAATACCTGACTCTGGAGCCAGCCACTCTTGCAAATTTTTATAATAACTGAAGATCTACGAAAGTAGAAAAATGCATTTTAACACTTTTACATAAACATTATTTTAATATGTACACAACAGTCCGAGCCTTCTAATAAGATACTCGGACATACTTTTTAAACCCATATTTTGTGCATGCAATATATTTTAGATGCAATTTAATTTTAGCACTAAAATTTTTTAAACTTTGTGCAGTGAACCTACCCTTTTCTACACACCTTTAGTGTGGAAGTATATTCGCATATATATATATATATATATATATATATATATATATATATATATATATATGTATATATATATATATATCCCTATAGTGGGTGTCCCAGGAGGAAAATTCATAAATTTGGGAAATTATAAAACAATGTACTCTAAGCATAACCTGTTCCTTAACAAAAAGTTCAAATTTCAAACTTTAAAAATATATTGAATGTTTTATGTAGTGTCCTCCCCCACATCACTGTAATGGAGTCTTCCATGTCAAATAGTTTCCAACTGGTCCAAAGAGAGCTAATATGTCTCTAATCATTTTGGAACATACAGAATTAAAATATCTTTGTAATAACATGGTATAATAATTGCAGTTAGATGGAGGTGTGGTAGGCACCCTTATGGGGAAATACATAGGAAATTACCATTTTCAACATGAAATATCTCAATATTGGTTAAGAATCAGAACATGTCTTATTGGACATTTTAGGACATACCTTGTTTTATAATATGAACTATCTGGCTAAAGTGTTTTTTGTCACTTTCAAACTAAGTATTTTTGCGCTGTTTATCTCTCCCCTTATTCAACTGAGTATCCAATTTTGTTTACTATCTAACTTGAAAAATGGAACACATTCTACCCATCTCTCCTTCCACAGAAATCTGTATCTTCGAACATTTCAATGTTCACCTCTCCTCCCATTTCACTGACTGATGAACATTCCCAAATTACCTACAGCAGTTAGTCCAGCACCCTACTCAAAACCTGACCGCCTTGATCGGTCCAACATGCTTGGCATATTTCTAACTTCTAATCCTTCTACTTAAGGGGAGATTTCCACTTGAGGGATGTTTTTCTTTACCCCCTTTCTCCCTCATGTTTAGCCCCATTGTTTTATAGATTTTAAGACGTTCACCCCATTGGTTTGGCGATTTTAAGAACTTTCACCCCATTTATGTCACTTTTAAGACCTTTCGTGTCATTTAGGTGTCGATTTTTTCCTAGTGAGTGATAGCGAGCCTGTAATTTAAGAGGAACCGGCCTTCGGCCGGGAAATTTGTCTACAATTTTGTTTTACAAATTTATCTTGAAAGGGGGTCAAGGGGGTGTAATTTCAAGCTTGATGGAAGTCTAGGAAACACACTAAAAACCTCCCCTTAAGCTGTTAACATTTTGTCTCCATTGGGGTCCTCTAGAGTTCTCAGCTTTATCTCTGTTACCTGTCTTATCTCTCCAGTACAGACATCCAATCCTCCCAGCCGGCGGCACTTGTGGCAGTTTGGCGCTGCCGACTGGGAGGCTCTTCGGCAGTACCGCCTTGATTTTCCATGAAATTATTTTTGCTTTCGTGGCCAGGGACCCTCAGAGTATGCAGAGTGCATAACCTCTAGGGCAGGGGTTCTTAACCTTTTTTTAATCATGGACCCCTTTGAAAATCTGTTGAAACCTATGGACCCCCTCCCAGGAAAAAACACAGATACGAAATGTTGCATGCAATGAACACACTTATTGTATTGAAAATTGATTGCCTCATACACAGGGTGTCAATTCCCCCCCCCCCCCCCCCAAAAAAAAAACAATAAATAAATGTGTGTTATCATTATATTTCCCCAATCCGTTATCATTATAGCACGACTGAGCGCCGAAGCTGTGAACTCTAGGTGGGTCCAGGGGCATGCACCCCCGGAAAAATTAGAAATTTAGAGTGCCTTAAATAGCATTTCCTGCTTCCTGAAGGCAGTCAAAAAGGAAAATATGAGGGACCAAATACTTTGCAAAATTAGTATTTTTATTTGTTGTCCACATATTTTGTTGTTATGTGTATGAAATGAGACAAAGGCAGATTGCCTGTAACGAGTGTCTCTCCCAAAGCTGAAGGAGTGACAGGGCCGAATTCAAGGGACGTTGGGGTCAAAATACCTGGACACACGAAGTTTAAAGCAGTTTAAGTCATAGGATGAAGGATATTTTGATTGAGGGAGAGGGTTACAGAGTTCACTTTTTGAGTAGAAGAAGACTGAGAAAATTTGCCAATTCTTGGGTTGAAGAGCTGGACAGAATAGGAGTGGGACTGTGTTGAAAGGCGGGTGCCTAATTATACTCTCCGCAAGGAAGGGGGTATGCACTGATAGAGCTCTGAAGAACATTGATTGTTGTAATAGCGATAGTAGAGTGAAAGAGATGCAACATTGCGGTGTGTAGAAAGAGATTGTGATGAACAGCTATAGCTGGGTAGGCATTTCGGCGACATTGGGGTGAAACGGTTAGCGGTAAGTATAAAATAAAAAAATATATGTGATGCATAAATCCAATAGATATGCACGTGTATACCGCTTATATATTATATTATCATATTTATAAGGGACTAGGAGGGCCTCTTATAGACCCACATAGGCGTGCTCTCCCTATCACCGCCCGAGCAAGACTGAAGAAAATTCTATTATCACTATATTATGACTCTTGCCGTATGATGGGTGTGTAATTTATTTGCTGGTGGATTCTATGTTGAAAAAGCAAGCAAACAATTCTATGAGTCACTTTACAGTAGTTTACACACACACACCTTCACTAGTTGTGAGCTTCAGTAGGACTGAGTCTGATTGAGTAACTCACTCACAGTTACCGTCTCAAGTCGGTATTAACACATGATCGCTTCACGCCCAATACAGATTTTTAGCGGCCCTTCACCCCCTGAAGCCTGTCCATGGACCCCCAAGGGGTCCGTGGACCCCAGGTTAAGAACCCCTGCTCTAGGGCATGGAGGCATACATTACATTTTCTTTTTCTCAGTCTAATGCAAACAAATCTTGGTTTACTCACGCTTCTACTGCTGTCCACAATAAGAAGGACAAATTCAATTGGTAACATCGCCTTCAAATTCACGAATCCTACTTTGTCTCTGTTTCTGCCCGGAATCAAGCAAAATCTATTTTTCGACTCGCCTAAAACTCTTTCATCAATAGTAAATGTGCTGAACTTTCCAACTCTAGCTCTTTCCATTTTGTCTGGTATCTAAGCTCTTTAACAATTTTACCTCCTCCTCTCCTCTCTGACGGCACCACCACCCTCTCTTTCTTTGACAAAGCTGTACTATTTGTTCTTACTTTCGCTAAAAACTCCACCTAGGATGATTCCTCCCTCTTCAACCCCCTCTTACTTACATGCCTAATATCATAATCTCTTCTAAGGATGTCCACTCTGCCCTCTCTGGGGCTAAATACTAAGAAGGCGTAAGGACCGGATGGTGTTCCATCTGCTGTACTCAAAAATTGTTCTTTCATGCTGACTCCCTGCCTAGGTAAACTCTTGCGCTCTGTCTTTCCTCTAACATCTATCCTTCTTGCTGGAAGTTTGCTCTCAAACAACCTGTCCCAAAGAATGGTGACCACTCTCAACCCTTTAATTATCGTCCAATTACTCTTATTTCTTGCATCTCAAATTTTGTTTTATAAACTATTCTGAATTCAAAATATTTTAGGCATTTGTCTTCCCATAATCTACTTACAGATTGCCAGTATGGTTTCCTTAAGATCTGCACTACTGGTAATTTCTTTCTTATCTTACTAACTCTTGATCATCGTCCTTTTGGGACTACAGTGAGACTTTTTCTATTGTGCTATACATATTGAAAACCTTCGATTGAGTCTGGCCCAATTCTCTAATATGCAAACTACCCTACTCGGTGTTTATCTCTCCATCTGTGCCTTTGTCTCTAATTTCCTCTCAGGTAGCTCCATAGCTGCTCAGCGGTTGCGGACCCACATCGCTCACTTTCTCAACCTATCAAGTTGTCAGGCTTCTGTCCTGTTTCCAATTATCTTTCTAATATTCATTAATTGTCTTTTCAACTGTACCTCCAGTCCTATTAATTCATATGCTGATGACGATACCGTACACTATTCAATTAGTTTTCCAGAACGACTCCGCCTGCAATCAATCAAAAACGTACGTGATGAGTCCATAGCCCATATATCGTCTGTCTTTTTTTTTTATGTGATTGAGGGAGGCAAAAGGCATAACTGCCTATAGCGAGTGCCTCCCCCATAGTTGAAAGAGTGACAGGGCCAAAATCAAGGGACGTTCGAGCCAAAATGCCTGGACACACGGAGTTTGAAGCAATTTAAGTCATAGGAAGAGGGAAAGACTGATTCTGGGAGAGAGTTCCAGAGCTCAGCTGTTGAGTAGAAGAAAGTTTGAGAGTAACGTTTCACTCTTGGGTTGGAGATTTGCACAGAGTAGGGGTGGGATTGAGTTGCAAGACGGGTACCATGTGCCCTACGTAAAGGAGGTGGTATGCACTGGGATAGCTCTGAGGAACACTGATTATTATGGTAGCGATAGAATAGCGAGAGATATGCAACATTGCGGCGGAGAGAGAGATTGGAGAGAGTTGGTGAGTGGACGGGAGTTAATGATACGAAAGGCCTTCCTTTCAACTTTGTCTAGGAGAGCGTTGTGAGAGGAACCTCCCCACACATGTGAACAATACTCAATACAAGGGCGCACTCTGCCCCTGTACAGAGCAAGAAGCTGTGCAGGGGAAAAGAACCCCCTAAGGCGGTTGAGCACACCCAGCTTCTGGGAGGCTGCCTTAGCAAGGCTGGTAATATGGTCCTTCCAAATGAGAGCAGATGAAAAAGGGACACCAAGAATATTGAGAGAAGATGAAGGGTTGATTTTTGTATTGTTGAAGAATAAGGAATAGTCCGCTGGGAGATCCTGACGGGTAGATAGATGGAGAAATTGGGTTTTGGAAGCATTAAAGTTAACAAGGTTTTCTCTGCCCCAATTGGAAATAGTATTTAGATCAGAATTTAAGAGTTCTATGGCTTCATTACGTTTGTCGTTTGTCGTTGAGGGATTGCTGGCTGGGGCATTCTGAAAAACTAATGGAGTAGTGTAAGGTTGAGTCGTCTGCGTATGAATGGATGGGAATTAAGGTACAGTTAAGGAGATCATTTATAAAAATTAGAAAGAGAATAGGAGATAGGACAGAGCCCTGAGGAACATCAGAGTTTATAGGGTGAGGAAGTGAACAATGGCCGTCCACAACCGCGGCTATGGAACGGCCGGAAAGGAAATTAGAGACAAAGGCACAGATGGAGGGATAGAAACCGAAGGAGGGTAGTTTAGAAATTAAAGATTTATGCCAGACTCTATCGAAGGCTTTCGATATGTCTAGTGCAATAGAAACATTTCCGATTGGGGCAGATAACATATTGTTATTGTCAATGCTTCCAAAACCCAATTTCTCTATTTATCTACCCATCAAAAACTTCAACAAGTCTATTCATTATACTGTTACGATCGGGTCTCGTATAAATCATTGGCTCTTATACATTGGACTAGACTGGCATAAATGCAACAACGGAAACGCTAGATCCAACCCCTGATATATAATCCCGTCGAACAAAGAACACATATACCCTCCAGAGTTATATCTGCGATAGCGGGGTATCTTAACTCTCAGTATCTATGTGCTTCTACTATAGGCTGATGTTTTCTGAAACAGCCTATTACCTATAATATATGGTTGCTTAGTTATGGTACACAAGGAAAAAGATAGTTAACTTAATTAAATCACAAGAGTGATCTAATGCAAACAAGAAGAAGGTTCACTTAACGTTACTTTAATCAATAATATCTGTCACTCCTTTATGAAAGAAAGTGTTGTAAAGTCCTCAAGCACCGAACAAGGAATCTTCTGAATAATGTCGGATGCTACTAAGAAGAACGTATCGGAAATAAACCACAAAATAGCAGGAGGCAGGACAATGCACGTGTAGGCTAAATACACAAAAAGGCTGGACCTATAATGTTATTGGACACAAGAATATTATAAGCGGTGCAACAGTAATAATGCTCGCCACGAAAAAGTAGTACTCCTATTAACAAAACCGGTCTATGCTGGTTGTGTCTCTCTACAGCAACCTAGACCTCAAAATGCTTGTGTAGAAATAATGGGTATGCATAAAAGAGTATATGATCTAATCCAGCTAATGTCTACCCGGGTTAATAAAGTCTAGCTGGGATGCGCAAAGGTACATAATTCTGGTGGAGCAAGGCAGCTCCTAGCCTAGTGTGGACCTTGGGTCTGTGCGGCCTGATTACGTTAATATGAAGGGGTGCTCTCTTGAGGATTCTCGATCACAAGTATCGAGTATCCTCCTGGCGACCCTCAAAAGTAAAAGCAAATAGAGTTAGAACAGTGTTGGGTGGATTAGGCAAGCAGCCCTCACTCACTACACAGTCTAAACTCCAAGGTACACAGACAAAAGATCCACCCAGGTAACCCACAGAATCCGTAGTGTCGTGCAGCTCAAAAGTAGCCTACACACAGTGAAAACACCAACAGCAAGGTACCTGATCCCTAGTCTAGCATTATTTAACCCTGTAGAAACATTAGTGATTGATGGAGACAGTCCGAGCAATACAATCTCCCAAAAAGACAACGACTATCTTCAACCTTAGCCTAGTACATAAGAAATGTGAGGTCCAGCATATAATACAGTCTGGCCACCAATTCAAGGTGTGGATGCAGGGAACCAGAGGGGGATTGATATTAATAAAAGGTGAGGATGTAGTGGAAATGATAGAGGCAGTAGAAGAGAAAGATTCTAAGACAAGAGTGTGGAACAGTTCATGGGAGATGCTTAGAGTATGCTGTCTGGGACGGATCTGACCAGGATATTTCCAAGGACCGCATGGCTGGAGTCCCAGTTCGCAGGAATGGCACGAGGGCGCGCGACAGTCGCCCAGTAAGCAGCCGCCTAGTAGGCCGTGTTAGGCAGAAGGCAACGAATCCCGCGAGCCTATGTAAGGGGGCCAGCCACGCGCCACACTCACCACCAAGTCACACCACCTGGTCTCTCTCTCTCTCTCTCCCGCTCGCCTTCCCATCATTCAACTACTTAACACAATACTTTCAATTGACTAAATAAAATAGAAAGGATTGTGACAGACGAAAACAAAGAACAGTTCTGAACTGTCTGCAACACAAGCTTTCTCGAGAAGGAAAGTACACAATGATAGGTAGACTGTAGCTAGATTCTCTGCCCTGGAGAGTCCTAGCGAGTAAGCCATGCGGTTCTGGGGGAAGCGGTGAGCGTCACACCCCACCCAAGATTTTTAAGAGGCTCCAACTATGAGCTCTAAATCTGACACGCAGAACCCATACAAAATTCGCCACTCCTAGTCACCCAGCGACAATGAAATGTAAAGCACAGTTCTCTTCAAAATAAAACATTATAAAAATGAACAACCCCTCCCAACACAATAGATTAAATTACATAGTTATGCTCATAAGAGCGAGCTTCACTAGCCCAGCCTTCTGAGAGGAGTACAACTCAGAATTTCTGCTATAACATACTTAAAAAAAATGTAACTATCAAAGAAAGAGTTTTTATAGGATTTTTATATTTTTAACATGTTTATGGCGGCTGCACTACAGGGGCAGCCTAGTTTTTTCTTCTATACCAACACAGCAACTCCTACTTTACGACCCAATACGCTGGGCTACCCACGCGAGCCAACAAGCACCAGACGTAAACATACTAATCAAACCAAAGTAGGAGGCTACCCTTCTGATGATCTACCCCGGGTCTTCTACCCTCGATAAGCAATCTGCAATCACATTCTCAGAACCGGCAATATGGCGTATGTCTAGGTTGTATTCCTGCAACATTAATGACCACCTGGTCAGCCTCATATTCCGGTTATGGAATTGATTCAGGAACTTGAGGGGGTGATGGTCGGTGTAGATCACCACAACTGGTCCATAGGCTGGAACATACACCTCAAAGTGCCTGAGCACTAGCACAATCGCCAGCAGTTCCTTCTCAACTACTGAATAGTTCTTCTGCGCCGAGTTGAACTTTTTTGAGAAGAAACTGACTGGGTGCTCCAGCCCATCTTCATCTGATTGCATCAGAACGGCACCAGCCCCCACACCACTGGCATCAGTTGCCAGCTGGAATGGTCGGCTAAAGTCCGGGGCCCTGAGGATTGGGTGAGTACACAACAGGTGTTTTACTAGCAAAAAAGCCCCCTCACACTCAGGCGCCCACTTAAACTTTCTATCTTTGGCCAATAGGTCCGTCAGAGGAGCCAGCACAGTAGAATAGCCCTTTATAAAGCGGCGGTAGGAACCAATCATGCCCAAAAACCTCATGATCTGCTTCTTGGTGGACGGCCTGGGGAAGTGGTTAATAGTCAATATCTTGTTCTGTGGGGGGCACACCTGGCCCAAACCCACCATGAACCCCAGATACTGCACGGTAGCCCGCACAAAATCACACTTTCCCAGGTTGACCACCAAGTTTGCTTCGCTTAATTTCTTAAATAGGGATTCTACATGTTCACAGTGGCTTTTGAAATCGTCATCGTAGATAATGACGTCGTCCAGGTACACGGTACAGTTCGGAATGTCAGCCACCAACTCGTTCATCAAGCTTTGGAAGGTCGCTGGTGCGTTCTTTAGACCGTACGGCATGCCATTACAACGATATGTAGCACCATCCACCACAAAACCACACACCTCTTTCGCCCGTTCAGGCAAAGGCACCTGCCAGTAACCATTTACCAGGTCCACCTTGGTCAAGAACTTGGCCCTGCCAATCTTGTCTACACAGTCATCGACCCGGGGAAGAGGATATGGGTTGGTGGGAGTCAAGCCGTTTAGCCTGCGGTAATCAACACAGAAGCGCACCTTACCATCCGGCTTAGGTTGCAGCGTTACGGGAGATGTCCACTTTACCGCCCCCTTCTCGATCAGTCCCCGTTGCAACATATACTCCAACTCCGCCCGGAGGGCCGGAAGTTTAATGGGGGCACCCTATAGGGCACTGATTTGAAGGGTGGGTGGTCTCCGACGTCAACGTCGTGCACCTCATGAGTAGTGAGGCCTGGGTGTTCCGCAAATACAGTAGGGTATAAACAGAATAGGCGCTCGACAGCCACACGCTGTTGCTCAGGTAGGTGTTGCAAAGCCTCATGAGCCGCCTGTCTCGTGTTTCCTGCCCACTGATCTGCAGAAACATGATAATCCCAGTTGTCATCCACCTGCGCATGACTGTCCCGTTCTCCTTCTCCACCTTGACTGCTGAAAGTCATCACGGGGACAGTGAGAGGCTCAGGTGGGCGCCTCACATACTCCTTCATCAGGTTAACATGACATAACTGATTCCTCTTACGCCTGTCTGGAGTGGCCACCAGGTAATCTAAGTCCGAGAGCTTCTCTGCTACCCTATAAGGACCAGCGTACTTTGCGGATAAGGGGTGACCTACAAGAGGGAGTAGTATCAACACCTCCTGACCCACGTGAAACTCCCTGAGTTTCACCTTGTGGTCGTACCTGTCCTTCATGAGGGCCTGAGAGCCTACCAGATTGCGGCCAGCCAACTCCAGACTACGCAACATTCGTTCTCTACTCTCAAGTTCGACAGCACTGTCACTACACTTTAGAACCTCCGGGTCTTCTAGCTGCAATTTGCGAATATCTGAGGGAGCTAGCCTGTCTAAGTGTTTGCGAAACAACTCATGCCCTCCCCCAACATCGAACTTTGCATCCCGTTGCTCTCTCCGTGTATACCGTTGCTGCCTCTGAGTCTCTTTAAGCCCTGCCTCTACACTCTCAGTGACAGGTGGTGGTGCTTCTCCAGACTCTAATAACGGTGCTAATACTGAGTCCCCGAGAAGCGCTGCTGGTACTAGACTCTCCCAAGAAGGAGGTCGACGCCCCCAACAGGCAATTTCTCCACGATTCCCACATCCAGTTCGCGAGTCACACCGTCAACTTCAAGCTCCATTCTAACAAGCGGGTATGACCTAGTTGCATTAACTCCCTGCACCACAACTACCAGCGCCGCGTTTATGGGTCTACCAGTGAAATTCTTCAAGAGTGTCTGAGAGGCACCTGAGTCACGCAAAAGCTGTACCCAGTGCTTCTTGCCCCCCCACTTCACGCAGCCATGCCCTCTATGGTCGCAAAAGGCATCGCGGACAGGGTTCGAGCCTTCCGGATCCTTCTTCACTGGCGGTGCTCCATCCTCTGATCTTATGCCTCCAGCAAACACAGAAGACTTCTGGAACACCCCAATGCTGCGAGCCAATGACATAGCCGCCGTGGGAGGTCTGCTCGGACAAGCTTTTGACATGTGCCCCTCTTTGTGACAGTGATAACACTCAAATTTCCCCTTGGACTTATACTGAGGTGTAAAAGTCCCCTGACCCATCTTAAACGGGGCGGTGCTAGGTTTGTGATCAGTCTTGGTGTCATTGCTTTTAAATTTATGTGTGTCCATATTCCGGGGAGCGGGAGGGTAACGCTCCTTAACGCCTACATTGTTTCTCTGTGCAGAGCCGCACCCCCGAATTATTGACAACCGAAGATCAGCCATCTCTGCTGCTTCTACGAGAGTTCTTGGGTTCTTCTCTTTAAGGTTTAAAGTCAAGTCGCCGCCCGTACACTTATAAAACTGCTCTAGAAGCATCAACTGTTTCATCTCATCAAACGTAGTTGTCTTCTCTGATCTGAGCCAGTTTCCCATAGCGTCGGACAGGTCCCGGGCGTGCTCCAAGAAGGTACTGTCTCGCCCCTTAGTCACACCCCGGAACTTTAACCTATATGTCTCGGGTTGTAGCTCGTATGCCCGCAGGACAGCCTCCTTGAGCTCCTCATAAACAACGCAGGACTCCAAAGGCAGTGCATTTGTAAGCTTTGAGCCCCTTACCTACGAGTCTAGAGGACACAAGGGCCGCCCACCTAACTTCAGGCCACTGATGCTCCCGGCACTTCTTCTCAAATCTATTGAAAAACTCTGTGACACCAGACTCGTCAAATATAGGGACCAGTTTGAGAAGGTGCGACAGAGACTGATCATGCGCACGGTTTCCAGTACCGAGTCGCTGTCCCGTCGTCTCAACACGAGACTTCTCTAAATCCATGTCGGCGCAGTATCTTGTAGATTCTATTTCAGTCCTAAGCTCAGCTTCCCTCGTCTGTTGCTGCATCCTAGCCAGCTCTTTTCTCTCTTCTATCTTAGCTAGCTCTTTTCTCTCTTCTATCTTAGCTAGCTCTTTTCTCTCTTCTATCTTAGCTAGCTCTGTCTGATGTTGACTCTGATATTGCATCTTTGCCATCTCGAGCTGAAAGAGCATCTCCGGGGTCAAACCTTGAGGAGGAGGAGGAGATGCAATGATGTTAGAAATACCCGGTGATCCCCCCAGGGGCAAACCACCCTGCCAGTCACTACCCACCTGCGGAAGCGTGCTCAGAGTCGGTACTCCAATAGGAGGATTGGGAGTCGAGTGAAGGGGAGGCTCGGCCAAGGGGCTCTGAGCACTCACCCTACTTCATACGCCAGTCACCCCACCCAGCACACACGTCATCAGGTCATCCTTGGTCATGCCACTAGTACATACATGACCGATAGCTGCGGCTAAGCACTGGAGACCGTACCGATTCACACCCACCAACCGGTTGGAAGTAACAGGCCATTGTAAAAAATTCCTTGCATCCTCCTCTCTGTTCACCAAGTTAACAACCTGCCCATGCTGCTGCTCCTCAGCTTCTACGTCACATACTGTGTCTTCATCCTGCACTGATCCGCTATAAGACATGATGCTCACTGAAGATTTTTCACTTTGATACACAAAAAAGAAGTACCCCAAACTCTTATACCACAATATTTACAATAAAAAATTCTCGGAGACCGCTTAAGTGCTATATTACTTTGCTAAACAAATAATTCTTGCATGTCCTCAAAAAATATTCCACAAAATCAACAAATGTTCACTGCCTAAACTGTGAGAAAAATCTGCACAATAACCTGCAATTATATGTCACTTCACCAAATCCTGGCAAGGTCGCCATTTGTTACGATCGGGTCTCGTATAAATACATTGGACTAGACTGGCATAAATGCAACAACGGAAACGTTAGATCCAACCCCTGATATATAATCCCGTCGAACAAAGAACACATATACCCTCCAGAGTTATATCTGCGATAGCGGGGTATCTTAACTCTCAGTATCTATGTGCTTCTACTATAGGCTGATGTTCTCTGAAACAGCCTATTACCTATAACATATGGTTGCTTAGTTATGGTACACAAGGAAAAGATAGTTAACTTAATTAAATCACAAGAGTGATCTAATGCAAACAAGAAGAAGGTTTACTTAACGTTACTTTAATCAATAATATCTGTCACTCCTTTATGAAAGAAAGTGTTGTAAAGTCCTCAAGCACCGAACAAGGAATCTTCTGAATAATGTCGGATGCTACTAAGAAGAACGTATCGGAAATGGAACCACAAAATAGCAGGAGACAGGACAATGCACGTGTAGGCTAAATACACAAAAAGGCTGGACCTATAATGTTATTGGACACAAGAATATTATAAGCGGTGCAACAGTAATAATGCTCGCCACGAAAAAGTAGTACTCCTATTAACAAAACCGGTCTATGCTGGTTGTGTCTCTCTACAGCAACCTAGACCTCAAAATGCTTGTGTAGAAATAATGGGTATGCATAAAAGAGTATATGATCTAATCCAGCTAATGTCTACCCGGGTTAATAAAGTCTAGCTGGGATGCGCAAAGGTACATAATTCTGGTGGAGCAAGGCAGCTCCTAGCCTAGTGTGGACCTTGGGTCTGTGCGGCCTGATTACGTTAATATGAAGGGGTGCTCTCTTGAGGATTCTCGATCACAAGTATCGAGTATCCTCCTGGCGACCCTCAAAAGTAAAAGCAAATAGAGTTAGAACAGTGTTGGGTGGATTAGGCAAGCAGCCCTCACGCACTACACAGTCTAAACTCCAAGGTACACAGACAAAAGATCCACCCAGGTAACCCACAGAATCCGTAGTGTCGTGCAGATCAAAAGTAGCCTACACACAGTGAAAACACCAACAGCAAGGTACCTGATCCCTAGTCTAGCATTATTTAACCCTGTAGAAACATTAGTGATTGATGGAGACAGTCCGAGCAATACAATCTCCCAAAAAGACAACGACTATCTTCAACCTTAGCCTAGTACATAAGAAATGTGAGGTCCAGCATATAATACAGTCTGGCCACCAATTCAAGGTGTGGATGCAGGGAACCAGAGGGGGATTGATATTAATAAAAGGTGAGGAAGTAGTGGAAATGATAGAGGCAGTAGAAGAGAAAGATTCTAAGACAAGAGTGTGGAACAGTTCATGGGAGATGCTTAGAGTATGCTGTCCGGGACGGATCTGACCAGGATATTTCCAAGGACCGCATGGCTGGAGTCCCAGTTCGCAGGAATGGCACGCGGGCGCACGACAGTCGCCCAGTAGGCCGTGTTAGGCAGGAGGCAACGAATCCCGCGAGCCTATGTAAGGGGGCCAGCCACGCGCCACACTCACCACCAAGTCACACCACCTGGTCTCTCTCTCTCTCTCTCTCTCCCGCCTGCCTTCCCATCATTCAACTACTTAACACAATACTTTCAATTGACTAAATAAAATAGAAAGGATTGTGACAGACGAAAACAAAGAACAGTTCTGAACTGTCTGCAACACAAGCTTTCTCGAGAAGGAAAGTACACAATGATAGGTAGACTGTAGCTACATTCTCTGCCCTGGCGAGTCCTAGCGAGTAAGCCATGCGGTTCTGGGGGAAGCGGTGAGCGTCACACCCCACCCAAGATTTTTAAGAGGCTCCAACTATGAGCTCTAAATCTGACACGCAGAACCCATACAAAATTCGCCACTCCTAGTCACCCAGCGACAATGAAATGTATAGCACAGTTCTCTTCAAAATAAAACATTATAAAAATGAACAACCCCTCCCAACACAATAGATTAAATTACATAGTTATGCTCATAAGAGCGAGCTTCACTAGCTCTGAGAGGAGTACAACTCATAATTTCTGCTATAACATACTTAAAAAAAATGTAACTATCAAAGAAAGAGTTTTTATAGGATTTTTATATTTTTAACATGTTTATGGCGGCTGCACTACAGGGGCAGCCTAGTTTTTTCTTCTATACCAACACAGCAACTCCTACTTTACGACCCAATACACTGGGCTACCCACGCGAGCCAACAAGCACCAGACGTAAACATACTAATCAAACCAAAGTAGGAGGCTACCCTTGTGATGATCTACCCCGGGTCTTCCACCCTCGATAAGCAATCTGCAATCACATTCTCAGAACCGGCAATATGGCGTATGTCTAGGTTGTATTCCTGCAACATTAATGACCACCTGGTCAGCCTCATATTCCGGTTATGGAATTGATTCAGGAACTTGAGGGGGTGATGGTCGGTGTAGATCACCACAACTGGTCCATAGGCTGGAACATACACCTCAAAGTGCCTGAGCGCTAGCACAATCGCCAGCAGTTCCTTCTCAACTACTGAATAGTTCTTCTGCGCCGAGTTGAACTTTTTTGAGAAGAAACTGACTGGGTGCTCCAGCCCATCTTCATCTGATTGTATCAGAACGGCACCAGCCCCCACACCACTGGCATCAGTTGCCAGCTGGAATGGTCGGCTAAAGTCCGGGGCCCTGAGGATTGGGTGAGTACACAACAGGTGTTTTACTAGCAAAAAAGCCCTCTCACACTCAGGCGCTGACATAAACTTTCTATCTTTGGCCAATAGGTCCATCAGAGGAGCCAGCACAGTAGAATAGCCCTTTATGAAGTGGCGGTAGTAACCAATCATGCCCAAAAACCTCATGATCTGCTTCTTGGTGGACGGCCTGGGGAAGTGGTTAATAGCCAATATCTTGTTCTGTGGGGTGCACACCTGGCCCAAACCCACCATGAACCCCAGATACTGCACGGTAGCCCGCACAAAATCACACTTTCCCAGGTTGACCACCAAGTTTGCTTCGCTTAATTTCTTAAATAGGGATTCTACATGTTCACAGTGGCTCTTGAAATCGTCATCGTAGATAATGACGTCGTCCAGGTACACGGTACAGTTCGGAATGTCAGCCACCAACTCGTTCATCAAGCTTTGGAAGGTCGCTGGTGCGTTCTTTAGACCGTACGGCATGACATTACAACGATATGTAGCACCATCCACCACAAAACCACACACCTCTTTCGCCCGTTCAGACAAAGGCACCTGCCAGTAACCCTTTACCAGGTCCACCTTGGTCAAGAACTTGGCCCTGCCAATCTTGTCTACACAGTCATCGACCCGGGGAAGAGGATATGGGTTGGTGGGAGTCAAGCCGTTTAGACTGCGGTAATCAACACAGAAGCGCACCTTGCCATCCGGCTTAGGTTGCAGCGTTACGGGAGATGTCCACTTTACCGCCCCCTTCTCGATCAGTCCCTGTTGCAACATATACTCCAACTCCGCCCGGAGGGCCGGAAGTTTAATGGGGGCACCCTATAGGGCACTGATTTGAAGGGTGGGTGGTCTCCGACGTCAACGTCGTGCACCTCATGAGTAGTGAGGCCTGGGTGTTCCGCAAATACAGTAGGGTATAAACAGAATAGGCGCTCGACAGCCACACGCTGTTGCTCAGGTAGGTGTTGCAAAGCCTCATGAGCCGCCTGTCTCGTGTTTCCCGCCCACTGATCTGCAGAAACATGATAATCCCAGTTGTCATCCACCTGCGCATGACTGTCCCGTTCTCCTTCTCCACCTTGACTGCTGAAAGTCATCACGGGGACAGTGAGAGGCTCAGGTGGGCGCCTCACATACTCCTTCATCAGGTTAACATGACATAACTGATTCCTCTTATGCCTGTCTGGAGTGGCCACCAGGTAATCTAAGTCCGAGAGCTTCTCTGCTACCCTATAAGGACCAGCGTACTTTGCGGATAAGGGGTGACCTACAAGAGGGAGTAGTATCAACACCTCCTGACCCACGTGAAACTCCCTGAGTTTCACCTTGTGGTCGTACCTGTCCTTCATGAGGGCCTGAGAGCCTACCAGATTGCGGCCAGCCAACTCCAGACTACGCAACATTCGTTCTCTACTCTCAAGTTCGACAGCGCCGTCACTACACTTTAGAACCTCCGGGTCTTCTAGCTGCAATTTGCGAATATCTGAGGGAGCTAGCCTGTCTAAGTGTTTGCGAAACAACTCATGCCCTCTGCCAACATCGAACTTTGCATCCCGTTGCTCTCTCCGTGTATACCGTTGCTGCCTCTGAGTCTCTTTAAGCCCTGCCTCTACACTCTCAGTGACAGGTGGTGGTGCTACTCTAATAACGGTGCTAATACTGAGTCCCCGAGAAGCGCTGCTGGTACTAGACTCTCCACCGTATCAGCTTTCAGCACCTTCTCGTGACCGTTCCTCCGCTTATTTGAAGACTGTTGGTTAGGCTGTGACTCCCTGGATGCGAGAGATCTGGTTACAACACACGCCATTGGTTGCACCTGACACTTCTCAACCCAATCCTGTTCCTCCCTACTCACGTCGGCCGGCTCTTCGGCAACGACTAAGGGTGAAACCTTAGAAGCAGGCACCGCAAAGTCATTGCCGAGAAGGAGGTCGACGCCCCCAACAGGCAATTTCTCCACGATTCCCACATCCAGTTCGCGAGTCACACCGTCAACTTCAAGCTCCATTCTAACAAGCGGGTATGACCTAGTTGCATTAACTCCCTGCACCACAACTACCCGCGCCACGTTTATGGGTCTACCAGTGAAATTCTTCAAGAGTGTCTGAGAGGCACCTGTATCACGCAAAAGCTGTACCCTGTGCTTCTTGCCCCCCCACTTCACGCAGCCATGCCCTCTATGGTCGCAAAAGGCATCGCGGACAGGGTTCGAGCCTTCCGGATCCTTCTTCACTGGCGGTGCTCCATCCTCTGATCTTATGCCTCCAGCAAACACAGAAGACTTCTGGAACACCCCAATGCTGCGAGCCAATGACACAGCCGCCGTGGGAGGTCTGCTCGGACAAGCTTTTGACATGTGCCCCTCTTTGTGACAGTGATAACACTCAAATTTCCCCTTGGACTTATACTGAGGTGTAAAAGTCCCCTGACCCATCTTAAACGGGGCGGTGCTAGGTTTGTGATCAGTCTTGGTGTCATTGCTTTTAAATTTATGTGTGTCCATATTCCGGGGAGGGGGAGGGTAACGCTCCTTAACGCCTACATCGTTTCTCTGTGCAGACCCGCACCCCCGAATTAGTGACAACCAAAGATCAGCCATCTCTGCTGCTTCTACGAGAGTTCTTGGGTTCTTCTCTTTAAGGTTTAAAGTCAAGTCGCCGCCCGTACACTTATAAAACTGCTCTAGAAGCATCAACTGTTTCATCTCATCAAACGTAGTTGTCTTCTCTGATCTGAGCCAGTTTCCCATAGCGTCGGACAGGTCCCGGGCGTGCTCCAAGAAGGTACTGTCTCGCCCCTTAGTCACACCCCGGAACTTTAACCTATATGTCTCGGGTTGTAGCTCGTATGCCCGCAGGACAGCCTCCTTGAGCTCCTCATAAACAACGCAGGACTCCAAAGGCAGTGCATCGTAAGCCTTGAGCCCCTTACCTACGAGTCTAGAGGACACAAGGGCCGCCCACTTAACTTCAGGCCACTGATGCTCCCGGCACGTCTTCTCAAATCTATTGAGAAACTCTGTGACACCAGAGTCGTCAAATACAGGGACCAGTTTTAGAAGGTGTGACAGAGACTGATCATGCGCACGGTTTCCAGTACCGAGTCGCTGTCCCGTCGTCTCAACACGAGACTTCTCTAAATCCATGTCGGCGCAGTATCTTGTAGATTCTAGTTCAGTCCTAAGCTCAGCTTCCCTCGTCTGTTGCTGCATCCTAGCCAGCTCTTTTCTCTCTTCTATCTTAGCTAGCTCTTTTCTCTCTTCTATCTTAGCTAGCTCTTTTCTCTCTTCTATCTTAGCTAGCTCTGTCTGCTGTTGACTCTGATGTTGCATCTTTGCCATCTCGAGCTGAAAGAGCATCTCCGGGGTCAAACCTTGAGGAGGAGGAGGAGATGCAATGATGTTAGAAATACCCGGTGATCCCCCCAGGGGCAAACCACCCTGCCAGTCACTACCCACCTGCGGAAGCGTGCTCAGAGTCGGTACTCCAATAGGAGGATTGGGAGTCGAGTGAAGGGGAGGCTCGGCCAAAGGGCTCTGAGCACTCACCCTACTTCATACGCCAGTCACCCCACTCAGCACACACGTCATCAGGTCATCCTTGGCAGAGCTGGGCACTTTAGCCAACACTTCCGCAAATAGCCAATTCCGCCATGGCGGAAGTGTCATTTTGTTGGCGAATTAGCGTTGGCGCCAAAATGGCTGCCTATTTGCGGGTTTAAAGCTCTGGAAAGTACCTCCATGTTGCAAACCTCGAGTCCGCAAAATAAAAATTCCAGCCGCCAGCCAGCCCTGGGCCGCTCCTGCAGCTCCAGCTAAAAAAAGTCATGTGACCAAGCCAACTACCTGTGTTCTGGAATCTAGGCCTATACATCGGCTCTTCACGTTTCACGGTTTCTTCACTTACTTAGTAGCAAGCGTCGAGCTAACACCTACAACACACAGCAGTCCAACCTGCTAGCACTTCAACTTTGTTTATATTTTCGGCCTATTGAAGTGAACATGGAGTCTACCATCATGCCTACCGCAGCTGCCAACAGCATGGGGAGCAGTTCACCACCATCATCTGACAGTGATGCTGCAGAGCATGCAGAAATCGAGGACCTAAGCCACCCCTGGCCCCACCTAGAAACCTATGGGCCTGTAATTACCAAGAAGATGTCTCTGGAGAAGGGCTTTATAACTTTATAATCTAGCCTAATTTAAGATTATAAAGTTAGGCTATCGTTAATTTGATTGATAGCTTGTTAATTTTTAACCTAAACTAATGTTATTAGGCTACCCTAATCCCATCAAAATGCCTCAAAACATGTAGGCCTAGGCTAAGTCTAACTTCTATATAGGCTAGGCTATATAGCCTAGGCCTAGCTCTATAATCACTAATCCCATCAAAATGCCTCAAAGCATGTAGGCTAAATATTGCATGTTCTAACTTCTAAATCATTATAGCCTAGGCCTATAGGCTAATTACTAATATAAGTAATTTTATTAGGCTAGGCCTAGGCTACCCTAATCCTATCAAAATGCCTCAAAGCATGTAGGCTAAATAATATTGCATTTTCTAACTTCTATATATATAGGCTAGCCTAGGTCTAAGCTATAATCAGTCAATCACTAATTCCATCAAAATGCCTCAAAGCATGTAGGCTAAATATTGCATGTTCTAACTTCTATATAATTATATAGCTTAGGTCTAGGCTATAATCACTAATTCCATCAAAATGCCTCAAAGCATGTAAGCTAAATATTGCATGTTCTAACTTCTATATATAGCCTATAGCCTAGCTCTAGGCTATAATCACTAATTCCATCAAAATGCCTCAAAGCATGTAGGCTAAATATTGCATGTTCTAACTTTTATATAAATTATATAGCCTAGGTCTAGGCTATAATCACTAATTCCATCAAAATGCCTCAAAGCATGTAGGCTAAATATTGCATGTTCTAACTTTAATATATAGCCTAGGCCTAGGTCTAGGCTATAATCAGTCACTAATTCCATCAAAATGCCTCAAAGCATGTAGGCCTAGGCTAAATATTGCATGTTCTAACTTCTATGTATAGGCCTAGGCCTATAATCACACTCATTTTATTAGTGTCAAGTAGAAAGTGTTAATTTTGAAAGTATCATATAGGCCTAGACTAAATTTAGCCTACAATAAAATTTTATTAAATTTTGATCTGAAGCTAGGCCTTTATTCTGAGCATTAAAATTAATAGGCCTAGGCTACTTTCTATTAAATTACTTAATCTATCTAAAGTAGACCTATCTAGGCATATATAGCCTATTGCCATTCCCAAAGGGGCGACCACGAATAAATTGCCTCCTTGCACCTCTGTGATCCGGCGTACCTCCTGAATGGTGCGGAATTGCGAATACTGATTATTACTGAAGCACTCTCCCCATAAACAAGTTGCCCCAACGTTTTACTGCCCATGTGGGCAAACTAAGTGGCCTATGCTATATATATTAACCCTTTCACTGCGGGTGACGTTCTGGAATGTTTTGGCAATTTACAGCAATTTCCAAGCTTTAAAAGCCTGTATGTACTGTATATCCTTCAGGTCCATGGAAGTTGGGCAACATTATATTTAAGTAAATATATATATTTATTGACATTAGAGATTGAATTTATTGATTTACCCTTGATTCTGTAGTTTAAATTTAAAATTAATAAAAAACGGTTTGCGTTTGCATATTTGCATTTGAGGACTAGAAATTTCACAAGGTTTGCACATTTGTGTTTGCTGAAGTTATGTTCTGGGTTTGCTGATTTGTGTTTGCTGACTTGACTTTTTGTTTGTGGTGCCCAGCTCTGATCCTTGGTCATGCCACTAGTACATACATGACCAATAGCTGCGGCTAAGCACTGGAGACCGTACCGATTCACACCCACCAACCGGTCGGAAGTAACAGGCCATTGTAAAAAATTCCTTGCATCCTCCTCACTGTTCACCAAGTTAACAACCTGCCCATGCTGCTGCTCCTCAGCTTCTACATCACGTACTGTGTCTTCATCCTGCACTGATCCGCTATAAGACATAAATGCTCACTGAAGATTTTTCACTTTGATACACAAAAAAGAAGTACCCCAAACTCTTATACCACAATATTCACAATAAAAAATTCTCGGAGACCGCTTAAGTGCTATATTATTTTGCTAAACAAATAATTCTTGCATGTCCTCAAAAAATATTCCACAAAATCAACAAATGTTCACTGCCTAAACTGTGAGAAAAATCTGCACAATAACCTGCAATTATATGTCAGTTCACCAAATCCTGGCAAGGTCGCCATTTGTTACGATCGGGTCTCGTATAAATCAGTGGCTCTTATACATTGGACTAGACTGACATAAATGCAACAACGGAAACGCTAGATCCAACCCCTGATATATAATCCCGTCGAACAAAGAACACATATACCCTCCAGAGTTATATCTGCGATAGCGGGGTATCTTAACTCTCAGTATCTATGTGCTTCTACTATAGGCTGATGTTCTCTGAAACAGCCTATTACCTATAACATATGGTTGCTTAGTTATGGTACACAAGGAAAAGATAGTTAACTTAATTAAATCACAAGAGTGATCTAATGCAAACAAGAAGAAGGTTTACTTAACGTTACTTTAACCCTCTCCGAAATATGACGCGATTTTGAGCCTATTGGGGATACTTTAAAGCCTTTGTTACCATCAGGGGAGTTTAGAAACCTTTAATTTAGTTACTTCAACTTCTGAAGTTGTCTTTGAGTTAGCTGTGGGCAGAAAACTAATTTTGGAGGGGTAATTATATGAGTGAGAGAACTCTATTTCTTATTGCTAATCTGGCAACCTCTGCGTCATATATGCGTGAAAGGGTTAATCAATAATATCTGTCACTCCTTTATGAAAGAAAGTGTTGTAAAGTCAAGGAACAAGGAATCTTCTGAATAATGTCGGATGCTACTAAGAAGAACGTATCGGAAATGGAACCACAAAATAGCAGGAGGCAGGACAATGCACATGTAGGCTAAATACACAAAAAGGCTGGACCTATAATGTTATTGGACACAAGAATATTATAAGCGGTGCAACAGTAATAATGCTCGCCACGAAAAAGTAGTACTCCTATTAACAAAACCGGTCTATGCTGGTTGTGTCTCTCTACAGCAACCTAGACCTCAAAATGCTTGTGTAGAAATAATGGGTATGCATAAAAGAGTATATGATCTAATCCAGCTAATGTCTACGCGGGTTAATAAAGTCTAGCTGGGATGCGCAAAGGTACAGAATTCTGGTGGAGCAAGGCAGCTCCTAGCCTAGTGTGGACCTTGGGTCTGTGCGGCCTGATTACGTTAATATGAAGGGGTGCTCTCTTGAGGATTCTCGATCACAAGTATCGAGTATCCTCCTGGCGATCCTCAAAAGTAAAAGCAAATAAAGTTAGAACAGTGTTGGGTGGATTAGGCAAGCAGCCCTCACGCATTACACAGTCTAAACTCCAAGGTACACAGACAAAAGATCCACCCAGGTAACCCACAGAATCCGTAGTGTCGTGCAGCTCAAAAGTAGCCTACACACAGTGAAAACACCAACAGCAAGGTACCTGATCCCTAGTCTAGCATTATTTAACCCTGTAGAAACATTAGTGATTGATGGAGACAGTCCGAGCAATACAATCTCCCAAAAAGACAACGACTATCTTCAACCTTAGCCTAGTACATAAGAAATGTGAGATCCAGCATATAATACAGTCTGGCCACCAATTCAAGGTGTGGATGCAGGGAACCAGAGGGGGATTGATATTAATAAAAGGTGAGGAAGTAGTGGAAATGATAGAGGCAGTAGAAGAGAAAGATTCTAAGACAAGAGTGTGGAACAGTTCATGGGAGATGCTTAGAGTATGCTGTCTGGGACGGATCTGACCAGGATATTTCCAGGGACCGCATGGCTGGAGTCCCAGTTCGCAGGAATGGCACGCGGGCGCGCGACAGTCGCCCAGTAAGCAGCCGCCTAGTAGGCCGTGTTAGGCAGGAGGCAACGAATCCCGCGAGGCCTATGTAAGGGGGCCAGCTATGCGCCACACTCACCACCAAGTCACACCACCTGGTCTCTCCCTCTCTCTCTCCCGCTCGCCTTCCCATCATTCAACTACTTAACACAATACTTTCAATTGACTAAATAAAATAGAAAGGATTGTGACAGACGAAAACAAAGAATAGTTCTGAACTGTCTGCAACACAAGCTTTCTCGAGAAGGAAAGTACACAATGATAGGTAGACTGTAGCCACATTCTCTGCCCTGGCGAGTCCTAGCGAGTAAGCCATGCGGTTCTGGGGGAAGCGGTGAGCGTCACAATACTCCAACAATTCACAAATCAACCCTTCATATTATCTCAGTTTTTTTGGTGTTTTATTTGTTCTCTTCGAGTTTTTCTTGGAGATATTATTTTACTACTCCCACTCCGTCACAGTGGTTCTTGACTACCCACACAGCCTCTTATTTTAGGGGCACAGGGTACTCGGGTATCGAATATTGTTCGCATATGTGGGGTGGATCAACCCATACTGCATTTTTCTAAAGCGTCTTTAAAAGCATTTTGTCACATGAACTCACAACCTCTCACTAATCCGCTACAGTCTCTCTCTACATGCCGCAATGTTGCATCTTTCTCACGCTTATACCCCTATTACAATAGGCAATGTTCTTCAGAGCTTTCTCAGTGTATACCATCTCCCATACGGAAAGTGAAGAGCACTCACGTTTCAAAACACTCCCACCCCTATTCAGTCCAACTCTTAAGCCAAAGATTGAACACATTTGGCTGTCATTCTTTTACTTAAAAAGCAAACTTTGGACAGGCCTGTCCTCTGTCCCCTGAAGATGTAATACACGAAAGCGCTTGGGACTCAGTGTTTATTTTCCTTCCTTCCCTGTGAATATTTAGCATATAAGTTCACGTGTTGCTGTGACTTTCTTGCATATATATATATATATATATATATATATATATATATATATATATAAATACTGTGCAGTATATATTGGTTGATAATTCACAGTTAAAATTAAATTGTATCCTTATTTTATTCAGCTTAGAAGTATCTATAAACACATTTGGTTAGTACGCTCTTCTTGACCTATGCCATCAAACTATTATCCTTATGTGCATGGGACTCTGCAGTATGTAGACAGGGAAAACACCATCACCTACATTTCAATTGAAAGGGTCAACGCCAGGAGTAAATACAGAAGGCGAGACATGAATTGTAGATACACTGGCGAGAGAAAGGGGAAACAATGACAGTTTATTAGTCTATCAAAGAGAAAGGGTGAAACAAAAGAAACATTTCTGAATGTGTTTTTATATCATTGTTAGGTGTACGAAGGAGACTAAAGACAATGCTGTATGTAACAAGTGTCTCCCTCAAAGTTGAATGAGCGACAGAATTGCAAATTCAAGGTACGTTGGAGTAAAAACAAAATGTTGGTGTATTGGAAAGAAATGTGGTGTCCTTTTTAAGTGTAGTTGAATGAATAGGAGGAGGAGGTGTTTGTGAGAGCTAGATGGATTACTCTCTGTGTAGGTGAAACACAAAGATAAACAGTGAGTGTACCTAGGAATGTCCATTCACCAAATAGCAATAACATAATAGAAGACGAGTTCATAATGACATGTGTCCTTTCAGGCGTAAAATTTGTACTGTATATTACATAATTGAACCAGATTTATGGAGCACTCATACATAATGTCATAAATGATATTACAATGTTGTATGTGATGGACTAAAATGGACTAGAAGTAGTTATAATATAAAGACATAGTCCTTCTTATAACTTCAATAATGGTGTTAATAAGTATGTTGATATTTGTTCAAAGTTCAAAACAATAATGTTTACATACTGTAGTGTATGCTTTCTTGGAGTCTATTATTAAATTATTGACTGAAAGGAAAGAAAGATTCAGATAAATAAAACTTAATACCCATGAGTAAAGTGCAGTTGACAATTTAATGGTGATACAACAACAAAGTAATTAATTAGAAAATCGGAAACATCCAGCAAGCACCATAGAAACATGCGTAGACCTTCCCCGACTTCTCCAAGCCCTTCTACGCATTCACCAAGGACAGCCTCAGCGGACTCGGACCATACTACCCCAAGTGAATGGGTCAGTGGAAAACCTCATCTCATGCACCAGTAGGACCCTGTACGAGGTGACGATGAGCAAGCTATTCACAAGATGGAGTATTTATGCCTCATCATGGGCGTCATGGTCGAACCTGCCATACAAAGTGAGCGCAAGGGTGAAGATAATCACGTTTCACAGCACCCTCAAGTTGCTCGGAAAATCACAATCCACCGACTCTATGATCGTGAGATGGCGTGAACCGGTAGAAGAAAGTAATTATTTGGTGCAGCATCGGCCAAGGAAACTACACACAAACACGGACATTCTCTCCAGAGCCCTTATGCTAGTAGACCTCCAGCAGGACGATCCAACACGACTCCCACTGCTCGATATAGGACCAGCAACTGGCCAACGTCGCCAAAGGGCTTAGATGGGCCGATTATTGCCAGGTCTACTTTCAGGGCAACTTTTTCTTTTTGGGAAACTAGGCTTCCACCATCTATATATACTGAACAATCGAGGCCAGGAATTCGTCAGCCAGACATGGGTAGCTCTCGCCGACTTGCTGGGCTTAGATGTAACCCTCATCTACCCCTACCACCCAAAGGACAAACAAATCTGCAAAAGGTTCCACAGGTCCTTCAACAACACCTGACGAAGTTTCAGAGTCATTGGAATGACTAGCGTGAACTGCTCCCCATTGTTCAGTGGAGCCTGATAACAGTCCTCCCACACTGCCACCAGCTGTATCCCACATGAACTCTTCTTCTGATGCTCACCCACCTCTGACTTCCCTACCAACCCCCAAGCCGGACTGCCCATACCCCATCAGGATTACCTTACCCTCCTGTTAGCCATTTTGAAGGTCTACCACCCCAACCCCATACTGGTCGAAATCGAGCTGCCCAAACCCTACCAGGTGGGCAAACGGGTGGCCATCCTGAATCATCCCCTGTAGACCTGAAAGAAACTGACGACAAGATACGTGGACTCCTACATAGTGGTAGTGTAAGCCAATGATGATCAAGTACTGGATGATATGTCAGAGCGAGGCTCCACAATATACCACGTCAGCCATGCCCGCCCCTACCAGGTCTGGCAATCTCCCATCCACCAGCACCACCTCTACATGTTTTTTTTGTTTTTTTCCTATCTGATTGAGGGAGGCAAAAGGCAGAATTGCCTATAGCGAGTGCCTCCCCCATAGTTGAAAGAGTGACAGGGCCAAAATCAAGGGACGATCGAGCCAAAATGCCTGGACACACGGAGTTTGAAGCAATTTAAGTCATAGGAAGAGGGAAAGACTGATTCTGTGAGAGAGTTCCAGAGCTCAGCTGTTGAGTAGAAGAAAGTTTGAGAGTAACGTTTCACTCATGGGTTAGAGAGTTGCACAGAGTAGGGGTGGGATTGAGTTGCAAGACGGGTACCACGTGCCCTACGTAAAGGAGGTGGTATGCACTTGGTACTCACTTGGCATCAATTTCCTCCCCTCTAAGCTCGAAACCCATATTACTTGCCCTTACAAATCTCCACTTTCCCACCTCTGGTCCTGTTCGTATCATCCCCCTCCCCCCAGATCGCCAATCCACGACGGGGTGCCTGCCCAACCTGAACCAGAAGCAGAAACTACCCCACACCAGAACACCTGCAGCCCCCACTCCCCCACCAAGCAATCAAGTACCCCCCCCCAGTTCAGCCAAATGGTAGCAGAGGCCTATCCCACACTCCCTCGATGCCCTCTCCCTTTTGCCATTGAATGCATTGAATGTCTAGTCAATGACAACACGGTGGTGCAGTTGGTGATCCTATGTGACGACCAGTTATACAGAAGATCACCAACAGCGACCTGCTCCCCAAGTTTTTCAAGTTCAACCCTCTGGCTATGGTATGTATCACTCTGAGCCCTGACGTGAAAGGCTCAAGATCAGTCCTATAGCTCATCCGAAACGTTATATTCAAACATCACATAGCCTCTTAAGTCACCAAAATGGAAACCTGCTTGCAAACACGAAGATAGGTCTGCATCTTCACCAAACATATCGTTCATCAAGTCTTCGAAGAAACACCAGCACCGCAGACGTCACCACCAGTGTCACACCAGACGACACAGCCAGTAAAGCGACAACAGGTTCCAACCCCAGACATACCACAACCCCAGATATGGAGCAAAATCCACGTTGCTTCAGGCTCATGGGCACCAGAATAGAGACCTTCGGGAAAGCGACCCCATGACCACCCCAGAGCCTGCGTCCCTCATGACGCTGAATGAAGGTGGAATCCCATATGCCCCAGCCAAGACCCTAGATTAGGCAAGGAGGTTGTCCTCCGCGCAAACACTGGAGCAAGGTACAAAGGAAATCAAGCAACAACAGATCTAGTGACCCTTCTAGGTTGCTTGTCCTCCAAAACACTGAGGATCAAGTGTCCAAACAGTGGTTTAGAGTGGGTAAGGGAACATTGGAAAGGGAATTACTGCCCTGGAACTAATGTCCGTGGCAGGATTAGGAAGTTAGTAGGGGACAGATGGGTTAGTAACTGAGGGGGGGATAAAATAAAGTTATTCATTTACAAACGCAGTCAGTCGCGGGTTTGAAGCGAGATATTTGTCTAGGCGGAGTTTAAATGAATCAACGGTGATGCAGTCTATAACGTTTCGGGGAAGCCCATTCCACAAGTTGACAACTCGATTGAAGAAGAAATTCTTAGATTCGTGTGAGTTAAAAGATTTACCAATAATTTTGCAACCGTTTCCCCGCGTGTAATTAGATTGGTTGATAGTGAAGTACTTACTACAGTTCATATTGTCGATGCCTTTGATGATTTTGAACACTTGAATTAAGTCACCTCTTAATCTGCGCTGGGTTAAAGGAAATAGATTTAATTCTCTAAGACGCTCTTCGTATGGTTTGTTCTTTAGGCTAGGTATCATTTTGGTAACTCTACGTTGAACTCGTTCTAGCTTGTTTATATCTTTTTGGTAATAAGGGCACCTGTTAATAAGGGTAATAAGGGCACCTGTTAATAAGGTATAAGAAGGGAAGAGGAGGCAGCCACGGAAGTTGATTGGCCAGCCAGTACCGCGTGGTCTCTTCAACCTGCCTAAGTCTAGACCCATATATTGTCGATATATAGATGATATATTCATTAAATCCGAACACTACCATCAAATAGAGGAACCAATACAGCGGCTCAAAGAAACTTCCGGGGTTAACTTCACCATTGAGCACGGTGGAAATGGATCCCTTCCTTTTTTAGATGTGTTAGTGAAGCAAAGAGAAGAAGGCATTTTCCATACCTCGGTGAATGTGAAATGATCAATCCCAGGGCACTGCCTTAATGGAATTAGCGAATGCCCTCAGATATATAAATATTCAACCATAAGTGCATATGTTGGAAGAACACTCAGTCATTGTAATGAATGGAAAGCAACACACAAGGAACTGGAAATATCCTCTCAGAATAAAGGAAATAGTAGATAAGAACCTTCGCAATTATACAATTGCCTTAACCTTTAATGAAATATGTTTGAGAGCAAATCTCTTGCCCATATATAAAAAGAAATATATATATATATATATATATTTTGACATACGGAGCCCTGTATGTTAATTTAAGAGTTAGAATTAGAGTTGAAGGAGTGTCAAACTACCCAAGCGGCGAAGCAGACTAGCGAGCGAACTAGCGAGTGGGAAACCAGCTCGCCCGCATACCAGCAAACAAGCCTTCACACCTGCGTGCGTCATAGGGGACCCTGCAAACTACTTCGATGACCCGACGCTATGACGTATGATCGACGCCAGGAGCTGTGATTGGACCAGGCACCTGTTATGCAACTCGAGGAGCTATGATAGGAGCGCGCACCATCACTCGCCTCCTGATTCATTCCTACACCATCATTGTTTAGTATATAAGACCCGAGTAGTGGGCATTCAAATCAGTCTCATTTGGAGTTGGGGAAGGTGAACTTGCAGCTGGAGGAAGACGGGGTGAAGTATTATAATGGGATTGTGACTGTCAGTCAGATTATATATGTGTGTGTTAAGTGTGTTCCGTGTAAACACTTACGTTATGTTGGTTAGTGAGAGATGTGATTGGGACGTTAACGCTATTATTGTGTACTTAACTATTTGATTGGGAATTAACGTTAACGCTACTATTTATGTACTTAACTATTTGATTGGGAATTAATGTTAACGCTATTATTATGTACTTGAACTATTTTAGTTGACTAACTTGTGGACTAAAGCAACTCTTTAAGTAATTGGGTTATGATGAAAGTAATACTATTGTTTTATATTAATACTTACGAGTTCTTTCATTTTCTTTTAATTAAGCTTACATTGCTTAACGGTGCTTAGTACGGTGATGCTATTGTCTCCTATTAGTAATATCGCCTTAGACTAACATGGCTGTGTTTATATTACTTCTAGTGATTTCCTAAGCTGAAGAAAATTCTTTTAGCTTCAAAATATTATTTTTGCTTTTCATATTATTTGAGTGAGACCTGAATCGAATCTATGATGCGATTCTGTAACTTAATTTACTCATAATCAAACCTCAATGTTACGTGGTTAAGAAATACATTTAACTAATTATTAAATATATATCTAACTTTTTATGTGACTTTGATATAAATCCTGATGATAATAATAATATAATACTGTTAACGTAAGACAAGAACCAAGAACAATTACATTAAATATAAATAAAAGGACATATAAGAAAACTATCTATTCATTTAAAAAAGCGTAAGAGACAGAAATATTCTTACTTTAATATTTATCTTTCAAGACTTTTTATAGAATTAATAGTCCTTCTTTAGATATAACTTCTTCGGTTCATAACCATAGCCTACTAAGCTTCGGTTAAATAATAATTCTTTATAAATACTACATGACTTTAATTAGTTTCAGTATTTTTCATACTTAAAGAGCATCAGTCAATAAAGGATACTAAGTCCTAAGATCCAAAAGGAAAGGAAGCAACAACAGGAAATAATTTTATTAGATTTTACTTTTATTTTGCCTTCAGCTGACTGATCCCTTAATATATATCTCTGTGCTATCTAGATTCATCAAGTTAACCACTTGAGGATCAAGATACGTAACAATATATATATATATATATATATATATATATATATATACAGTATATTGCCTGTTGAAAATAGAATTTTCTTCAGTATTTCCCAATGAGGCTGTCCTAGAGCCTACCACATCTCAATCTACCTACAATTATGTTATCATGTTAATATCAAGATATTATAATTATGTAAGTTGCAAAACAATTATAGTCATATTAGCTCACTTTGGATTTGCTGAAATGTACTTAATGTGGAAGAGTCCATTAGAGTGATGCGGGGGAGTACACTTTACATAACCTTCAATACCCCTCAAACAGATGAGGTTTAGAATTGTTTCTTATATAACATTTTATGCTTAGAATCATGTAAATAATTCATATCCTGAAGTTATACACGTCTATTTTGAGACACCATGTGTATATATATATATATACAGTATATATATATAATTTTTTTTTTTAAGAGACAATGACCGGAGGATGGAAAAACACAGATAAAACAAAAATGGTCCATGTGCCTAAAAGCATCCTCCATTCATAAAATGTTTGTAACAACTGGATTTATACTGTTGTAGATTGTAAGTTTGTGAAAAGCAACTCGAGGGAAGTGAATTCCAAAGAGTAGTAGTTCTAGGGATAAATTAATTTTGATAAGCAGAAGTTCTGCATTGTGGAGGAGAAAGTGTAAATTCATGGCCGCCTCCAGCTGCTCTAGTTCTACGGGGAAAGATGTGGAGAGGCGGCAAAATTGAAGCAAGTTCCTCGGAACAATTGCTGTGAAAATATCTGTAGAATAATGCAAGGTATGCAACGTTTCTTCGTATGGATAATGTAGGAAGGTCCTGTGTGATTGCAGGGTTATTGATTAATCTAATATCTTTATTTTGAATTTTGTTCAACTGCCTCAATGCAACCACTCCACAGAGGTGAACAGTAATCCATCTGAGAACGCACATGACTTTTATATATTACGGCCAACTGCTCGTCAGTGAAGAATTCTCGAACTCTGTACAGGAGTCCCAGTTTTTTAGAGGCATTCTTAGCAATGCTTCTAACATAATGTGTCCAGCTCAGTTTAGTAGTTAATGTTACAACGAGAATGACAATACTAGGGGAAGTGGGAATATTTACATCTTTAACAAATATATGAGAGTCAGTGAGATTCTGTCGGTTAGAAAATTGAATGTACTTGGTTTTCTGTGCATTAAAGGAAACTAGATTATTTTGTCCCCATTCATTAATTCTAGAAAGGTCCTGGTTCAGAGAAATTGCAGTGTTTATTTTTGATTTTATACGATCGGGTTGGGTGAAAGAATTGGTAAATGTGAAGGAACTGTGGAGTGTTGAGTCATCTGCGTAGGAATGTATTGGATTATGAGTGGTAGATATGGGATCATTGATATGAATGAGGAACAGAGTTGGGAGAATGTCTGCAGTTGATCGACATCGTCTAAAACCATATTGCCTATCACTGATTAATTTATTATTCTCAAGATGCTTAATTATGTGATTATTTAATATAATTTCAAAGACTTTACCAAGAGTGGAAGTTATAGCTAATGGTCTGTAGTTTGATATATCTGAAGAGGCACCTTTTTTAGGAACTGGATGGATGTTTGCTTCTTTCCAGGGTACTGGGAAGCATGAGGTATGAGTACACAGACGGAAAAAATTTGCCAATACAGGAGCGAGCACCAAGGAGCAATTCTTAAGTACTATTGGAGGAATTTCATCTGGACCAGGAGCCTTATCTACTGAGAGATTCTGCAAAATAGTTTTGACATGTCTGGTGTGGATCTTAAGTGAGGGAATTTCAGGCGAGTTAAAATTAAGTACAGGGACATCTTGATTTATTTCATCTAAGGTTGAGTTATATATATATATATATATATATATATATATATATATATATATATGCCTCACTTACACTAAGAGTAGTCCACCATGCTCTCTCAAACCCCTTCTCCTCCTATTTACTTCACTACACTTAACATGCACACCACACTTCCTCCTTCATACCTCAAACAATGATAAACAAAGGCCCAGCCTCGGAGTCCCCAGGGTGGGGGGGGGGGGACATAAATACCCCCACACATGCCCAGCCTTCCCCTGACGACCACTCTAAATATGGACCATGGCCTGTCACTCTTACTATCAACTTTTGCAATATTTGCGGCCTTTCCTTTAATTTTCACTCTATCGAAAACCATCTCTCCTCCTCCAAACCTGATCTTCTTTTTCTCACCGAAACTCAGGTGTCTGAAGCAACTGCCAGCAGCCCCTTCTCTGTATCCTCCTACTTTCTATATCCTAGTTTCAAAGCCAGAGGCGGATGTTGTGCATACGTGCACAACAAACTCACTTGCTCTTGTGTTCCCGATTTTGACTCCTCTGAATTCTCAACTTTATGGCTCAAACTATCCTGTCATTCTCATACTAAATATTTCTGTGCTGTCTATCTTTCCCCTAACTCTACCGACTTTCCCAAATTCTTCGACTATCTAAACTCTAAAGTGGAACACATTCTATCTCTCCCTTCTCTGAAATCTCCATCTTAGGAGATTTAAATGTTCACCACCGCCAATGGCTCTCCTCTCACTCTACTGACAAACCAGGTGAACAAGCCTACGTCTTTTCTATCATAAATGACCTAAAGAAAGCTGGTCCAGCAACCCACCCATATCCCGGATCGCTTCGGAGATTGGCCCAACATTTTTTACTTATTTCTGACTTCTAACCCTACTTCTTATACTGTCAATCTTTTCTCTCCTTTGGGATCCTCCGACCATAAACTTATCTCCGTCACCTGTCCTATCTCTTCAGTATGGCCATCCGATCCTCCCAGCCGGCGGCGCTTGTGGCACTTTGGCGCTGCCGACTGGGAGGCTCTCCGGCAGTACTTCTTTGATTTCCCATGGAATGACTTCTGCTTCCGTGGCCGAGGACCCTCGGAGAGTGCTGAACGCATTACCCCGGTAATCCTCTCGGGCATGGAAGCGTACATTCCATTTTCTTTCTCTCAGTCTAATGCAAAAAAATCTTGGTTTACTCACGCTTGTTCTACTGCTGTCCACAACAAGGAGGAAGCATTCAAACGGTACCGACGCCTTAAAACTCAAGAATCTCATTCTTCCTATGTTTCTGCCCGGAATCAAGCCAAATCTGTTCTTCGACTTACCAAGCACTCTTTCATCAATAATAAATGCACTGAACTATCCAACTCTAGCTCTTCCCCAAGCTTTCTGTCATCTAGCCAAAAACCTCTCCAACAACTTTTCTTCCTCGCCTTTCCCTCCCCTTTTCCACTCTGATGGCACAACCATCACTTCTTCCTCTGACAATGCTGAACTCTTTGCTCAAAAGTTTTGCCAGGAACTCTACCTTGGATGATTTTGGTGCTATTCCTCCCTCCTACTTATGCCTAATATCCTAATCTCTTCTAAAGATGTACTTTCTACCCTCTCTGGGCTTAATACTAAGAAGGCGTACGGCCCGGACGGTGTTCCTCCTGTTGTACTTAAAATATGTGCTTCTGTGCTGACCCCCTGCCTAGGCAAACTCTTTCGTATCTCTCTCTCCTCTAACGTCTTTCCTTCTTGCTGGAAGTTTGCTCTCAGTCAACCTGTCCCAAAGAAGGGTGACCGCTCTCAACCCTCCAACTATCGTCCAATTGCTCTCATCTCTTGTATCTCTAAAGTTTTTGAAACTATTCTTGCTTCCAAATTTCTTAAGCATTTCTCTTCTCATAATCTGCTCTCAGATCGCCAGTATGGCTTCCTTAACCCTTAACCCGGCAAGCGCGATAGGCCTTACGGAAGGCTTCCTATAGGGAACGCGATAGGCCTCACGGAAGCAAGACCATAAAAAAGGCCTTCCAAAACATCCCAGGGGCTATCAAAACAAAGGAATTTGTCTCTAGGTGAGATAATTCCCCTCTAGTACTCATCCATGTGTTTCTCACCCCCCCCTCCCTCCCCTTCTTCCCCACCTTATTCCCCCCTCCTCAATTATCACCTATTTTTCCTCTTATTTTCATCATTTATCGGTTATTTTTCACTCCCGCGATAATGTAGTACAAGTGGGTTGCATAAAAGATCGTTATATAACACCCAGACACCCGGCACACACCGCCCGCTCGCCTCAGTTGACTCACAGACAGGGAGAGGGGAGGGTTGCCTGTGGCTCTCTCTCGCCTGAGATTATGACCGGGTGGCCAATATCTTTGTTTTTCACCACCCAAATGCTTTTCCAACTTATTTTAGCACTCTTGAAGGTTCATATATACATCATATATGTAAAATAAAAGCATACCGAAAACAAATAAGGCTCTATATTGTAAATATAACGAATTCTGTCAGAATCCAAGGCTAGAAATGCACAAATAACTACCCTAGCCCCTAGGTCTATTTCGCGCTTGTCAGATAAAAGATCGGGGACGGTCTTAAGTCCGCCTCCAATTTGCAGCAAGTTAGGAGCATTATTAAGGCTTTTAAAGGGTTAAAATCGAGTGCAAATGGCCGGGAGCGCAGCGGGCCAGACAGCCGACTCCCAGGGCTTACCGCCGCCCATTAACTCATGTTCCCTGTGTTCTCGAGAGGCCGGTAGTGAAGCCAGTAGTGAGCATAGCTGGGAAAAATATGCTGCTATATGCTAAACTCCCATGTTACTGGTATCACTGTATGAGAACCACGAGTGCTACATAGCTCGTTCTGGTCTCATTTTGAAGCTTTTAGCGCCTAGTTTTTTGCTGAATACATTTCTTTTCATGCAGATACTTGGTTTATCATTCGGAGGGCCTGAATATGCCCAAATAAGCCCAAAACCCCCCGCTAGACAAGGGTTAAGGGTCGCTCTACTGGTGATCTTCTTTCATATCTTACTAACTCTTGGTCATCCAACTTTCGGGACTGCAGTGTTTATTTTTGATTTTATAAGATTGGGTTGGGTGAAAGAATTGGTAAATATGAAGGAACTGTGGAGTGTTGAGTCATCTGCGTAGGAATGTATTGGAGTATGAGTGGTAGATATGGGATCATTGATATGAATGAGGAACAGAATTGGGGCCAAAACCGATCCCTGCGGAACACCAGCATTTATTGAGTGAAATTGAGAATAAAGGCCATCTACTATTATACATATTTTTCAGTTATGAAGATAAGAAGAAATTAGTGGAACTATGATGCAAGGCCGTAGTGTGACATCTTCGACAATAAGGATTGATGCCAGACTCTATCAAATGCCTTTAATATATCCAGTGCTATTGTATGTGTTTCACCATGTTGGTCTGTAGCTTGGTTGATTTAATGCGTAAGAAGGCAAAGAATGTCTGCAGTTGATCGACATCGTCTAAAACCATATTGCCTATCACTGATTAATTTATTATTCTCAAGATGCTTGATTATGTGATTATTTAATATAATTTCAAAGACTTTTACCAAGAGTGGAAGTTATAGCTATTGGTCTGTAGTTTGATGGATCTGAAGAGGCACCTTTTTTAGGAACTGGATGGATGTTTGCTTCTTTCCAGGATACTGGGAAGCATGAGGTATGAGTACACAGACGGAACATTTTTGCCAATACAGGAGCGAGCACCAAGGAGCAATTCTTAAGTACTATTGGAGGAATTTCATCTGGACCAGGAGATTTATCTACCGAGAGATTCTGCAAAATAGTTTTGACATGTCTGGTGTGGATCTTAAGTGAGGGAATTTCAGGCGAATTTAAATTAATTACAGGGACATCTTGATTTATTTCATCTAAGGTTGAGTTATATATATATATTTATATACCTCACTTACACTAAGAGTAGTCCACCATGCTCTCTCAAACCCCTTCTCCTCCTATTTACTTCACTACACTTAACATGCACACCACACTTCCTCCTTCATACCTCAAAAAATGATAAACAAAGGCCCAGCCTCGGAGTCCCCAGGGTGGGGGGGGAGGGGGGGGGGGGACCATAAATACTCCCACACATGCCCAACCTTCCCCTGACGACGCCTCTAAATGCTTTGGACCACGGCCTGTCACTCTTACTATCAACTTTTGCAATATTTGCCTTTCCTCTAATTTTCACTCTATCGAACACCATCTCTCCTCCTCCAAACCTGATCTTCTTTTTCTCACCGAAACTCAGGTGTCTGAAGCAACTGCCAGCAGCCCCTTCTCTGTATCCTTCTACTTTCTCTATCCTAGTTTCAAAGCCAGAGGCGGGTGTTGTGCATACGTGCACAACAAACTCACTTGCTCTCGTGTTCCCAATTTTGACTCCTCTGAATTCTCAACTTTATGGCTCAAACTATCCTGTCATTCTCATACTAAATATTTCTGTGCTGTCTATCTTTTCCCAAATTCTTCGACTATCTAAACTCTAAAGGGGAACACATTCTATCTCTCCCTTCTCTGAAATCTCCATCTTAGGAGATTTAAACGTTCACCACCGCCAATGGCTCTCCTCTCACTCTACTGACAAACCAGGTGAACAAGCCTACGTCTTTTCTATCATAAATGACCTAAAGAAGCTGGTCCAGCAACCCACCCATATCCCGGATCGGTTCGGAGATCGGCCCAAATTTTTTTACTTATTTCTGACTTCTAACCCTACTTCTTATACTGTCAATCTTTTCTCTCCTTTGGGATCCTCCGACCATAAACTTATCTCCGTCACCTGTCCTATCTCTTCAGTACGGCCATCCGATCCTCCCAGCCGGCGGCGCTTGTGGCACTTTGGCGCTGCCGACTGGGAGGCTCTCTGGCAGTACTTCTTTGATTTCCCATGGAATGACTTCTGCTTCCATGGGCGAGTACCCTCGGAGAGTGCTGAACGCATTACCGAAGTAATCCTCTCGGGCATGGAAGCGTACATTCCATTTTCTTTCTCTCAGTCTAATGCCAAAAAATCTTGGTTTACTCACGCTTGTTCTACTGCTGTCCACAACAAGGAGGAAGCATTCAAACGGTACCGACGCCTTAAAACTCAAGAATTTCATTCATGTTTCTGCCCGGAATCAAGCCAAGTCTGTTCTTCGACTTGCCAAGCACTCTTTCATCAATAATAAATGCACTGAACTATCCAACTCTAGCTCTTCCCCAAGCTTTCTGGCATCTAGCCAAAAACCTCTCAAACAACTTTTCTTCCTCGCCTTTCCCTCCCCTTTTCCACTCTGATGGCACAACCATCACTTCTTCCTCTGACAAAGCTGAACTCTTTGCTCAAACTTTTGCCAGGAACTCTACCTTGGATGATTTTGGTGCTATTCCTCCCTCCTACTTATGCCTAATATCCTAATCTCTTCTAAAGATGTACTTTCTACCCTCTCTGGGCTTAATACTAAGAAGGCGTAAGGCCCGGACGGTGTTCCTCCTGTTGTACTTAAAAACTGTGCTTCCGTGCTGACCCCCTGCCTAGGCAAACTCTTTCGTATCTGTCTCTCCTCTAACATCTTTCCTTCTTGCTGGAAGTTTGCTCTCAGTCAACCTGTCCCAAAGAAGGGTGACCGCTCTCATCCCTCCAACTATCGTCCAATTGCTCTCATCTCTTGTATCTCTAAAGTTTTTGAAACTATTCTTGCTTCCAAATTTCTTAAGCATTTCTCTTCTCATAATCTGCTCTCAGATCGCCAGTATGGCTTCCTTAAGGGTCGCTCTACTGGTGATCTTCTTTCATATCTTACTAACTCTTGGTCATCCAACTTTCGGGACTTCGGTGAGACTTTTTCTGTTGCAATAAACATATCGAAGGACTTTGATAGGGTCTGGCACAAATCTTTAATTTCCAAACTGCCCTTCTTCGGTCTCTGTCAATCCATCTGTGCCTTTGTCTCTAATTTCCTTTCCGGCCGTTCCATAGCTGCTGTTGTGGACGGCCATCGCTCAATTCCTCATCCTATCAACTCCGGTGTTCCCCAGGGTTCTGTCCTATCTCCTATTATCTTTCTAATTTTCATAAATGATCTTCTCAACTGTACATCTAGTCCCATCCATTTATATGCAGACGACTCTACTTTACACCACTCAATTAGTTTTCCAGAACGCCCCAGCCAGCAGTCCCTCAAAAGTTAACGTAATGAAGCCATCAAATGCTTATCTTCTGAACTAGCTACTATTTCCAAATGGGGTAGAGAATACCTTGTTACATTTAATGCTTCCAAAACTCAATTTATCCATCTTACTACCCGTCAGGAACCTCCAGCGGACTATCCCTTATTCTTCAACAATACAAAAATCAACCCTTCATCTTCCCTCAATGTTCTCAGTGTCTCTTTTTCTTCTGCTCTTAATTGGAAAGACCATATTACCAGTCTCACTAAGGCAGCCTCCCAGAAGCTGGGTGTGCTTAACAGCTTCAAGGGGGTTCTTTACCCCTACGCAGCTACTTGCTCTGTACAAGGGCACAGTGTGTCCTTGTATTGAGTATTGTTCACATGTGTGGAGAGGATCCTCTCACACCACACTCCTAGGTAAAATAGAAAAGAAAGCCTTTCGTATCATTAACTCCCGTCCACTCACCAACTCTCTGCAATCTCTCTCTCTTCGCCGCAATGTTGCATCTCTCTCACTATTCTATTGCTATTACAATAATATACATATTATTGTAGTAGCGATACAAAAAACAAATAAAACAATTCTGGCATGGAAATTTAGAGGAGTTTTAGACTAATTTTGGGGTGCTGAATCCAAATCTGATCTCAGATTTGCTCTATCACATCACATTTTTGTGCTATCGGTATACCCCATTTTCATGGATTTTACCACAAATTAACTTTTCGCCACTCATTGCGGATGGTCAGTGATTGCTTTATTGTTAGAATATGGTGTTTTATTTTTACGATAGTGTGTTTATAATAGTGAGGGTTTTATGTAGATATCCATATTTATGTATTTTTTCATATTTTTTTCCAGTTCATGAATAGCAAGTAGTTTAGAGTGATGGCAGCGAAAGGGTTAAAAACATGTTCATGCAGAATCTTGCTTTAAAACCACTTATTGTTTTTATTGTATTTTTCAGGTGTGAACTGATTGTCTAATTCTACATAGAGTACTGGTTGCTGGTATAAAACACTGCACTGTACCACTGTGATCTAGCTATGGCTACAACATCCCAAAGAAGGAAATGCTGTAATGACCCAGATATCTTTTGCTACATCTGTGGAAACTTCACTTTGCAGGCTCAAAGGCGCAACATCAATAACTTTGTCAAGAAGGTGTATCTTGCCTACTTTAAAGTACCACTTGGAGACCAGGACAAAAGCTGGGCTCCTCACAAAGTGTGCAAAACCTGTGTTGAAACTTTGTGATCATGGTCTCAAGGAAAGAATGCTAAGCTCAAGTTTGGAGTGCCAATGATTTGGAGAGAACCAACAAACCATTTGGAGAACTGCTATTTCTGCCCTGTCAATGTAAAAGGTTTCAATAAGAAAACCAAACAACACTTGCAATACCCAAATATCCCATCTGCCATTCGACCAGTTGCACACTGTGAGGTATTTGTGCCTGTATTTACTGAACTGCCAGAGATTGATGTCGAATCCCTCAATTCACCTGCTTTTACAGATGAAGATGATAAGACTGATCTTTTTAAGCCATCTGATGCAGATTGTGATAAACTTTCTCTGTTTAGTCAGCCTGAATTTAATGATCTGGTCAGAGATTTGTATTTGCCAAAGTAGTCTGCTGAATTGTTGGCTTCCAGGCTGCAAGAGAAAAGACTGCTGAAACCTGGCACTAGTGTCTCCTTTTATCGTAACAAAGAAGCAAAACTGCGGAAGTACTTCCATTCAGATGGTCAGCTTGTTTATTGTAATGATATTGAAGGGCTTCTTCTCACTATGGGACTGCCTGCATGATTCAAGTGAGTGGAGACTTTTTATTGACAGTTCTAAAAGGAGCTTGAAATGTGTTTTACTTCACAACGGAAACATATATGGTTCAATCCCAATAGGACACTCTGTAAAAATGAAAGAAGAGTATGCCAACATCAAGATTGTTCTGGAGAGGTTGCAATACCATGTTCATGGATGGGTAATTTGTGTGGATTTGAAAATGGTGAACTTTCTGCTGGGCCAGCAAGGGGGTTACACAAAAGACCCCTGTATCCTGTGCTACTGGGACAGTAGGGGTACAGTAGACCACTGGGTGAAAAAGAAATGGCCACCAAGAAACAGTTTGACGCCTGGTGACAAGAACATCATTAATGGCCCTCTGGTTGATAGGAAAAACATTGTCTTTCCCCCACTGCACATACAACTTGGTTTGATGAAGCAATTCGTCAAAGCTCTTGATCACAGTGGAGACTGCTTCAGCTATATATGTTCAACCTTTCCAAGTCTCAGTGACGAGAAGAAAAAGGCAGGAATATTTGATGGACCTCAAATAAGAACACTCCTCAGGGATCCACACTTTGTTACAACAATGAATGCGGCAGAGGCTAGAGCTTGGAATGCATTCTCTGATGTGGTGCACAATTTCCTTGGGAACAGGAAAGCTGACAACTATCAAGAGATTGTGGAGGAGCTGCTCTTGAGTTTGCAAGCACTTGGATGTAGAATGCGCATCAAGGTGCACTACTTACATATTCACTTTGGCAAGTTTCCAGAGAACCTGGGTGATGTGAGCGAAGAGCAAGGTGAACGCTTTCATCTATCTATCTATCTATCTATTGCCTGACGCCGTGATCCCCGAAGGGGTGGCCACGAACGAACCGCCCCCATGCACCTCTGTCCCCAGTCAGTCGACGCCCCTCCCCCCAACCAGCACCGCCCTCGTTCATGTACTTCCTCACTCCATCCTTCCACCTCATATTCGGTCTACCTCTCCCTCTCTGTCCCTCCACCTCGCTCTCGTACACCCTCTTAGTCATTCTCTTGCTTTCCATACGTTCCATATGGCCGAACCATCTCAAGTTGTTCCTTTTCACACTTTCCAGCACATCTACCTCCACACCACACCTCCTTCTTACTTCCTCATTAGTCTGTCTATCCCTCCATGTAACTCCGCACACACTCCTTAAGTAATTAATTTCCACTGCTCTCACTCTTGGTCTGAGTCTCTCAACCAACGTCCATGCTTCGCTTCTGTAAGTCAGTGTTGGGATTACCATCATCACGCTTTCATCAAGACATTAAAGTAATGGAAGAACGTTACCAAGGCCGATGGGACTCAAACATGATGGCAAATTACTGCCTGAGCTTGATGAGGGACATTCCAGAAGCTGTACATCAGAGATCGTCCAAGAAGAGGAAGTTTATGAAGTTGTAACCTGACCACAATGAATAGACTTTTTGTACATAGTTTTGTTATCTTCACACTTCATTCTTACATGCTAATGTGCATTCACTCTCACAACTTTGTGCTACGACTCATTACATTTTTGTATCTATGTATGTTTAATTCTTCCATTATGAGCATAAATTGCTGTTTCTTGCGAAAATGCAAGATTTTATATCTCGAAAACCTGATATGATAGACAAAAACTGATGACAGATTTGGATTCAGCACACCAAAATTAGCTAAAATTCATTGGAATACCTTGTGCCAGAAAAATCGTGTTGACCGGTGAATCAGTGTTCCTCGGAGCTTTCCCAGTGTATACCACCTCCTCTACGTAGGGTACATAGTACCCGCCTTGCAACACAATCCCACCCATACTCTGTGCAACTCTCCAACCCAAGAGTGTAACGCTATTCTCAGACTTTTTTCTATTCAACTGCTGAGCTCTGGAACTCTCTCTCCCAGAATCTTTCCCTCTTCCTATGACTTAAATTGCTTCAAACTCCGTGTGTCCAGGCATTTTAGCTCGAATGTCCCTTGTTTTCGGCCCTGTTACTCTTTGAAATCTGGGGCAGGCACTCGCTGCAGGCAGTTATGCATTTTGTCTCCCTCATTCACATAGAAAAAATAAATAAATAAATAAATATATATATATATATATATATATATATATATATATAAACAGTATATATATATATATATATATATATATATATATATATATATATATGGACAAGATTCAAAATAAAGCTATTAGATTAATCAATAACCCTGCAATCACACAAGACCTTCCTACATTATCCATATAAAGAAACATTGCATCCCTTGCATTATTCTACAGATATTTTCACAGCAATTGTTCCGAGAAATTTGCTTCAATTGTGCCGCCTCTCCACATCTTTCCCCGTAGAACTAGGGCAGCTGAGAGCGCCCATGAATTTACACTTTCTCCTCCACAATGCAGAACTTCTGCTTATCAGAATTAATTTATCCCCAGAGCTACTACTCTTTGGAATTCACTTCCCTCGAATTGCTTTCCACAAACTTACAATCTACAAATGTTTAAATCCAGTTGTTACAAACATTTTATGAATGGAGGATGCCTTTAGGCACATGGACCTTTTTGTTTTATATATATATATATATATATGTATAATATATATATATATATATATATATATATATATATATATATATATATACAGTACTGTTATATATACAGTATATATATATATACTGTATATATATATATATATATATATATATATATATATATATATATATATATATATAAGACATCAGTAGGGGGCCGAGGGCACCGCAGTTTCCATAACAGTAGGAAGAATAGAGAAAGAGCTGCGCCATACGCCATGTTTATTACTTGTAATAAAGTCATCGATCAGGTAAATTTTTGCAAACATTTTTTTTTCGGCCATTCGTAATCATGCTAGAGAACAAAACCATCCCTACACTCCTGAGGATTTTCAAATAGTTGCCAAGTTTCGGAGCCACTATGAAGCACTTATTGGTGAAAAATTACTAATAAAAAAGATCAATCCTGAACTTAACGTTTCACACAATTCATAATGTTTTATTTTATATCATTCTCTGCAATTAGTGTCCGAAACTTGGGGATTGGTTGTTTGAACAGTTGTGTTTGGTTGAGTTGGGTTAGTTTAGTTGTCCCTTAGCTATCATGGGGTGTGGATCTCTTTCGATGTGCTTAGGATTTTGAGGTACTGTACATGGGTGTTTTTTGTAATTTTTTGATTGTGTGCTTATCAATTATCAAAGAATTTTAGCTTTTTTGTTTGATGTCCATTGTTTACAAGATGGAGTTTGAGGCCAGTGGGTTATGATTAATGTTGTTTTGTATGTATTTGGGAGCTTTTTCACTAGGTATATTTCAGCTTATTAAGTGATAGAATGTATTACATTAGATCCATTTTCTTTCCAATAGTATAATACTTATTTTGTATATTTTTAGGATCAGTCTGTATAACCTGAAGATGGCACCTTGTTGATACCGAAAATTCGAGTAATAAACATGGCGTATGGCGCAGCTCTATCTCTATTCTACCTCTTGTTATATATATATATATATTGTTACGTCCTGGGATATATAAACACTGGGCTCTTTCTATTGGACTAGGTATGCGGCAACAAGCAACAACGGAAAACGCTAGATCCAACCCTTATCTATAAACCCAGGCAACAAACCACCCTAAACCGTCCTGGACAACAAGGTATCCTATGACTCGGTTACAGGGTGCACGCACTATAGACTGCTGATAGTCAAGCAGGCTATATAAAAGATCACACAATTAAGTTGACTTAACCCTTAATTAGCGGCTCACCACATAAGTCGAGTTAAATAAAGCTGGACTATGTGGCGGCGCTCGACATAACTCGAGTGGCAATTTCAGCGCGTAATGTTGCTGACAGAGAGAGACAAGTGGTGGCAGGAGAGTAGCGAGCGTATGACTGCTCCAGACCACCGCGGCGAACATACTGACACGAATCCCAGCTCCCTCCTCCCTCTCTCACTCGCTATATAAGGAATTATATCGGGAAAGTGGCTAATTACATGCTTTTTGCACTCGCGTTGCACGGTTATTGCAAGAAAACTAGCCATCATAAAAGGATCATTATGGTGTCATTCGAAAGCTCTGTTTATGCCCTTTCAGGGATAGGTACTTGTTTTACGTTCTGGGTCTTATTTAGGCATGAAAATGATCACGTAAACAGCCCTATTTTGGCTAAAAACACCCCGCTGGGCGGTACATATAAATAAACCGCATAGGCCGCTCGTAAGGTGTTAAAGCTTCAAGGAAAAGATAGATAACGGAATTAAATTGCAGAAACAATTTAATAACAAATTAGAAGAAAGTACATTTAACGTTACGTTAATTAATACAACTAATCACCCCTGCGTGAAAGAAGGTGAAAGCAAGCAGTCCTCAAAACATCGTACAGGTAGATAAGATGCGGGTTTCTAAACTGCATGCGGCTACTGTAGGGTCTGATGCTTAGCAAAGAAAATACGTTACGGATTTAGAGAACTCTTAACTCATAAGCAGGAATAAATACTAGTGATAGGACCTACAGTGTATAATGGCATAGGTATAATTAAATAAAGGTAGCAACTCGCAACATAACCACATACAGGTGTGCTTCTCACTCTTAGTCAGGCAAGCCTGCTCGGACAGAGTCTCTAAGCCACACCCTGACTCACAATGCTCACAAAAACGGTAAACTGTGGCACAATAACAAGCATACAGAGATAATAAACCCCTAGCTGTTAATCTACCAGGTGGCAGAGGTCTAGCCGGAAGGATATAGACTTCGGATACCCGGGCTGAGCCACCTGCTCTAGCCTAGGGACGTTCCCAAGTCTGTGCGCCAAATTACTCTAATTGAAAGGGTGCTCTCTTGAGAGACTCAGATCGCAAGTATCTGACTCTCTCCTGGTGACCCTAAAACAAAAGCAAGACGTGCTAGCGCAGTGCTGAGTGGACTAGGCAAGGGCCCTCACACAACACAACACTAGACACACAGGGACACAGACAAGAAAATGCCCCCCGACTCCCACGGGTATCCTAGTAAAGTCGTGCGGGTCCACAGGACTCGCACCAGCAGACTTTACTTAAAGGATCGCAAAAAGCCTCCCCTCCGGTCTAGCCCCTGCTAACCTGACACAAGAACACACTAGCAAGCATGAAACCACCAAATATGAGACAACAAAAAAGCTTCCTAGGTCTCATTAACAATTACGTCTCTGCATAAGGCCCAAAATCCTATCTAATTATCTGAGAGCTCGTCGTTAATACAATAATAGATATAAGGTCTATCAAGGGGATGGGATAATTAAATAGATTGGTGAAGTAGTGGAAGGAAGGTATACAAAGTAAGAGAGAAAGTTTCTAAGTGGGGTTGAGAGGGATAGATATGAAGGGGGTCCGAAGGGTGCGACAGTGAGGTGAGCTCTGAGTCTTGAATCTGTCTGGACCCTGCCCTAGGCATGCAGAATACATTCCATGCTTGGCAACACTCAACACAGTTGCCGGGTCAAAATCGTCTACCCCGTGCGTGAGTCGAAACTAAGCCTAACGTTGCAATAAAATGCATGTGGCACATCAGGCTCGTCCCAAGCTAGACTCTCCACGCGAAGCAACGTCCCCCAGCCGGTCTCTCTCTCCCGCTCGTCTCCTCCCACTCTCACTAGACTTACATCTTATATATTATAATGAAACAATCAACTATCGAGAATAAAATATACTAAGATGCGTTGGTTAAGAATAAGGGCAGCTACAAGCTGTGAAACAACATAAGAATATCCCAGACATTAGTTACATTGTCATAGGATATATACTAAGGAAAAGCCGGCCTGCCGGCTGCCACCAGCCGGTTTCTAAACGGCTGGGCAGCCGACGCGCGCGCATGCCCGCACGTGGCTACTATGCAGAAGCGTCACAATATATATATATATATATATATATATATATATATATATATATATATATAAATATATATATGGAGGGAGTAAATATTGCATTGGGAAATATTTTTGGTTTTTGCCATGACTCTCGTTCATATTGGTAGGTTTGGTTACTTGCTAACATCTTTACAGGATGAACCAAGTTAAGTTGTTGGGTTGGTATAGGTTGGTTGTCATTATATTATCTGGGCCTAAAATTAATAATTTGGTTAGATTGAGAAGACTTGGTTGGCCCTGTAACATGGATCTGAAAGAATAGCAAACTGCTAAGTTTGTGGGACTGAATAACCAATATTTTTAATGTTTGAGCGAAGGTAGGCAGTCACAATTAGCTTGTAACGTATTTGGTTAATTGATAACAAGAACAAATATGATTTTTAGGACGGGGTTGTTAGAGTTTGGGTGGACTGAACCACGGGAATAAATCCTTTCGTCGTTCTAGTTTGCTTAGATAATAAAGTAAGGAACACAAGCCAATCCCTTGCACCTACTTTCGTCTTCCATTCAAAATTAGTTTGTAACAATTGGATCTAAACCATTGTGGAATGTTCATAGCGGTAGACTTTGAGATGTCGCCATTTCAACCCTTCTTCCTGTGCTGTTCACTGATAAACTGGCAATATTGATCCCCTGTAGTGCCATACATACCTGGAGGGTGGACACGAGCTGACAGTCTGAGCAGCAGGTCTTGTGGGGTATTCTCTGGCACTTCAATCTCGTACTCTGGTTTTTCGAATTCTACGGGGTCGCTTCCCACCAACTTTGTCACTGCAAGATAAAAGGCCTCTATTAGCAAATATTGTCTGAAATAATAAAGATTTAATTCAGAAAAACACCATGCATCTAATACCTTTACCGTTAGCTACAATCAAAATCCTTTCGCATGCATTTTTCTATTTGCAATTACATTTAATTTATAGTATTAACTTATTGTACTGTGCCTAGTTTCGAAAAACTTGTCTCTACTCTAGGACTGGCGACAAATTATATTGATTTGGTTTATATTATTGGCCTTAAGATTGTAATACATTTTAGCTAATCTTAGATTTAGTATTCAATAGATTGTCATATTTCTGGAACTATGTTCGTACAATCGTACAATTATGACCGTCTTGTATCAACTATTTGATATACATTGATATATATGATTTTATATATGTAATATAACATTGATAGAATAGATAGGTAATATTGACTATATGTATTTGTTCTAAGAAGTTGCTTATTTCAATCTAAAATAATATGATATATGATGAGGATCATAGGCAGACCGACAATAGACTCGCTATGACTTCCCTTGTCCTTGTTAATAAGTGCACACTTTTGCAAAGACTACCTATTCCACAATATATAACCGAGACTAAAGTTCCTCAACTTTTATGGCCTGATGCTCAAATCAATCACCTTTCCTAAGTCATCAGACACTTCAAAAAGCCGTATATATCAAAATTATAAATTTGTTTTTAATGCAGGAATAACATTGACATATGGATGAAAATTAATTTGCGTAATTTTGATAGATATGTTAACACCTTATTGGCGGGCTAGGCGGTCTAGCGGACCGTAGCGCCCAGCGTGTTTTTTTAACCCTAAATAGGATTGTATATGTGATCATTTTCATGCCTAAATAAGACCCAGAGCGTAAAACAAGTATCTATCCCTGAAAGGGCGTAAACAGAGCTTTCCAATGACACCCGAACCATCCTTGTACGACCACTGCTTCTCTTGCAACGATCGTGCAACACGAGTGCAAAAACCCTGTAATTAGGTAATTTCCCTAAATAATTCCCTGTGTAGCGAGTGTGAGAGGGGAGGGAAGGGTGGGATTCAGTTCAGTTGGTCCACCGCGGTGGTGGGCGGCGGTCATAGGTTTACTACGCTCCTCACACCGCTCAGCTCTCTCTCTCAGCAACATTACGTGGTGAAAATGGCGCACGACATAAGTTGTGAACCGCCACTTAATCCATATTTATTTCACACGACATAAGTTGCGCGCCGCCAGTTAAGGGTTAATCCCATATCGGTATTTGAGTAATCTGTATTTGGAAAATATGTAGACAGAGCAACGGGTAGCCTAGACGTTTGTACAGGACAGCTAGCAGGAGGAGAAACATCATCTATACATGCAATGAGTAAGATGTACAGTATGTCAAAGATCCAGCTGACCCACCCTCGCTCTGGGACTCGCAGTTTTATTTGGCAATACTTGGTGTAGTAAGGAGGCTTTTTTTTACAGGCATTTTAATTGGTCGATCTGATTTTGCCTATATCAGTGTCAGAAGGCATATTAAACAAGGCAAAGGAAACAAATAGCCTAATGCAAATGTATACATCGCAATATATGATCATGAAATGTCACTAAAAGTTCGTAGATATGCTTAACCCTTCTTTAGCAGCCTATGCGGTTTATTTATATGTACCGCCCAGCGGGGTGTTTTTAGCCAAAATAGGGCTGTTTACGTGATCATTTTCATGCCTAAATAAGACCCAGAACGTAAAACAAGTATCTATCTCTGAAAGGGCATAAACAGAGCTTTCGAATGACACCATAACGATCCTTTTATGATGGCTAGTTTTCTTGCAATAACCGTGCAACGCGAGTGCAAAAAGCAGGTAATTAGCCACTTTCCCGATACAATTCCGTATATAGCGAGTGAGAGAGGGAGGAGGGAGCTGAGATTCGTGTCAGTAGGTTCGCCGCGGTGGTCTGGAGCAGTCATACGCTCGCTAGTCTCCTGCCACCACTAGTCTCTCTCTCTCAGCAACATTACGTGCTGAAATTGCCACTCGATCTATGTCGAGCGCCGCCACATAGTCCAGCTTTATTAAAAACGACTTATGTGGTGAGCCGCTTTTTAAGGGTTAAACAATTAAGCACATTATATTGATTGATTGGCAACGCATATCAAACCCGTTGGCTGCCACAACTTACTCGAGTTTCAAGAATATATATTCGTGTTTTAATGTTGGCTACATAATGAAGGAGGTATTAGTCTTGACAATGTGAACATTGCATAATATAATCTGCCGTAATATACGGGACAGACACAGGTGACCCAGTAATGGCTAGTGGTATCCCTGCATAGCAGCGAACGGGTGTGTGCAGAGTTAAATTATTTTCCTTCATGAACGAAAATTGTAGAAACAAAGTGTTACCTCGAAGAATCTGTCTGATATGAAGTTTATCTTTCACATAATAACACTCAGTCTCACTTTGTCATCATTCATTAAACAGTAGACAAGACGTAGGCATGACTAGAAATACGGTCCTATGTGTTCTACCTATTGTCAATGACGATATTAGTATTTACATGAACAAAACAAAAACCATAGACGGTGCAAGACATTCTTTAGTGAGACACACTTGTATACATTATGAAGAGCCCTAAGCTGGTTAGGGCTCTATGCTATGTAATATGTTGATTTGGTTAACGATATTTATCTTCCATCTAATCGCTGGTAATTATTCTTCACACCACGTCATTTGCAATCATATTGAAATTTGATAGTCTGAATACAATTTAGCATAATACTCTCTCTCTCTCCGAAGAACTGGACAGGGTTCTCCAGTCATACCAACACATTTCTACTATATGTTTGTAATTATTGTGTCTATTGTCTTCCAAGTTAGCAAATACGTACTATTAATTGTTATGCTTGGCTGTAATCCAACTCGCTTGATACTATTCTCATGAATTCCTTATTTGGGTAACTTAGAACATAATCATGCATTGATATAAATATTACTAGATCAATCAAATCACACCCAAAGACAATAAATACACACGATATGGTTCACAAGCTTAAGTTGGGAATAAGTTAAATATGTTTTACTTATTTATGAATAATGGCGTCACTAACAAAGCATAAGAATCAACATATAAAACAATACATAAAAGAATGATGACAATATCTCAAATATAGTTAAGTAGGCAAAGAGAGGAATCACGTAGCGTAAATATAGGCAACTGGTATCGCGGAGACAAACAGGTGAGGTAGAGCGTGGCTGGTGGCTTAGGGGCACGTGACCAGGTAGGACTAGGGTCAAAGTAACCGCGGTTGGGTCTAGATTAAAGTTACTTGGACTTATTCTTGGAAAGCTTAACAATATGGAATACTTAGTCTAGGTTGAATAAATACGAATTTTACGTTAGTCCTAGAGAGATGACAATATAATTTACAAATATATAATCAAGACAAAAGGGTGAATAACTATACACCGGGTCTAGGACAAATAATTTAAGTCATTAAGGTGACCTAACTAACAATACTAAGGAATTTTGATTGCACAAAAAGTGTAGTGAATAAAATATAACCTAAAAGGTTATGAACACAGCGGGTCTAAATATATAATCAACCCACTGGAAAATAAAATAGAAACACCACAAAGCGGGTGAAATTAATGTATATAATATAAACTGATATCACAAAACAAGACAGTAGTGAATCGAAAAGCAGCCAGAAGTATAGGCTATGAACACAGTTGGGTATAATAGAAATTCCCAATACAAGTTCGAATATTATTCACCGCATAACGTGGTGGACCGAATCATTCACAAGTTTAAATATAAAATAAATTATTCAGAATAAATTAATAAGGTACTCGAACGTACTGATCTAATAATTAACAAGGGGAATGAATCTCTGATTATTTGTAATTATATCTTGAATGGACCTAGAGATGTCCGGAAATTAGAATTATATTAATTAGGGGACAGATATAAGTATTACGCTCTCTTTGAACACTTCACTATGCACTTATATACACACTGACAATACACACTGTGACGTTAACCACTCCGTTAGAACCGCATGGTTTGTCCTACAGTGACTCGCTAGGATCGCCAGGGCAGTGGGTGTGGCTACAGTTGATGTATTATTGTATGCTTTATTTCATATGAAAGCTTGTGTCATGGGCAGTCCAGAAAGGCTCTTTGTTTTCGCCCATGTCAAGGCTTTATATATTTAATTGCAAAGTATATGTTTTATCATTAAGTAGTAATGATAGGATTTGAGAGAGAGAGAGAGAGTAGAATAGAGTGAGAGGAGGAGGAGGCGCGCAGTGTTTTTTGCCATGCTTGATGACGTCACGGCTGGCTGGCCTGGGATTGGTTGGAGGAGTTTTTTACTATGCTTGGTGACGTCATGTTTGGCTGGCTTCTTTGTCATTGGCTGAAGGAATTGTTACCGCTTTGTCTACGCAATGCGAGCTAGTGCTAGTATATTATACAGCTCTCTCGCCACTCTCTCCCTCAGATCTGGTTTCTAGAATGCATCCCTCTTATCCCTTTGATACCTGTACCCCTCTCTGCACCTGAGAACCTTTTCCTCTGCCTATCTCTCTCATTTTCCATATCTTTCACCACCTTTTATTAATAGTATACCCCCTCTGGTTAACTCTGCATAACCAGCTTCATGCTGGCCAGTTGTATTGTACGTTAAGGTCTTATATAACCCATGTATGTTAGTTGTTAAGATAAGTTGATCACGAAGCATTGGTTGGCATTCATATTGTTCAGTACTGCTTCCTGTAATTATTAGTGTTCTTCTGGATTAGATACTGCTAGACTAGGAGTCTGATACTATAAGGTATTGTTTCCGATGGGTGCTGGCTTTAGTTAAAAGCTGCACGACATACCTGAGAACTGGAGTTGATTGGGTAAATTCTAGTCTGTGTGCCATTGAGAGTAGAGCATGCACGAATGAGGGCTTTTTGCCTATACCATTCTGCACTGTTCTAGGCTCGGTTATTTGTCTTTGAGGTACGCCAGGAGAACGCTTAATACTTCGGTATTAAGGTTTCTCAAGAGAGCTACCCTTCACTTTAACGTAATACTTGACGCACAGACTTGAGATTTGCACTAGGCTATGCAGCATGCCATGCGCACCAGTATCTCATATCATTGACTGTAGCTAGACTTTATCAGTCATAGTAGACATTAAGTATATTAACCCAATTACTCTTATTATGCATACCCGTTTATGATTACACAAGCATTTCGCAGCCTAGTTTGATGTATTGAGACACAAACGACTTAGGCTCTTTTTGTTGATAGGAATACTGCATTGTCGTGGCGATTATTATTATTGTTGTGGCGTTTAGGATATTCTTGGCTCCGACTACATTATATCTCCTGCCTTTTTGTGTGCATAGCCTGCACGAGTATTGTTCCGCTGCCTGCCTTTTTGGGTTCCATTTCCGATTCGAGCATCTTGATAGCATCTAACATTTAAAGAAGATTCCTTGTTGGTGTTGAAGGACTTTAGTGCACTTTCTTTCATGCAGGAGTGCCTGACATTTATTGATTAAAGTAACGTAAGCTGTAACTTCTCTTACCACCTTACTTTACATACCATAACCAAGCACCTTCGGTTATAGGTAGTAATAGGCTGTTTTCACATAACATTAAGCCTAGAGTAGACGCACATTTATTGAGAGTTTAATAACCTATTATTGCATATAGAACTCTGGAGAGTATTTGTGTTCTTTGTTCACTGGGAATATACATCAGAGGATGGATCTAGCGCTTTCCGTTGTAGCATTTATGCCATTACTAGTCCAATGAATAAGAACCCTGATATATTTAAACCTCAGTCATAACAACACATAAATAAGATCTACAGTATAAGTATTCATAAAAGGTTTATGCGTGTCATTTTATATATATCTTAGGTCTAACCTATATAATTATATAATATTATATGGAATATAAAGAAGTTATATCCAGAGTATTATATATATATATATATATATATATATATATATATATATATATATAGACGTATATAAGGTTTTCACAAATATGAGGTATAAGTTACTGAAATGAGAGACCAAAGGAGTCTCGATAATTTAATATGACTTGAACACTAATATATCTTATATAACCTTCACAACAATTCCAAAACTCAAGAACACATAGAAACACTTAGACTGGGGGGAGATGATCCTTTAGAGAGATCTGGTCTGCGGTTAGCTTGTACGTTGTTAAGCCTCTTTTATTTATCAGAGAGAGACAGCGTTTTCACGCAGTATTAGAATAATAACTTTCACTTCTAGTGCTTAGCTACTACTTTAGAGCTTTTCACTTCTAGAGCCTCTCCTACACAACTAGAATTTTCACTTCTAGCTCACCTACACCTTACTAGAATAGACACTTCTAGATACTCTACACTTACTAGAACGGGCACTTTCTAGTGCTACGAGGTAGCTGAATATAGGGACGATTGGCTTAACCCTAACAGTAGCGGCTCTGACATTGGATCCACATTCTAGTTTGCCGTTGGCTTATAAATGTGTTCGACAATGTTTGCCTAACAATCCTAAATTTCAGTGAGAGGATATTCAGTTTTTAACACCTAACGAGCGGCCTAGGCGGTAAATAATATGTAGCCACCAGCGGGGTGTTTTTACCCAAAATAGGGTTGTTTACGTGATCATTTTCATGCCTAAATAAGACCCAGAGCGTAAAACAAGTATCTATCCCTGAAAGGGCATAAACAGAGCTTTCCAATGACACCCCAACGATCCTTGTACGACCGCTAGTTTTCTTGCAACAATCGCGCAACACGAGTGCAAAAACCATGTAATTCGGTACTTTCCCCACACAATTCACTGTTTAGCGAGTGTGAGAGGGTGGAGGAGGGTGGGATTCATGTCAGTTGGTCCACCGCGGTGGTCTGGAGCAGTCATATGCTCGCTACTCTCCTGCCACCACTTGTCTCTCTCTCTCAGCAACATTACGTGCTGAAAATGGCACACGACTTATGTTGTGAGCCGCCACATAGTCCAAATTTCTTTCACTCGACTTATGTTGCGCGCCGCCAGTTAAGGGTTAAATTGGATCAGGGTTAATTGGTTTCCAAATATTAGGGGCATTAGGATTCTGGTTTTCGAATTATGGTAAACTTAATAATGGCCTTAACCCCTGTCAAACTGGGATGTTTGTAACTTCTACTACCTGCCTGGCGGGCATATTTACCCTAAACGAGCTTCATTCCATGCTCTTTTTCATGCATAAACAAGAGCGATAGCGTAATACAATTATGTGTCCGTGAAGGGGCGATAATAGAGCTTTCCAATGACACCTAAATCATCCTTGTACGACCATGGGTTCTCTTGCAACAATCGTGCAACACGAGGGCAAAAACCCTAAAATACGGTAAATTCCCTAGTTTTTCCTTGTTCTCGCGAGGCCTGGGGTGTGGGATGGTGCAGAGGTTATGTCAGTGGCGGGACTAGGTCCATGCCGAGCGGTCAGAGCCCGCCTATCGTCCTCCCAATGCGTGGACTCTCTCTCAGAGCCGATAATGTGCTCAACATCCCTTCCGACATAATGTCGGGCCCCTTTACAATTAAAATAATGTTCTGTTAATATCAAACATTTATGTATCTTTCTTTCAACATAGGAAACACCGAAGGTATCTTGGATGAAACAAATTACGGTCTTCAAGTGGTCTGCAGATATTACTGTCGTATGTTAGTAATTATTACCAATGTTAAATGAAAAATAGAATCACAAAATGTGGGCATTACGAAGTTATTGCCCAATGGTATTTAATGTATTGTACAGTTGTGAACATTTATTCAAATACAAACATATTCGAAGCGGTCTCGGGTTGAATTGAATCTCCTAACTAATTTATACTGGGTAATTGAATTTCAGAGATTCTTTTAATCAGTTCGGCACTTCTAAATCGATCAGAATTAATTACCACTGCTGTACGTACAGTCACGATCATAAATGCTTCGCAATCAACCAGATAACGTCAACTCCTTCATCACTAGGGGTTTATACTAAGCTGAATAATCGTTTGACGGTAGATAGAATGAAATACAGAAATAATTGTAAGTTTGAATACAAAGTTTTGCAATACCTTTGGAGACAAAGGGGCGAAAATTATTTGGTTGGTGTCGCAGTATTTATGCTCGTGACTGTACATGGTCATTGCAATGTAATAAGATTAATTGAAACAAATACTGCATAATTCCCACCAAGTGATGTAATACACTTTTGACAAATTATTCGAGGCATTTTATGAAGCTTCGGATTCCACTTGAATCTGCTCAAATATCGAACTATCAGCGTGGACATGATATCATGCCTGTTTTCCAAATAGCTAACCTATTATTTGTACAGTACAACTGTTACACTCCAATATTGTCAGTAATAGTCGATGGCGTTATAATTGCGACAATGAGCAATGATTAAGGAAACTTCACTTCACACACGGACACACACACACGTCTCCGTTTGTCACGTTTATTTTATTTACCTTACATAAACATGGAAATGAGAGGTTTATGTGTATGTATATATGTCTGTGTATGTCATTAATTTGCTTTAACCTCACTCTCTTATAACATGAGTGTTTGGTCAGGTATGCGTGGTCACAATTGTACGGTATGTAACATTTGGCTCCTATAACTTTTCATATTGCTCGATGACTCTTCATTCCTGAACATAGCTGTACATGCAGTATACTATCTTCATTAAATACGTAACAATTGCGCGAGAACGATCAGCCCCCAATAGAACTACGCTTCATAAACGATTGAATTACCTTCTGCTTCGTTCGGATACCCGACCCAGACTTGGGCATCAGTATTATGTCCCACGACTAGAGTTACAAATGTTACATATTTTGTTTACGCTAATATGTTGCTAATAATTAGTATTTTTCTGCTAACCACATAATATCATCACCACACTCTAGGGTACTTTTATTTCGTAATTACTAATGTGTGAATAGGTAAACCCATGCTTTCCCTTTAGCTAAGTCGATAATAAATAGGTTTATCATGTATTAATAATATAGTGCTTTACTTGTAACCCTGTTTTGCTACATTACTAAAAAGGCATTTATCTCTAAAATAATCATTTATGGGAAAAATGTGATACAACAATATATATTTATTTTCCATTTTACAATGTGTTTGTCATAGTCTATAACAGTTGTTTCAATACACCCTAATATATATATGCGATATCGACTGGTTGCATGGAAAGCGCAGTCTACATAGGAACAGTAGGACCAGGGTTATGAAAAACATCTTGGGAGTTTTTTTTATTCAGTACAACGTTTCGGACTCTCTGCGTCCATCATCAGGTCTATAGACAGAAATTAAAACAATATATACAAACATGTAGGCAATAATAAAATGACGGGCAAAATTCCGAGTTCACTAGGATTCACAGACAAAAAAAAAAAGGGGAACAGCTACCAAATTAAATACTGAATCAAAGGAGCAAGTAAAGCGATTTCTAAATATACTAAACAAACAAAAGTCACCAAAGTTACACAGACTTAAATGGTTTAAAATAGAACGGTCAAGAGGGACAGGAATAGTAATTAAACAAAATATAAAATTCTAAGGGACTTGACACTATAATTTCAACCCAAAACATTAATTCAATAAGGCTACAGACTTAAAACTAAAGTAATAGTAACCCAATACAAGAAAATCCTAAAAGCAAAGAAGGTGGACAGAGGTTTTGTTAGCACCTATACCGCATCGCTACCGCTACTGTCTAAGACTTTAGTTAGTTAAAATAGGACTTCAGAGGCTATCAACCCTATTGGATTATTAAGCCAGCACTGGCGTCAAGAATAACGCCAGGACTGGAGCCTTTCTGCGAGAACTCCAGTCCCTTCTTATGTCTAAGACTGAAAATGTATTCTTTTTATGGGTGGTCATGACTGAAAGCATGGTCCCGAATCGCCGAGTGGAGTGAACCGGCTTTGACAGTGGAAAACCAGTTCTCACTGATTTACCTAGATGTTCCAAAAACCGGTTCTCAAATGTCTCTTGTCTTACCGATATATGAAGCCTTACAGCTATCACACGTGTATTGATAAATGACGGAAGGCAAGGTTCCCAGGAATCCTATCTTTATATCTAAATACACTACTTATTGTACAGCTGGATTTAAAAATAATTCTGATATTAATTTGAGGATAAGATTCACGAATGAGGGAAGTGAGCCTTTTGCGTAGTGTGAAACCTTTTGGGCCAGTAAATATGATAGGGAAATAAACAATATTTCTAGAGGCAGTACTAACTGAAGCTTTGTTTCCTTCCATGATTTTACCCAGGGCTTTGCCAACATACGTGTGTGTCGGTGAACTTATAGGGGAACCCATTATTGTAGAGGAGGTCGCGAAGGTACTCAATCCCTTTATGAAATTTGAAATAATCAGAACAAATATGATAGGCCCTATAGGTGAGAGTTAGGATCAAATTACGCTTGTAAGCTATGGGAATATATGAGGAAAATGTAGTAGTTAAGCCAGTGAATGTGGGTTTACGGTACAGTGAAGTTTCAAACCCTAAATCTTTTCGAGTGATATTAACCCTTCCTACCCGGGCTGTGTTACCCAATGACGGTCGCCCCTACCCGGGCGATATGGCCGAAAAACGTCTAGGCCTAGGCTACCGTATTTATGTTTATTTTCACTGCTAGAACTTTCCCACTCATCTATAATCGTAGTGCGGTTTTCAATCTGCATTTTGGCATTGAGTAGAGCTCTGTAAGTCAACTGGTTCAGTTGTGATGACGATTTCAGTGGAGCCAATATTGCAGAGATGTTGCCAATATGGGGGCTTTTTAGACACTAATTTCGTCATGACGTCAGAACAATAACATTGAGGAGTCTTCTCATTCTTGTTTTCGGAGGTGCGGTGACGAACGCTTGGGTTTGTTGACATATGTCGTATGCACGGCGTTCGGACCAAGCTTAATTAGGCTATTAAGCTCATGCCTTAGATAAGGCATACCGGGTATTTGCCCTTCTTTCGTGCTGTCCTTACCTAAGGCAGACCGGGTAGGAAGGGTTAATGTCTAAAAACGAAATAATCCCATTTACTTCGGTTTCTGAGGTGAACTTAATGTTGCGGTGTTTCTCATTCAAATAATTCGAAAACAGGGGAACATGATTACTTGATCGAAAAAGAAGTAACGTATCATCTATATAGCCACGATAAAACAAAGGTTTAAAATCAAAGGGACAATAATTGGGATTCATAATGACATACAAATAAATGAACAAGAGAGCATCCTAAAGAGGAACCCATTCCTACGACATCATGCTGTTTATAATATATGTTATCCAAAATAAAAATATTATCTTCCACTGCTAGCTTCATCAATTCCCTAAATTGTTTTTTGCTAAAACCACGAACTTGTTCTACACCATCAAACAAGTTATTAATGCAAATGTCAATAGTTTCCGCTAATGGTATGTTCGTAAACAGGGAGGTGATATCAAAGCTTGCCATAAAACAATCCTTAAGTTCTAGATCAGTTATTTCTTTAACGCAGAGTCCGAAACGTTGTACTGAATATAAACACCTCCCAAGATGTTTTTCATAACCCTGGTCCTACTGTTCCTATATATATATATATATATATTTATTTTTTATTTTTTGTTTGTTTAGGCAAATAAGGTCAAAGGATAACAATTTCAACATTAGTAAGTTTAATATATATTTTTTCAATTTGTCTACATAATAATGTTATCTGGCCTTGAGTGATGTTCTGCAGTAGCTGGCCTATGTTTTACGATGTTTCGGAGATAGCTGTCTCCATCTTCAGGTTGGAATAGTTAATGGTTTGACGTGAAGTTCTCTGGGTTTGTGTAGGGGTTGGTGTGATCTGAGGTTGACCTGAGAAAGGTAGGGGTGGCTGTTTCAGATTGGCTGGAAGTGGCCAGGTTTATCTCGATTGGTAGTGATGAGAGGGGGTAGGTCGCTGGTTATAGGAGGAGGGGCTAGGATCGCTACTGTAGGATGGGTGGCGTTTAGCGCTAGGAAGGGCCTGAACATCTTCTACCTCTAGGTTTAAAGTGGGGCGAAAGTTTGGATGTATATAGCTTCAAGGAAAGCTAGGCGGCTGGGATCATTTTATTGGTCTAGTATGGTAGTGTGCTGGTCTAGGTCTGGTGGAGTTAGGGCCTGGTGGAAGGGGGCTTTGTAGTGTGTTTATATATATATATATAATATAAATATATATATATATATATATATATATATATATATATATATATATATATATATATATACTGTACATATATATACTGTACATAAATATATATATATATATATATATATATATATATATATATATATATATATATATATATATATGCTGTTCCTCCCTCTCCACCCCCCTCTCTCCTACTTTTTCCTAATATCCTAATCTCTTCTAAAGATGTACTTTCTACCCTCTCTGGGCTTAATACTAAGAAGGCGTACGGTCCGGACGGTGTTCCTCCTGTTGTACTTAAAAACGGTGCTTCCGTGCTGACCCCCTGCCTAGGCAAACTCTTTCGTTTCTGTCTCTCCTCTAACGTCTTTCCTTCTTGCTGGAAGTTTGCTCTCATCCAACCTGTCCCAAAGAAGGGTGACCGCTCTCAACCCTCCAACTATCGTCCAATTTCTCTCATCTCTTGTATCTCTAAAGTTTTTGAAATTATTCTTGCTTCCAAATTTCTTCATCATTTCTCTTCTCATAATCTGCTTTCAGATCTCCAGTATGGTTTCCTTAAGGTTCGCTCTACTGGTGATCTTCTTTCATATCTTGGTCATCTTGGTCATCCAACTTTCGGGACTTCGGTGAGACTTTTTCTGTTGCACTAGACATATCGAAGGCCTTCGATAGAGTCTGGCACAAATCTCTATTTTCCAAACTGTCCTCCTTCGGTTTCTGTCCCTCCACCTGTGCCTTTGTCTCTAATTTCCTTTCCGGCCGTTCCATAGCTGTGGTTGTGGACGGCTATCGTTCATTTCCTCATCCTATCAACTCCGATGTTCCTCAGGGTTCTGTCCTACCTCCTATTCTCTTTCTAATTTTCATAAATGATCTTCTCAACTGTACATCCAGTCCCATCCATTCATATGCAGACGTCTCTACTTTACACCACTCAATTAGTTTTCCTGAACGCTCCAGCCAGCAGTCCCTCAAAAGTAAACGTAATGAAGCCATATATGACTTATCTTCTGGTCTAGCTACTATTTCCAATTGGGGTAGAGAAAACCTTGTTGCATTTAATGCTTCCAAAACTCAATTTATCCATCTTACTACCCATCAGGAACCTCCAGAGGACTATCCCTTAGTCTTCAACAATACAAAAATCAACCCTTAATTAATCTTCCCTCAATGTTCTCGGTGTCTCTTTTTCTTCTGCTCTCACTTGGAAAGACCATATTACCAGTCTCGCAAAGGCAGCCTCCCAGAAGCTGGGTGTGCTCAAGCGCCTCAAGGGGTTCTTTACCCCTGCGCAGCTTCTTGCTCTGTACAGGGGCACAGTGCGTCCTTGTATTGAGTATTGTTCACATGTGTGGGGAGGCTCCTCTCACATCGCACTCCTAGATAAAGTAGAAAGGAAAGCCTTTCGTATCATTAACTCCCTTTCACACACCAACTCTCTGCAATCTCTCTCTCTTCGCCGCAATGTTGCATCTCTCTCGCTATTCTATCGCTACTACAATAATCAGTGTTCCTCGGAGCTTTCCCAGTGTATACCACCTCCTCTACGTAGGGTACATAATACCCGCCTTGCAACACAATCCCACCCCTACTCTGTGCAACTCTCCAACCCAAGAGTGAAGGGCTATTCTCAGACTTTCTTCTATTCAACTGCTGAGTTCTGGAACTCTCTCCCAGAATCAGTCTTTCCCTCTTCCTATGAATTAAATTGCTTTAAACTCCGTGTGTCCAGGCATTGTAGCTCGAACGTCCCTTGATTTTGGCCCTGTCACTCTTTCAACTCTGGGGGAGGCACTCGCTTCAGTCAGTCATGCCTTTTGTCTCCCTCATTCACATAGAAAAAAAATATGTATACAGTATATATAATATATAGATATATATATATATATATATAGATACCGGTATATATTATATATATACCGGTATATATATATATATATATATATATATATATATATATATATAACTGCATGATGGTGCCATCTTTTATTAGAGAGAGTATGTGCATAATGAAATGCTAAGGTTTCTTTTCTCTTAAAACTGATAATGTTGTCTGACATACAGATAATATAGCTGGGTACATATTTCCACCGTACAGGGGCGACATGGAGCCTATTTCCAATGTATACAGGCAGTAGTTATAGCCCATTATGTACCAGCGACGTCTTTTCATTTTTATTCTAGCTATATTTAGACGATTTTGTGAATCTTAGGAAGGATTATAATTATGGTAGCTAAATTGATTAATTGAGATAGTGTGTAGTCTTATAACTTGGTAGACATCCTTCCTAAACTGAATAAAAGTGTGTTAATGTCAGCATTTATTGAAAATCATATCACCGGTACTGAATGGGTACTAAACATGATGGATGTTTATTGTCTAAATCGTGGCGAACAAAAACTTAGGTTATGAGTGTTGATTAGTGAAAGAGAACTTGATCGAAGCACAACATTAATTATTATATTTCCCAAAGTATCAGGAAACGCAACGATAACATTTCAGAATATGGCCGTACTGTGTTTGGATATTTTATGCAGACAGTGGCAGAAGCATCCTCTCCCAAGATCATAATAAGGTTGGTGTTCAGTGACGTGGAAAGGCTGTTGAATGTAGTGAAGAATTATTGTATTTATAGAAGTTTTTAGTAACAAGGAGTGATCAGGGAAGGTGTGGCAGAGTGGTCTTGCCACTGGACTGGTAACCCAATGGACCCGGGTTCGAATCGAATATGTCAATGGGAAGATATTATTGGGATGGAATTTGTGCTGTACTAGTTTCTGTGCATTACCACAGCACACCGAAATGCCAAAAAAATACTCTCATTGTTCCCTGATTAGATTGCACAGTATGAATATTCCCATATTCAAAATATGCTACAGGGGGGCAATGCCTAGTGAGTTCATTGCTCAATAGGTGGCGTTCTGGGAGTGAGGGTCCGAGTCTGAGGAATGAGATGGTGAAGCGCAGAGGCGGAGCAGCTTCAGAGATGGGATTGCTTCGAGCCGGGGGTGCTTCGCATGTCTCACTCCTTAGACTGGAACAAGACCTCACGGGCCTCACCGTATTCAGCAGTTGAGTGTGCAGGCTCTCAGCCTATGCCCGAGAGGGAGTAGTTGGAATATAGAAGAAAAAAAAAAAAAAAAAAATATATATATATATATATATATGTATATACAGTATATACTCAGACCACTTCAAATGGTTCCATATGCATTTTCTTCCATGCATGCCTTTTTACTTTTCACTCAAGATTATTCTTGCTTTCAGTCTTCCTTTGTATCTACCTTTTATCGACCAGCCCTTTATTTCACATTCTGTGCTGTGTTTGACGTGATACTTAAGAGGTGAATTGTTTATTATTAGTCATATCCCATGATTTCCTTGTGGGTTCAGTAGAGATAGAGAGATTTTCGAGTAAATTGATGATATATTGTATGATGCAGAACACAATTTTTTTTTTTTTTTTTTAAGAGACAATGAACGGAGGAAATAAAAACACAGATAAAACAAAAAGATCCATGTGCCTAAAGGCATCCTCCATTCATAAAATGTTTGTAACAACTGGATTTAAACTGTTGTAGATTGTAAGTTTGTGGAAAGCAACTCGAGGGAAGTGAATTCCAAAGAGTAGTAGCTCTGAGGATAAATGAATTCTGATAAGCAGAAGTTCTGCATTGTGGAGGAGAAAGTGTAAATTCATGGGCGCTCTCAGCTGCCCTAGTTCTACGGGGAAAGATGTGGAGAGGCGGCACAATTGAAGCAAGTTCCTCGGAACAATTGCTGTGAAAATATCTGTAGAATAATGCAAGGGATGCAACGTTTCTTTTCTTCGTATGGATAATGTAGGAAGGTCCTGTGTGATTGCAGGGTTATTGATTAATCTAATAACTTTATTTTGAATTTTGTCCAACTGCCTCAATGCAACCACTCCACTTCCACCCCACAGAGGTGAACAGTAATCCATCTGAGAACGCACATGACTTTTATATTACGGCCAACTGCTCGTCAGTGAAGAATTCTCGAACTCTGTACAGGTGTCCCAGTTTTTTAGAGGCATTCTTAGCAATGCTTCTAACATAATGTGTCCAGCTCAAGTTAGTAGTTAATGTTACACCGAGAATGTCAATACTAGGGGAAATGGGAATATTTACATCATTAAAAAATATATGGGAGTCAGTGAGATTCTGTCGGTTAGAAAATTGAATGTACTTGGTTTTCTGTGCATTAAAGGAAACTAGATTCTTTTGTCCCCATTCATTAATTCTAGAAAGGTCCTGGTTCAGAGAAATTGCAGTGTTTATTTTTGAATTTATAAGATCGGGTTGGGTGAAAGAATTGGTAAATGTGAAGGAACTGTGGAGTGTTGAGTCATCTGCGTAGGAATGTATTGGATTATGAGTGGTAGATATGAGATCATTGATATGAATGAGGAACAGAGTTGGGTCCAAAACTGATCCCTGGCGAACACCAGCATTTATTGAGTGAAATTGAGAATAAAGGCCATCTACCATTACACGTATATATCTGTTATGAAGATAAGAAGAAATTAGTGGAACTAATGATGCAAGGCCGTAGTGTGACATCTTTGCCAATAAGGATTGATGCCAGACTCTATCAAATGCCTTTGATATATCCAGTGCTATTGTATGTGTTTCACCATGTTGGTCTGTAGCTTGGTTGATTTGATGCGTAAGAAGGCAAAGAATGTCTGCAGTTGATCGACATCGTCTAAAACCATATTGCCTATCACTGATTAATTTATTATTCTCAAGATGCTTAATTATGTGATTATTTAATATAATTTCAAAGACTTTACCAAGAGTGGAAGTTATAGTTATTGGTCTGTAGTTTGATGGATCTGAAGAGGCACCTTTTTTAGGAACTGGATGGATGTTTGCTTCTTTTCAGGGTACTGGGAAGCATGAGGTATGAGTACACAGACGGAAAAAATTTGCCAATACAGGAGCGAGCACCAAGGAGCAATTCTTAAGTACTATTGGAGGAATTTAATCTGGACCAGGAGCTTTATCTACTGCGAGATTCTGCAAAATAGTTTTGACATGTCTGGTGTGGATCTTAAGTGAGGGAATTTCAGGCGAATTAAAATTAAGTACAGGGACATCTTAATTTATTTCATCTAAGGTTGAGTTGGTGGAGAAAATATCCGAAAGAAGGTTAGCTTTACCTCGTGGGTCACTTACAAGATTGCCAGTCAGAGATTTTAATGGTGGAATGGATGAAGCAGTAGTGAAGTTGGATTTGAATGAGTTAAGAGTAGACCAAAATATTTTGTTATCATTTGGATTATTTAGAAGTTTATTTGCCTGCTTGTGGAGAAAGTTTGATTTAGTTAGGTTTAATACAGTTTTGGCATGATTGCTGATGTTTCCAAAGTAATTAAAGGCTTCATGTGTTTTTTATCTTGTGTATGCATTGTAGGCTATTTCTTTTTGTTCAGTTACTCTAGCACAATTATGGTCAAACCATTTAGGTGAATTAGATCTTTTACTGTACTTTTGATGAGGAATAAAAGTTTCCATTCCAATTTTTACAAAATCTTGTATGTGGCTCAAGGTGGAGTGTGCATCATTAGAAAAGAAAGAGGTCCAGGGAATATCAATAAAGAAACCTTGAAGACCCTCCCAGTCTGCCCTATCGTAATGCCATTTAGTCACCAAAACAGGTTCAGAGTGGGAAGGTGTGGTAGGTGATAGACAGGTGGCCTGTATCAGACAGTGATCAGAAGATCCAAGCGGGGACCTCACTGTAACATCATAATTTTCTGAATTGGTTGTTAAAAATTAGTCCAGTAGGTGGGAATTATGATTAGGATTATCTGGTACACGGGTGGGTTGGTTGACTAGTTGAGTGAGATTAAATGAGTCTGCAAATAGCTCACATTCAAGACCAGCTTCATCCGTCCTGGCTGAATGAGTGAGCCATTCAACATTATGGACATTAAAATCACCCAACACAGTGATTTCAGAAGAAGCATTTAAGTTGAGGACACTGAGTTGTGAGGACAGAGAATCAAAAAGACTTTGCTCTGGAGGAGTATTTGGGGAACGGTAGATGGAACATATGTATTTAAATTTACCAGCAGAAATTAATTGGTACATAGAATAATACAAATAGGGACAATTGAAACTAGTAACCTCCTCCAGGGCAATTTCAGATTTTGCCAAGCAACATACACCTCCTTTAGGTCTGAAATTTTGGAGCAGTTGATAACCTGGAAAATTAAATCTAGACGTGTCAGATGTGGATGTTACTTGAGTCTCTGTCAAAAAAAGGAGAGTAGGGGATTCTGCTTGAAGAAATTGGTGTACAGAAGTGATGTTAGAGTGAAGTCCCCTTATATTGCTAAAGAAAAAGCTGTACCGACGAGCAGCTTTGGGACGTTGCAATGCTCTTGACACAGTCGCATGATGACGACCGGGAGGGCCCTGTGTCGATGATCCAACCCTGCCGGGGGTAGATATCCGAGAGACCACCAGGTTTGCTCTTAACAATTGTACTGCCATGATTTATTTGGTAAAGGTGTATGGTGTTACATGTATGATATGTAGTGGGAAGAGTAGTGTTTTATGGATAGAGGATAGCGATGTAGGGCAATGTCGTGAAGTTGGATGTGTATGTTATATAAAGAGGGTTTTCCTGATACCCATGATGTGTGAGGCGGAAAGATATGTATCCAGCTACCAATGCCTGGGAGAGAAAATGGAATTCAGGCTATTCCCTGAGTCTCCCGAAACCTTGGCGGTAGTACTTCCCTGGGCGGGGCCGCCTACCCCTATATATATATATATATATATATATATATATATATATATATATATATAGCTTTTGATATAAGTATTTATCTATTACTTCAATAGCAACGAACTCAATACCAGCAATGAGAAGGTCCCACATTTCAAGAGAGCAAACTTCCGTAAACTCGAGGAAATCGACTGGAGGTCTATGATTAACAATGATGATCTTAACCAATCATTGTGATTTTATCACCTCCACTTATTCGAATGTAGTACATGAGTGAATACCATAACAACAAAACGAAGATCAGTACATAATAATAGGCCTAAGTGGTGGAATACAGACATTGCGGATCCGCTTGCTAAAAACAATGCTCATGATAAATTAAAAATATCTGACACCCATGAAAATTAAAGTGATATTTCCAGATCTACGAAGCAAAGCCAAAAAGTTAATCAAACAATGTAAAAATATGCTAAAATTACATCTTGCAAATCAAACTAAGGCAAACCTGAAAGAATTTTATAGCGTCATCAGGAAGAAGAAATTAGTGACTTCAACGATTGGACCATTAGTTGATGAGAAAGGAGATTACACTAAAGATGAAGCAAAAATGAGTAACGCTCTCAACACCTTCTTTGCATCAGTTTTTACAACATATAACCTTAGTAATATCCCTACAGCATCGCCGGTTCAGATAGATAATTCTGACGTTATAAGTAGTATCAGCATTACAGAAAGAGATGCTTTGAAATGTTTAGATAAACTAAAGGTAAATATATCACCGGGACCTGATATGATCTCGCCTAGAGTTCTAAAGGAAGCTAAGTATGATCTCTTCAAAGCACTGACGTTGTTCTTCAATAAATCCTTACAGTCTGGGACTATGCCTGATCAGTGTAAGCTCGCCAACGTAACACCGATATTAAAAACAAGGCAGCAAATCCTTACCTAGTAACTATCGTCTAATTAGTTTAACCTAAGTTGTATGTAAAATGCTAGAAACACTCATAAGTGACAAACTCGTAAATCACAAAGAGGAAAACGATATACTTAAAGACACTCAAAACGGTTTTCGTAATAAACACTCCTTCTTAACAAACCTCTTAAACTTCTTTCACGATATCCTCAGCCTATATAATGAGAGTAAAGCTGTAGATAGTATAATATACCTTGATTTTCAAAAGGCCTTTGATAAACGTTTATTCATAAAACTAAACACCCATGGAATACAAGACGGTTAGTTGAAATGGATAGAAAATTGGCTCAGTGACAGAAAACAAAGAGTAGTCATAAACGGTAAAACATCCAAATGGATCAATGTAAATAGCGGGGCACCCCAGGGATCGGTACTGGGGCCAGTTCTCTTCCTAGTTTACATTAATTACATTGATGAGGGTCTCACCTGTACAATCTCAAAGTTTGCTGACGATACACAAATTGCAAATAGCGTACTCACAAATGAACATGTTGAAGATATGCAAATTAATCTAGATAAGTTGTCACATTGGGCCCAAATTAGGTAAATGTGTTTCAATGCGGATAAATGTAAATTACTCCATATCGGAAACCAAAATGAGAAAGCAAGCTATTCAATGAATGGCATCCGGCTTAAGAGTGTAGACAGATAAACTGATTTGGGAGTAACAATATCGAGTAACCTAAAACCGAGTCAACAATGTTCAGAAGTTGTTAAGAAGGCAAACAAAATAATTGGCTTTTTAGGAAGGTAATTTGAGCATAAATCCAAAGATGTAACCCTTTATAATTCCTTAGTCCGCCCTCTCCTGGAATATTGCGTTCAATCCTGGTGCCCTTACTACCAAACAAATGTAGACAAACTAGAATGAGTTCAACGTAGTTACCAAAATGATACCTTGCCTAAAGAACAAACCATAAGAGGAGCGTCTTAGATAATTACATCTATTTCGTTTAACACAGCGCAGATTAAGAGGCGACTTAATTTAAGTGTTCAAAATCATGAAAGGCATCGACAATATGAACTGTAATATTTCACTATCAACCAATCAAACTACACATAGGGGGAACTGTTACAAAATGATTGGTAAATCTATTAACTCACACGTGTCTAAGAATTTCTTCTTTAATCAAGTTGTCAACTTGTGGAATGGACTTCCCCGAGATGTCATAGATTGCAGCAGGGGACCGCCCTGTTCATTTTATTTTAAATTAGCTCAAAATCCTGAAAATACCATTAAGTATTAAAATGTGTTTACTCAATAAGCCTTCATAAACCAGTGAAATGTTATTATTGAATACCCCTAAGATTTTTTTTTTTTTTTTTAGGTTTTCCTAACTTTTCCTGTATTTCTAAAAACGTTATATAGCGAAAATTTAAAAATGACCGGCTCAGTAACTACTGGTCGTACGAGGATTGTACATACATAAATGGAAAGAGTGTAAGATACTCTACAACCTCCCAACAGCTGTATCTTCTACTCTGCCATGTTCCTGCGTAACATATTGCAAACAAAATAAAAAACTAAAACAAAATTACCTAATTACCTTAGACTTTCACATGTTTGAATTAATTTCCCTAATTCAGGAACTAATTTCATCTTTACCCTCAATTATTGACCAATTTTAATGATTTTGGTCTCATTTGAAAGAGGAAAAAATGGAGCAAAATACAATAAGTTTATATTTTGGTAAAGTTTCATACTTTCTCACAATACATTTTTACTTTTTAAACTTTGGGAACAAAATTAAAATTAGTTTAAAAAAATATGGCATAAATAAAACAAGTAATCACACAATATGGTTAGGCATGTAATGAGCTCTAAATTAAAACAAATATATAAAAATCGGACACACGGTTTGGTCAAAGTGTCGATTTTGTTTTCTTCATAATTAGTTATTTTATTTTTCGTCCAAATCGCTTGAAATGTGTACACAAAGGTCACAGTATAAACACCTATAACAGGTAAACATTTAAAAGAAATCGCTCAGTAATCTATATTTATTAGAATTTTACAGGACGGTCACCTTATTAAACTTTGCCTAGACAAACACCTTACCTTAAATTCACGACTGACTGCATTTGTAAATTTATAAAGTGTGTTTTTTTTATCCTCTATTATATTACTAACAACTGTTCCCTACTAACATTTCCTAATCCTGCTACAGATATTTGTCCCAGGGCAGTCTTCCCTTTCCATTTTTCCCTTCCCCTTCCAAACTACTGTTTGGACACTTGACCATCAGTGTTTTGGAGGGCAAGCAGCCTTGAGGGGTCGCTGGATATGTTGTTGCTTGATTTACTTTGTGCTCTCCCTCTCTCTCTCCCTCTGTCTTTGTCTCTCTCTGTCTCTATCTCGCTCTCTCTTTCTCGCTTGCATTAGTCCGAGGTGGGTCTTGCACAAACCTATGACGTATTGTTCAGTAGTTGCGTGGACTGGTTCCATTTTCAGTCAATTATGATTCAACCTCTCGCTCTTTTCTTTAGATCTTGTCCGGTCTACGCAATGGTCAGAAGTAATTAAAATCATAGTCATTGAATTTGCTTCACTGACAGAAGTTGCATTTAAAAGATTGTTGGAGGGGATCCCATAATATGTTGGTTACAAAATGCAACCATCTTAAATTATGGGATTGGCGTTGTCTATTCCAAACTCAGCAAAGTCTATGGAACTTAGCCTTATTTTATAGAAGATGACTTTGTACAGTATTTCCTAGTTAAAACAAAAAATATATATATATATATATATTCAATTATACTTACTTCAGCCAAGAAGGTAAAAGACTTTACTGTGTTCATGTTACTGAATGTGTTGATAAATGTTCACATGTAGTTCTTAATCAGTGAATGTAATCAGCATCCTGTCTTGACAATAGACTGTAGTAGAGTGACCGTCTCTTGTATTACTGAACGAAATCTCTTGGACCCATTTTCTGGAGAGCTTCCCAACCAGACAACTAACGTAGTTGATTACCTGTAGCCTCACTCTAAACCTCAGCAGGGAGAAAGAGGAGGAGAATGAGTTCACAGAAAAGAACATGTTTAGGGTAAGCCCTATATTTTCATTATATATATATATATATATATATATATATATATATATATATATATATATATAAGTTCCTTCTCTTCCTCAGCTCCTAGCGCAGTCGTTATAACTGCTGTACATTGACTTCTACTACATTAAATACCTTTTGCAATGTATGAATCAGTCAGTACACGCTGCATGTAGGCCCACTACTTGCATTCAATAACAGAATGTGGAAGATGAAGTTGATTAACCCCTTCTGTACCGGTGACGTCTTTTTCATTTCATTGTAGTTATATTTAGATGATTGTGTGGCGTATAAGAAGGATTTGTGGTAGTAAAAAGGGTTAAGTGAGATAGTTCGAAGCCTGTTAATTGCTGGAGGCCCTTTTTAAACTTAATAAAACCGTCTAATAGTAGCCAAAATAAAATTGATAAGACGTCGTCGGTAAAGAAGGGGTTAAAGAAAATGACTAATCAAGTTCACCTTTTTTCATTTGTCTATTTATGTTTTTATTATTATTAAAACAAATTATGCGGTCTATACCACTAGGCATATCAAGCGCACCTACAGTTGATTTTACTGATTTAATAAATTGGATATGCTCTTTTCCCTTCACTATGTTTATTGTTATGTCAGACTGTCCATCTTCCCCGTCTGAGTGGCATTCCTTACAGTCATAATATTCTAAGTCTTTCATATAGTTACTTAACCATCCTTGAAATATAAATTCCCATGACTTTTATATATATGTGCAGGCGTTTAGCTTTAGCTGGATGTGTCATTTTATCACTCCTAAACTCCATTTCGTACATTCTAGGAGTCTCTAGAGGACTGATTTCCATCACGTACCTTTTCAACATACCACTGGACCAGTAGATTTTTTTTTTTTTTTTTTTTCTATGTGATTGAGGGAGGCAAAAGGCATTACTGCCTATAGCGAGTGCCTCCCCCATAGTTGAAAGAGTGACAGGGCCCAAATCAAGGGACGTTCGAGCCAAAATGCCTGGACACACGGAGTTTGAAGCAATTTAAGTCATAGGAAGAGGGAAAGACTGATTCTGGAAGAGAGTTCCAGAGCTCAGCTGTTGAGTAGAAGAAAGTTTGAGAGTAACGTTTCACTCTTGGGTTGGAGAGTTGCACAGAGTAGGGGTGGGATTGAGTTGCAAGACGGGTACCACGTGCCCTACGTAAAGGAGGTGGTATGCACTGGGATAGCTCTGAGGAACACTGATTATTATAGTAGCGATAGTATAGCGAGAGAGATGCAACATTGCGGCGGAGAGAGAGACTGCAGAGAGTTGGTGAGTGGACGGGAGTTAATGATACGAAAGGCCTTCCTTTCAACTTTGTCTAGGAGAGCGGTGTGAGAGGAACCTCCCCAGACATGTGAACAATACTCAATACAAGGGCGCACTATGCCCCTGTACAGAGCAAGAAGCTGTGCAGGGGAAAAGAACCCCCTAAGGCGGTTGAGCACACCGAACTTCTGGGAGGCTGCCTTAGCAAGACTGGTAATATGGTCCTTCCATATGAGAGCAGAAGAAAAAGTGACACCAAGAATATTGAGAGAAGATGAAGGGTTAATTTTTGTATTGTTGAAGAATAAGGGATAGTCCGCTGGGAGATCCTGACGGGTAGATAGATGGAGAAATTGGGTTTTGGAAGCATTAAAGTTAACAAGGTTTTCTCTGCCCCAATTGGAAATAGTATTTAGATCAGAATTTAAGAGTTCTATGGCTTCATTACGTTTGTCGTTGAGGAATTTCTGGCTGGGGCGTTCTGAAAAACTAATGGAGTAGTGTAAGGTTGAGTCGCCTGCGTATGAATGGATGGGAATTAAGGTACAGTTAACCCGTGGAGCCCCGGCTAGTTTTGTAATGTTTGCGCACCAGAACCCGGCCGGTTTTCAAAAAATGGTTTTATTCCAGAAACAATAGCGAATGGGTTAGGAATGAAGGAAAAACCACGAAAAACCGCTCAAAAAGCTTAAAAAATGGTCCTACAGAGCCCCCGAAAACGGATTTTATAAGAGTAAAAAATTGAAGGCAATTATCCCAAAAAAACAGGTTTTTGCGCGCTCGCGCGCACGCACGTGGATTTAGAGAGTTTTCAACCATCGGCACGGTTGCGTGGGATACGTACACAGTTCCCATACAAATCTGAGCCCTCTTGGCTTAAAGCATGTAAAAACGTCACTGTATTTGATTATGTCAGACATTATGTTAAGCGGCTATTTGTTGAACGACGAAAACCGAACGTGGTGGTTCAGTAAATACAAATGTGTGCACATCTAATCTCTCAGGCCCGACAGTTACTTACTAAACTAACTTGCCAAGACCGTTTTCTGTCGAGCTCAAGTTTCGCTTCCCAGCACCGAAACACCCATGTTATTGCTCGGGTTTAACCCATAAATATTGCCTCTACATTCATGTATTATATATCCAAAGATAAAGCAAGACCCATGCAACTTTAAAACCGGAATATAAATCCCATAAGATCAAAATATCATAATTATAAACAATGGCAATATGTGAATAATTGTGTCGATTTTCCGTGTTCTCGTGCACGGTCATAATTGTGTAATATGCAAAGCAATAAACATACACATTTATGAACGATAGGGTGTCTTTTAGGCTTATTCCAAATAGATCATCAGACTAATATTTATTTATCATCAATAGCTGATTTGATATGATTATTTTCAACATCGGTTCATAACGAGTACAAATTATGCCTACAGAACGAAAACATTCACTCTGTATTTATTTTAGCTACATTAAATATGTTTAATGCAATCGATTATATCTCAATAGAAAACGAAAGCCCCAATCTACTACATTCCACCATCAAAACCCACAAAATAAAACATATATCATATATAATGTAAATTACTGCAATCTATTATATCTCAATAGAATACGAAAGCCCAATCTTCTACATATCCACCATCAAAACCCACACACACAAAAACAAATATATATATATATATATATATATATATATATATATATATATATATATAATATAATGGATTTTACCGTAGCTGACTACAGACTATAATTATACTATAATACAACATCAGTTCACTTTGCACTGTTATATCTCCAAATTTTCAGCGACAACATAAGTTGTTTATATATAATAGGACTAGTATCTTTCACTCTCCTTCCAAAAATGAAAACCAAAATTGTTTATGAATTAAATAACAGAAGAGTATACACCGCAGACTTCGGACTAGGACCTGTGTACAGTAGCGTCCACTATTGTTGGAATGTTTTCTGATAAAATTTAATAGAGATACAAATTATGATGATGCATATAGATATTTGTGTGAAGATGAGTATAAAGCAAACCTGAAGTCCTTACTCAAAATATTTAATTGTATATGAATATTTATCAATGTCGATTCATTGGCTAACACCCGCAGTTTAGCCTATAAATCCACCATCTTTAAATTAATCTGGAACGACATTCATGCTTCATTGACAAACTGAGAAACTCTCGCCCTTTCTTCCTCTTGGGACTGGAGAGTGGGCTCAGAAAAGCGTTGCCAAATATTTGCCATTGCGACACTTACCCGATCCTAATCTCTGCCAGATTTTGATTCAAATCGCACATTGGGCATATGTTTACTTAATTTTTGAAGTCCCCAAGTATTGGTGCATTTAGAGACACCCTTCACGAATATGTAAATTGAGTATTGGATCTTTAGAGGGTTAAGGCCCTCTCACTTCTTCAGCACTAATAAGCAAGTTCAGGCATACGTAATGAACAAGATTTGTCTCTCTAGCTCTCCTATCAACTATGAAATGTTTCATTCTTGGTGAAATCTTCTTAGATTCTGACCGACAGTAGTGTTTCCCTTTTTTTCCTTGTGCGGTAATAATTTCCCTGAACCTGGCAACACTGGACTATTCTGTTACCACGTACAGTCGTACACCCATCCAAGCTGTTTGTGCACAGGTAGCACACCAGAGAACTTATGTTCCTAGCTCCTAAGAAATTAGTAGTATGCCCCTAACACAATATTAGTTTTAAACTTGTTACGACTGAGGTTTAAATATATCAGGGCTCTTATTCATTGGACTAGTAATGGCATAAATGCTACAACGGAAAGCGCTAGATCCAACCTCTGATGCATATTCCCAGTGAACAAAGAACACAAATACTCTACAGAGTTCTATATGCAATAATAGGTTATTAAACTCTCAATAAATGTGCGTCTACTCTAGGCTTAATGTTATGTGAAAGCAGCCTATTACTACCTATAACCGAAGGTGCTTGGTTATGGTATGCAAAGTAAGGTGGTAAGTTACAGCTTACGTTACTTTAATTAACCCTCTCACGACCATAGGACGCAGAGGTTGCCAGATTAGCAATAAGAAATAGATTACTCTCACTGTTATAATTACCTCTCCAAAATTAGTTTTCTGGCCACAACTAACTCAAAGACAACTGCAGAGGTTGAAGTAAACAAACTAAAGGTTTATAGATACCCCTGACGGTAACAAAGGATTTAAAGTATCCCTAATAGGCTCAAAAATCGCGTCAGGATGTGAGAGGGTTAATAAATGTCAGGCACTCCTGCATGAAAGAAAGTGCACTAAAGTCCTTCAACACCAACAAGGGATCTTCTTTAAATGTTAGATGCTATCAAGATGCTCGAATCGGAAATGGAACCCAAAAAGGCCGGCAGCGGAACAATGATCATGCAGGCTATGCACACAAAAGGCAGGATATATAATGCAGTCGGGGCCAAGAATATCCTACCGCTTCAACAATAATAATCGCCACGACAATGCAGTATTCCTATCAACAAAAAGAGCCTAAGTCGTTTGTGTCTCCATACATCAAACTAGGCCGCGAAATGCTTGTGTAATCATAAACGGGTATGCATAAAAAGAGTAATTAGGTTAATATACTTAATGTCTACTGTGACTGATAAAGTCTAGCTAGAGTCAATGATACGAGATACTGGTGCGCATGGCATGCCGCATAGCCTAGTGCAAATCTCAAGTCTGTGCGTCAAATATTACGTTATAGGGAAGGGTAGCTCTCTTGAGAAACCTTAATACCGAAGTATTAAGCGTTCTCCTGGCGTACCTCAAAGATAAACAACCGAGCCTAGAACAGTGCAGAATGGTATAGGCAAAAAGCCCTCATTCGTGCATGCTCTTCTCTCAATGGCACACAGACTAGAATTTTCTCAATCAACTCCTGTTCTCAGGTATGTCGTGCAGCTTTTAACTAAAGCCAGCACTCATAGGAAACAATACCTTATAATATCAGACTCCTAGTCTAGCATTATCTAATCCAGCAGAACACTAATCATTATAGGAAGCGGTACTAAACAATATGAATGCCAACCAATGCTTCGTGATCAACTTATCTTAACACTAACATACATGGGTTATATCAGACCTTAACGCACAATACAACTGGCCAGCATGAAGCTGATTATGCAGAGTTAACCAGAGGGGAGATAATATGAATAAAAGGTGGTGAAAGGTATGGAAAATGAGAGAGATAGGCAGAGGAAAAGATTCTCAGGTGTAGTGCGGGGGACAGGTATCAAAGGATAAGAGGGATGCGTTCTAGAAACCAGATCTGAGGGAGAAAGTGGCGAGGGAGCTGTATATATACTCGCACTAGCTCGAGCCGCGTGGGGAAAAAGCGGTAACAAGTCCTCTAACCACTACCAAAGTAGCTAGCAAAACATTACGTCACCAAGCATGGTAAAGAACTCCCTCAACCAATCCCCACGAGGCCAGCCAGCTATGACGTCATCGAGTATAGCAAAACACTACGCGCCCCCTCTCACTCTGTTCTACTCTCTCTCTCTCTCTGATCCTATCATTACTAGTTAAGGATAAAACATATACTTTACAATTAAATATATAAAGCCTTGACATGGGTGAAAGCAAAGAGCCTTTCTGGACTGCCCATGACACAAGCTTTCATATGAAACAAAACACACAACAATACACAAACTGTAGCCACATCCTGGCAATCCTAGCGAGTCACTGTAGGAAAAGCCATGCGGTTCTAACGGAGTGGTTAATGTCACACCCCCCCCAAGATTTTTCTCAGAGGCCCAAGGCTCACAAAAATCTGATGGTTAGAACCCATGCTATATCTCTACTTCCCATCACCCAGCGGCAGTAAAATATCTGGCACAGTTCCCAACAAAACATTTTACAAAATTATAACCCTCCCCAACACAATAGGTTAAATCATATGTAGTTATGCTCCTCAAGAGTGAGCTTCTCTAGCCCAGAATTCTGAGAGGAGTGCAACCCAGAATTACTGCTATAACATACTGAAAAAATTCAACTATCAAAGAAAGAGTTTTTATTTGATTTTTATGTTTTTAATTTGTTTATTTCGGCTGCACTATAGGGGCAAGCCTAGTTTTTTCTTCTATACCAAACGCTCAACTCCTGCTTTACGACCCAATACGCTGGGCTACAACCGCGAGCCTACAAGCACCAAGCGCAAAATACTATTCAAACTAAAGCAGGAGGCTACCCGTGTGTCAATCTACCCATGATCATATACCCTTGAACGACCATCTGCAACCACGTTGTCACAACCGGCAATATGGCGTATGTCCAGGTTATATACCAGTAACCTTAGTGACCACCTGGTCAGCTTCATATTCCGATTGTGAAACTGCTCCAAGAACTTGAGAGGGTGATGATCTGTGTGGACTACAACGACCGGACCATAGCCTGGAATATAGACCTCGAAATGCCCCAGCGCAAGCACAACCGCCAGCAGCTCCTCTTCGACAACAGAGGAGCTCCCCTGGGCCGAATTCTACTTCTCCGAGCAGAAACTAACAGGATGCTCCAGCCCATCATCGTCCTTTTCCACAAGGACGGCACCAGCCCCCATACCACTAGCCTCCATTGCTAGTTGGAAAGGTAGGCTAAAGTCAGGGGCCCTGAGGATCGGGTGAGTGCACAACAGGTATTTCACTACTCCAAATGCCTTCTCACACTCAGGCGCCCATTTGAATTTCTTATCCTTCCAGTTATCCCCCACCTGAGCTTGACTGTCCCGTTCTCCTTCTCCACCTTGACTGCCAAACGTCATCACAGGCACAGTGAGAGGCTCAGGGGGGTGCCTCCCATACTCCTTCATGGGATTAACATGACATAACTGATTGCGCTTCCGTCTGTCTGGAGTGGCTACCAAGTAATCCAGGTCTGATAGCTCCTCAACCACCCTATAAGGACCAGCGTACTTCGCGGATAAGGGGTGACCTACAAGGGGCAGTAGAATCAACACCTCCTGACCCACGTGAAACTCCCTGAGTTCAACCTTGAGGTCGTACCTGTCCTTCCTGAGGGCCTGAGAGCTAGTCAAATTACGGCCAGCCAACTCCAGACTGCGCAACATCCGTTCTCGACTGTTGAGGACACACTTGAGCATAGAACAAGGTTTTTCTGCACCCTCCCATACTTCTTCAACCATATGGAGAGGCCCTCTGACACGGTGTCCAAAGGCGAGCTCATTAGGGCTGAATCCCAAACTCTCCCCAGGTACCTCCCGCACAGCAAACAAATCACATGGCAGGCCAAGATCCCAATCCTTCCCACTCTCAAAGCAACAACAACGAAGCACAGATTTCAAGGCTGAGTGCCATCGCTCCAACACACCCTGGCTCTCCGGATGATACGCAGATGACACAACCCCAACAATCCCATGCTGCAGCATTGCTTGAACAAAGAGGCTAGAAGTGAAGTTGGGTCCCTGGACTGACTGAATCCCCTGCGGGTAACCATACCGGGAAAAATACACTAGCAAGCTTCGGACCACCGTCTTCGCCGACCCATTTCTCATAGGGTACGCGTCAGGGTACCTTGTTGCTACATCTCCCGACTGTGCATCACTGTCCTCCTTCAACTCTTTCGTCTTTTTAAGCCCATCCTCTGCCTTTTCAGGAACAGTTACTGGGTCTTCTCCAGACTCGAAATGTGGTCCTAATAATGAGTCCCCGAGAAGGTCCGTTGATACTAAACTCTCAATCGCATCAACTTTCAACCCCTTCTCGGTACCCTTCCTCCGCTGATCTATAGATTGTTGACCAGAATGCGACTCCCTGGATGCAGGATCTCCGGTGACAACACACGCCATAGGCTGCACCGGACACTTCTCAACCCACTCCTGCTCCTCCCTACTCACGTCGACCGGCTTCTCGGCAACGACCAAGGGTGGAGCCTCAGAAGTAGGTCCCGCAAAGTCGTTGCCGAGAAGGAGGTCGACGCCCCCAACAGGTAACTTCTCCACAATTCCTACATCCAGGTCCCGAGTCACACCATCAACTTCCATCTTCATTCTTACAAGCGGGTATGACCTTGTCGCATTAACTCCCTGAACCACAACCACCCGCGCCGTATTGACAGGTTTACCAGTGAAATTTCTCAACAGTGTTTGCGATGCCCCAGTGTCACGCAAAATTCTCACCTCATGTCTTCTACCCCCCACTCCACACAACCGAGTCCCTGTGGTCACTAAAGACATCACGGACAGGGAATAAGCCTTCCGGATCCTTCTGCACTGGCAGTGTATTTACCTCGGAAGAAATGCCTCTAACAAACTCCGATGTCCTCTTGAACACTCCAATGCCGTGAGCAAAAGACACGGCTGCCGGAGGAGGTCGACTAGGGCACTCATTTGCCTTATGACCCTCCTGGTGGCAACTAAAACACATAAATTTCGGTTTCGGCTAATACTGTGATGTAAAAGGCCCCTGACTTTTCACATACGGTGTGGTGTAAGGTTTGGATTCAGTTTTAGTTTCATGGCTCTTCTGTTTAAATGTGTCATTGCTACGGGGAGGGGGAGGATAACGGTCCTTAGCACTTACATCATACTTCTGTGAGGACCCGCAACCCCGAATCAACGACAGCCGTCGATCAGCCATTTCTGCTGCATCGACTAGAGTTCTTGGGTTTTTCTCCTTTAAGTTCAAAGTTAGATCACCGCCCGTGCTCTTAAAGAACTGCTCCAACATCATTAACTGCTTAAGTCCATCAAATGTTGTTACCTTCTCAGATCGGAGCCAGTTCCCCATAGCATCGGACAAGTCCCGGGCGTTTTCCAAAAAGGTGCTATCTCTTCCCTTAGTTACACCCCGGAACTTCAAACGGTATGTTTCTGGTTGCAGTTCGTAAGCCCTCAGGACAGCCTCCTTGAGATCCTCATACACAATACATGACTCCAAAGGTAACGTATCGTAGGCTTTAACCCTTAATTAGCGGCGAGCAACATAAGTCGAGTTAAATAAAGCTGGACTATGTGGCGGCGCTCGACATAACTCGAGTGGCAATTTCAGCACGTAATGTGGCTGAGAGAGAGAGACAAGTGGTGGCAGGAGACTAGCGAGCGTATGACTGCTCCAGACCACCGCGGCGAACCTACTGACACAAATCTCAGCTCCCTCCTCCCTCTCTCACTCGCTACATACTCAATTATGTACTGAAAGTACCGAATTACCTGCTTTTTGCACTCGCGTTGCACGGTTATTGCAAGAAAACTATCCATCATACAAAGATCGTTATGGTGTCATTCGAAAGCTCTGTTTATGCCCTTTCAGGGATAGGTACTTGTTTTACGTTCTGGGTCTTATTTAGGCATGAAAATGATCACGTAAACAGCCCTATTTTGGCTAAAAACACCCCGCTGTGCGGTACACATAAATAAACCGCATAGGCCGCTCGTAAGGTGTTAAGACCCTTGCCTATTAATCTAGAGGATACAAGTGCTGCCCATTTATTCTCTGGCCACTGGTGTTCCTGGCACTTCTTCTCAAAGCGTGTGAAAAATTCTGTTACACCACTCTCATCAAACACCGGAACCAGTCTCAATAAGTGCGAGAGAGATTGATCATGAGCACGGTTACCAGCCCCAAGTTGCTGTCCCGTTGTCTCTACTCGCGACTTCTCTACGTCCATGTCGGCACAGTACCTAGTCGACTCTAAATCAGCTTGGATTTTTGCTAGCTTGGCTCTCTCTTCTATCTTGGCTAATTCTAATTGAAGCTAACCTGCCCTTTGTTGCTGGTGAATCTGAAGCTCAGATACCCTTCGTTGCTCCTCAGATACCCTGATAGCCTTTCTCTCTTCGATCTTAGCTAATTTGAGCCGAGACAATAATTCTGGAGATAACCCTTGAGGAGGTGAAGGTGCTACAATGTTTGAAATTACCAGTGGTCCCCCCAGGGGCAACCCACCCTGCCAGTCACCACCCACCTGTGGAAGCGTACCCGGGGTCGGCAAACCACTGGGATGGCTGGGAGTCGAGTGTAGGGGAAGCATGGCCGAAGGGCTCTGAGCACTCAACCCATCTCGCTCACCAGTCACCCTGCCCAGTACACACGTTATCAAATTATCCCTGGTCATGCTGCTAGTACCCGCATGACCGATAGCTGTGGCCAGGCATTGAAGACCGTACCGATTCACACCCTCCAACCGCTCGGCAGTAACAGGCCATTGCAAAAATATCCTAGCATCCTCCTCACAGTTCACCTGATTAACCATATCATCATACTGCTGTTCCTCAGTTTCGACATTACGTACTGTGTCTCCATTCTCCTCTGATCCGGTATAAGACATGATGCTCACAAAAATTTCCCACCTCAATATTCAGAAAAGAAGCACCCCAAACTCTTATACCTCAATATACACACAAAAATTCTCGGAAATACTCAAGGGCTATACTATGTTGCGAAAAAACATTATTCTTGCTGATCCCCGCAAAATATTCTCCAAAACAACAAATGTTCCCTGCTAATAAATGTAGGTTCACCAAATCCTAGGTAAGGTCGCCATTTGTTACGACTGAGGTTTAAATATATCAGGGCTCTTATTCATTGGACTAGTAATGGCATAAATGCTACAACGGAAAGCGCTAGATCCAACCTCTGATGTATATTCCCAGTGAACAAAGATCACAAATACTCTACAGAGTTCTATATGCAATAATAGGTTATTAAACTCTCAATAAATGTGCGTCTACTCTAGGCTTAATGTTATGTGAAAACAGCCTATTACTACCTATAACCGAAGGTGCTTGGTTATGGTATGCAAAGTAAGGTGGTAAGTTACAGCTTACGTTACTTTAATCAATAAATGTCAGGCACTCCTGCATGAAAGAAAGTGCACTAAAGTCCTTCAACTCCAACAAGGAATCTTCTTTAAATGTTAGATGCTATCAAGATGCTCGAATCGGAAATGGAACCCAAAAAGGCCGGCAGTGGAACAATGCTCGTGCAGGCTATATACACAAAAGGCAGGATATATAATGCAGTCGGGGCCAAGAATATCCTAAACGCTACAACAATGATAATCGCCACGACAATGCAGTAGTCCTATCAACAAAAAGAGAATAAGTCGTTTGTGTCTCCATACATCAAACTAGGCTGCGAAATGTTTGTGTAATCATAAACGGGTATGCATAAAAAGAGTAATTAGGTTAATATACTTAATGTCTACTGTGACTGATAAAGTCTAGCTAGAGTCAATGATACGAGATACTGGTGCGCATGGCATGCCGCATAGCCTAGTGCAAATCTCAAGTCTGTGCGTCAAATATTACGTTATAGGGAAGGGTAGCTCTCTTGAGAAACCTTAATACCGAAGTATTAAGCGTTCTCCTGGCGTACCTCAAAGATAAACAACCGAGCATAGAACAGTGCAGAATGGTATAGGCAAAAAGCCCTCATTCGTGCATGCTCTACTCTCAATGGCACACAGACTAGAATTTACTCAATCAACTCCAGTTCTCAGGTATGTCGTGCAGCTTTTAACTAAAGCCAGCACTCATAGGAAACAATACCTTATAATATCAGACTCCTAGTCTAGCATTATCTAATCCAGCAGAACACTAATAATTATATAGAAGCGGTACTAAACAATATGAATGCCAACCAATGCTTCGTGATCAACTTATCTTAACACTAACATACATGGGTTATATCAGACCTTAACGCACAATACAACTGGCCAGCATGAAGCTGATTATGCAGAGTTAACCAGAGGGGAGATAATATGAATAAAAGGTGGTGAAAGGTATGGAAAATGAGAGAGATAGGCAGAGGAAAAGATTCTCAGGTGCAGTGCGGGAGACAGGTATCAAAGGATAAGAGGGATGCGTTCTAGAAACCAGATCTGAGGGAGAAAGTGGCGAGGGAGCTGTATATATACTCGCACTAGCTCGAGCCGCGTGGGGAAAAAGCGGTAACAAGTCCTCTAACCACTACCAAAGTAGCTAGCAAAACATTACGTCACCAAGCATGGTAAAGAACTCCCTCAACTAATCCCCACGAGGCCAGCCAGCTATGACGTCATCGAGTATAGCAAAACACTACGCACCCCCTCTCACTCTGTTCTACTCTCTCTCTCTCTCTCTCTCTCTCTGATCCTATCATTACTATTTAAGGATAAAACATATACTTTACAATTAAATATATAAAGCCTTGACATGGGTGAAAACAAAGAGCCTTTCTGGACTGCCCATGACACGAGCTTTCATATTAAACAAAGCACACAACAATACACAAACTGTAGCCACATCCACTGTCCTGGCGATCCTAGCGAGTCACTGTAGGACAAGCCATGCGGTTCTAACGGAGTGGTTAACGTCACAAACTGAACTAGTGATGTTCTTTCCATGTGGAAAAAAATGTAGAGTTATCTTTAGTGAAGTACAGTGAATGCCATATATTGCTACATTTGAAAACATAAATCAACTCATTAACCCTCTCAGACTTAGAACCACGATTAGCGTATTCAGGAAAGGTTGTCCCTAAAAAGCACAAATATGCGATAAACGTATTGGATACTTTAGAATTGTTATTGAATGCAAACTAAAATTGCGCATAAAATAGGCTATAATGAGTTTTGATAGTGACACGCTGAATGAATCTACTTCCGATCGATAGGAAAAAAAAAAAGCTGTTGAACTTTTACTGAAGCTGCGGGCACTTCACAGGTACCACACCGGACGTACTTGAGAGTTTTAGGAGGTATCTTTCCATCCAATACAAAGCTAAATAATTGTTGTTTCTTTGTTTGTATAGTAATGCAGAATCCCTGGACACATGAAGTTTAAAGCAGTCTTAATCAAAGGACGAAGGAAAGATTGCTTGAGGGAGAGAGTTCCAGAGTTTAATCACTTGTTGAGTAGAAGAAAGACTGGGAAAATGTGTTAAAGTTGGGTTTAAGAGCTGGACAGAATAGGGGTGGGATTGTATTCAAAGGCGGGTGCCACTCACTCGCTCTTAAAGGAGCCCTAAAGAAAAGAGATTGTCATAATAGCGGTAATAGAGTGAACAAAATGCAACATTGCGGTGTGTAGAAAGAGATTGTAGGGAATTATCAAGAAGAGGTGAGTTGATAAGATGGAATGCTCTGTACTTTACCCATTCGAGAAGTGTGGTATGGGGGCAACCTCCCCACACATGTGAACAATACTCGATAATTGGTCGCACAGTGTACAGATGCTCTTTGCAGAGGAATAAGCTGTGTGGGGATAAAGAACCCTTGAAGACGGTTGACCATACTCAACCTCTGGGAAGCCGTTTTAGCAAGAGTGGTGGTTTGGTCTTTCCAGGAAAGGTTAGAAGAAAAAGAGACACCAAGGACATTGAGAGTAGACGATGGATTGGTGTATTGTTGAAGAATAAGGGAAAGTCGTGTGGAAGACTGTGATGGGTAGACAGTGGGAGAAATTGGGTTTGGAAGCATTGAAAGTAAAGAGATTGGCACTGCCCTAATCAAATATTATAAAAACAATCAGAGGATAAGCGCGCCATGGCCTCATCACATGTATTTTTGAATGACTTTGAGAAGAGAAGTTTGCTCATTCAATACCGTACTATATTTTACTGCTTGGGTGTTTGTGTTATGAAAAGAAGCAATATAGTATATATATACATATATATACTGTATATATATATATATATATATATATATATATATATATAAACTATATATATATATATATATATATATATATATATATATATATTCTTCCTCTGACAAAGCTAAACTCTTCGCTCAAACTTTTGCTAGAAACTCCACCTTGGATGATTCCGGTGCTATTCCTCCCTCTCCGCCCTCCTCTCTCTTACTTATGCCTAATATCCTAATCTCTTCTAAAGATGTACTTTCTACCCTCTCTGAGCTTAACACTAATAAGGCGTACGGTCCGGACGGTGTTCCTCCTGTTGTTCTCAAAAACTGTGCTTCCGTGCTGACTCCCTGCCTAGGCAAACTCTTTCGTCTCTGTCTATCCTCTAACGTCTTCCCTTCATGCTGGAAGTTTGCTCACATTCAACCTGTCCCAAAGAAGGGTGACCGCTCTCAACCCTCCAACTATCGTCCAATTGCTCTTATCTCTTGTCTTTCTAAAGTTTTTGAAACTATTCTTGCTTCCAAATTTCTTAAGCATTTCTCTTCTCATAATCTGCTCTCAGATCGCCAGTATGGCTTCCTTAAGGGTCGCTCTACTGGTGATCTTCTTTCATATCTTACTAACTCTTTGTCATCCTCCTTTCGGGACTTCGGTGAGACTTTTTCTATTGCACTAGACATATCGAAAGCCTTCGATAGAGTCTGGCATAAATCTTTAATTTCTAAACTACCCTCCTTCGGTTTCTATCCCTCCATCTGTGCCTTTGTCTCTAATTTCCTTTCCGGCCGTTCCATAGCCGCGGTTGTGGACGGCCATTGTTCACTTCCTCACCCTATAAACTCCGGTGTTCCTCAGGGCTCTGTCCTATCTCCTATTCTCTTTCTAATTTTTATAAATGATCTCCTTAACTGTACCTTAATTCCCATCCATTCATACGCAGACGACTCAACCTTACACTACTCCATTAGTTTTTCAGAAAGCCCCAGCCAGCAATCCCTCAACGACAAACGTAATGAAGCCATAGAACTCTTAAATTCTGATCTAAATACTATTTCCAATTGGGGCAGAGAAAACCTTGTTAACTTTAATGCTTCCAAAACCCAATTTCTCCATCTATCTACCCGTCAGGATCTCCCAGCGGACTATCCCTTATTCTTCAACAATACAAAAATCAACCCTTCATCTTCTCTCAATATTCTTGGTGTCTCTTTTTTTCTGCTCTCATTTGGAAGGACCATATTACCAGTCTTGCTAAGGCAGCCTCCCAGAAGCTGGGTGTGCTCAACCGCCTTAGGGGGTTCTTTTCCCCTGCACAGCTTCTTGCTCTGTACAGGGGCATAGTGCGCCCTTGTATTGAGTATTGTTCACATGTGTGGGGAGGTTCCTCTCACACCGCTCTCCTAGACAAAGTTGAAAGGAAGGCCTTTCGTATCATTAACTCCCGTCTACTCACCAACTCTCTGCAATCTCTCTCTCTCCGCCGCAATGTTGCATCTCTCTCGCTATTCTATCGCTACTATAATAATCAGTGTTCCTCAGAGCTATCCCAGTGCATACCACCTCCTTTACGTAGGGCACGTGGTACCCGTCTTGCAACTCAATCCCACCCCTACTCTGTGCAACTCTCCAACCCAAGAGTGAAACGTTACTCTCAAACTTTCTTCTACTCAACAGCTGAGCTCTGGAACTCTCTCCCAGAATCAGTCTTTCCCTCTTCCTATGACTTAAATTGCTTCAAACTCTGTGTGTCCAGGCATTTTGGCTCGAACGTCCCTTGATTTTGGCCCTGTCACTCTTTCAACTATGGGGGAGGCACTCGCTATAGGCAGTTATGCCTTTTGCCTCCCTCAATCACATAGAAAAAAAAAATAAATAAAAAAAAAATATATATATATATATATATATATAAACTATATATATATATATATATATATATATATATATATATACTGTATATTACTACCCCTTTTTGTCCAACTCTAACCTAAGATTGATATGACTTTCCCAATTTGGTTTCTATTCAACAAGTAGGCTCTGGAACTCTCTCCCTCAATCTGCCTTGCCCTCATCCTATGACCTAAACTGCTTCAAGGTCTGTGTCCATGTATTTTGACTCTAATGTACCTTTATTTCAGACTTTTGTCACTCTTACAACATCGAGGTGGACACTTGTTACAGGCAGCTTTGCATTTGATCTCCATTCACATAGAAAAACAAGCACGATAGTATACAGCATGTATCCATATATATATTATACAGTATATATATATATATATATATATATATATATATATATATATGTAGGTGATCTAAAGAAGATATCTGCGGAACGTTGTCAATTAAGTGTTCCACCTCAAATTATATTCTTATCCATTATGACAACATTTCGGAGTCCATATGCACAGGCATGCACACGGCTCCCGATCTTCAAGAGGGGCGGACGTATATTTTAGGCGCTCCAGGGCCGCCGGGGTCAATCGTCGACCTTTTGCTTTCTCGCTCTAAGCTAAACTAAGCTAGAACCAGTTATGAGTACCACCAAAGCAACTTACAATCAAGTACTCCTGAAGTAAGAAAATCAACACAATTCTTAAGAAGAATTAATTATCAACTATCACTGAAAAAGTGGCGTAAGATCTGGTGAAAAGTGGTGAACCCATGGTGTGAGTGTGGTTTTTCTCAGTAAACAAAATGACAGTGATGTATAGCCGTACCGACCTTTTTTCGGCTGAAAAAGGGGAACGGATACCCAGACAGCAGTGGTATCACACAACTAAAAGCTCTAACCATTTTTCATGCCAGAGGACCCAAGAAAAACCTATCCCAAGAAAACAAAAATTGAAAGAATAGTCGGTGTTAGAAGAAATCCAAAACCAAAAATGATCAAACTATACCAATACACAGAAGTACCAGGACAATGGTACGACCTGCCGACACTCCTGCTATCAAACGTTACCTCACTCAATAACAAGCTGGAGGAACTCATCATCACAACACGGTCAGTAAATAGCCATCACTGAGGCCTGGCAAATTACCCCCGAGATTTGCACCATAGATGATTACCACCTGTTTTCCCACTTACGAACCAATAAACGTTGATAAGGTGTTGCCCTTTTTTGCCTCCAGGACCTATGCCCCACACAACTAAAGATTAATGTTCCAGACACAGTCGAAGCACTTTGGGTTCGTGTTACACCAAAACACAGCCCTAGGCAGGCAGCATTCATAATTTACTGTGTAGTGTACCACCCCCCACGTTCACCCTCCAAGGATCTCCTATTACAGCACATCACGGCACCTCTGACTCCTTCAGGACAACCTACCCTACTGCTAACATTGTAATTTGTGGCGACTTCAATGAAATTGATACCACTAATTTTCAAGAACAACTTCACCTCACTCAAGTGGTTAATTTTGCAACATATGGCAACAAAACTCTCGACCTCATTCTCACAGACATGAGTGAGTTGTAGCAGACTCCAACCGCTCTGGCGCCCTTAGGAAGAAGTCCTCACAAATCAGTCCTGTGGTCACCAGTCCCCACCACAACCCCTCCACCAGCCCTTGACATCAAGATTTACAGCCCTCTAACCGACTCTGGTATCAGGAATTTTGGTCAATGGATCACTAATCATCCCTGGCAGGAAGTTCTCAGACCAGATGACGTGGACACCAAATGGGAACATTTCAACAACACCATCAACAAGGCATATGAAAAAAAATTCCCACAAAAACCTTGAAACTCCATCCAAATGATGCACCTTGGATCTCGCATCGCATCAAAAGACTCATCTAACAGAGAAACCTGGCCCTAAAACATCTAAATATGAACCTGTACAGAAAACTTCGCAACACAGTCATCCATGAAATACGTAAAACAAAGAAAGCCTACTACACGACAAACTGCAACATCTGAAGGACGCTAATATTGGCAAATGGTATGACAGTATAAAAAAGCTTACCAGAATGATAAAGCAGAAACCTCTATCACTTCCCTGTGTGCATCACCTAAGCAATGAAAATGCCGCCAACAAAATCAATAACCATTTTGACGCTATCTGTCAACCTCTGCCGGAACTACAAACGGAGCCACTTCCTGTCTACCTTCCCTCCCCCCCCTCCTGAATCCGTGGAAGAGTATCAAGTTTCAAACTGTTTACAAAATCTTAAAACCAAGCGGTCAGTCACACCACAGGGTATACCAGCAAAAATTTACAAGGAATGTGCATTTGAAATTGCTAAGCCTCTAACCTCCATAATATATGCATCGCTCACGCAAAGTAAGTGCCCAGATGAGTGGAAAATATCCTATGTCACTCCATTACCAAAAACCAGAAACCCAGAAACCCTTGAATTTGTTTTCGCCCAATTGCCATAACTCCTATCCCCAGTCTAATCTGTGTAAGCTTCGTATTTGACTGGGCCTACGCTGACATAGCAACATCCATTGACCCACAACAATTCAGTAATGTGAAATCATCCTCCACAATTCATTGCCTGGTCAGTTTGCTAGACTTCATTTACCGCAACCTGGAAAAAAGAAAAACTTCAGTTACCTTAACTTTCCTAGATTTCAGTAAGGCTTTTGATGTAGTCAACCACAACATTGTCATAAAAAAGGCAACGGGGCTCGGATTACGACCCTCCCTCGTTTCATGGTTGGCAAACCTCCACAGTGACCGCAAACAATCTGTGCGGTTAAAAGGCACAGTGTCCTCCCCACTCCCTCTGATCTGTGGGGTCACACAGGGTACCAAAATGGGCCCATTTGTCCACCTCATGCTCAACGATGCAATACGAGACACAGATGCACGCTGGAAGTACGAGGATGACTCAACAATCTCATTGAACATAGACAACACTTTACCTGACTTCACCGTACTTCAGGATCTTGTCAACCAACTTCAAGCCTCGACTTCAGCCAACGACGTTACCATACATAGTGCCAAAACAGTAGTGATGCACATCAGCGTGGGTTCAGGCATCATCGACCCCCCTCTCCTCACCCTCGGATCCAGCGCTCTACAGATAGTGAACAAATTCAAACTATTAGATGTCATCATAGACAACAATCTAAATTGGAAACCCCACGTCAGTAGTGTAGTCAAAATCTGTGGCTATAAAATCTACCTCTTTCGCCGTCTTAAGTCGCTAGGCGCTCCCTCACCCGACCTCTCATACGTGTACAAGTTGTTTATTTTGCCCAAACTCACTTGTGCCTGCCCGGCATGAACCTCATCACTAACAGCAACACAGAAAGAACAACTCGAAAAAGTGCAGAAAAGAGCTTGCAGGATCATTCTAGGACTCTCTTATACACACTACCCCGAAGCGCTACGGTCCCTGGGGTTAGAAGAACTATCAAGCCAATACCGGAACCTCACTCTGAAATTCGGTCAAAAGCTAGTCGCCAATCCAAGTCACCGTAACATGCTACCGCCCCCTACCAGGCATACCAGGCATCGCAACATCATCACCCCTATACGTGGAAGGACATCAAGATATCAAGCAAGCCCCATCCCCTATATCGTGAACCTAATCAACCAACAGTAAGACAAGTAAAAAACAATCACTATTGTGCGACTATTCATATATCGCATTCAGTGTCAAACCTACCAACACAGTGGAAAGGCAGTGTCACACAAGCTCTTTTTCTGTCAACTTTCACTGGCAATCTACATTTGGTAAAGTCTCCGCTCCTAACGCAAATTAGTCTTAAAACATTTCAGGTTTGATACAATTATATAAATGAGTAAACAAAACAAAATAAGCATGAATACATTACATAATCAATAAATTAATACATATATTAGCTCCCGAAAAATGACGGGAAAGGCGCTTGTGTAAAAAACATATTTCTAATATACGGTGAACCGATTAGAAAAAATAACACCCTAGACAAACAGTAATCAACGTCATACGAGATATGTACTCTCTATCCTAGATTATCAAGTAAATCAACTCACAAGCTTTCAAAGAAAAGTTGTAAAATGTATCACTATCATCTCGATTTGAAAATCGTCAGCTAACGAAGTACATATTATCTAACTGATCAAAATTTAATACCAGTAGTTCTTGTGCAATATCTTACTTTGGTCCATATTGTAAGTTAATATAAGTTAAGCAACAAACTGTTCCTTTGTATATATTTCCAGCCAATGGCTGCAACTATCAATACACCGTTTATTATTATTATTATTATTATTATTATTAGAATGGCATACGTGAACGTGTTTATCTGATTTTGTTCTATCTATATATTAACTATCAAGCATAGTTTCTAGTTTGTGGAGTGGATGAGTAATGATCAATAAAATCTTGAGGGTGTTTGACAGGTGAGTCTGGCGGATCGTTGCCTTTCAGCCTCCTATAGCATGGCGTCGTTCAGCTTGTCAGACACATTCCATACAATGACCCGAGTTCTTACTGATTACGTTTGCTTAGTTAATTTTAGTGTTACCCATATATTACTGCCATCAACAGTTGCCTGTCGGAGAGCTTATGATGAAATTACTGATTATTTGTAAATACAAAATTGACTGCAAATGTTATTTTTCCATATAACTACCGGGAATCGAACCCGATTCATTATTTGTACCGGGTCGTGCTTTAGCTACTCGGCTTTACCTTCCATAGAATAAAAACTGTTAATAGCAGTATTTAGCTTCCAGTAGAGCAACTTTGATCGCCTTGGAGATCGGCCCAACATTTTATACTTATTTCTAACTTCTAATCTAACTTCTACTTACGCTACAAACCTTTTCTTTCAGTGGAGCTCTATCGATCAAAACCTTATCTTTGCTACCTGTCCTATCTCTCCAGTACGTCCATCCGATCCTCCCAACCAGCGGCGCTTGTGACACTTTGGTGCTGCCGACTGCGAGGTTCTTCGGTAGTACTTCTTTGATTTCCCATGGAATTACTTTTGTTTCCGTGGCCGAAAACCCTCAAAGTGCGCTGAGCGCATCACCGAGGTAATCCTCTCGGGCATTGAGGCATACATTCCATTTTCGTTCTCTCAGTCTAATGCAAAAAAATCTTGGTTTACTCACGCTTGTTCTACTGCTGTCCGCAATACGGAGGCAGCATTCAAAGGGTGCTGTCGCCTTCAAGCTCAAAAATCTCATGCTATTTATGTTTCTGCCCAGAATCAAACCAAATATATTCTTTGACTAGCCAAAAACTCTGTCATCAATGCCAAATGTTCTGAGCTTTCCAACTCTAGTTCTTCCCTAGCTTTATGGTATCTTGACAAAAACCACTCCAACAATTTTGCTTCCACATCTTACCCTCCTGTTTTCCATTCTGATGGCACTACCATCACTTTCTCTTCTGAAAAAGCTGAACTCTTCGCTAAAACTTTCGCTAAAAATTACACCTTGGATGATTCCGGTGCTCTTCCTCCCTCTCCAAACCCCTCTCACTTACGTCTGCCTAATTTCACAACCTCTTCTAAGGATTTACTTTATATCCTCTCTGGGCTTAATAATAAGAAGGCATACAGACCATATGGTGTTTCTCCTGTTGTTCTCAAAAACTGTTATTCCGTGCTGACTCCCTATATAGCTGCTTAAGCAAACTCTTTTGTCTGTGTCTTTCCTCTAACGTCTTTCCTTCTTGCTGGAAGTTTGCTCTCATTCAACCTGTTCCAAAGAAGTGTGACTGCTCTCAACCCTCCAACTATAATCCACTTATTCTCATTTCTTGCATCTCTATATTTAACACAAAATATTCTTAATTCAAAATGTCTTTAGCATTTAACTTCCCACAAACAGTTTTCAGATCACCAGTAAGGTTTCCTTAACACTTACACTGCAGTCACATTTTCCGCCATATTAGGGCTCATTCAGACACTCCTGATTGATTAGGCAAGTGTCTGAATCAAATGAAATTTATTCAGCCAAAAACTAGAACAAAATTGCTTAAAAATTACACCAAAACGAGCTTCATAGCTTGCGGGCTTCACCCGCAGCGCTACCATAGACATTTGCTAATACTGAGCAATTACTGCTAATGTCACGCTACATTTGCCTTTGGCAGCGCTGTATGTCTAGCGAGAGTATGGGTCATACTCCTCAGTGCACCGGCTGGCTGGCTGGAGAGAGGATGGGTAGCCTTTCACGATCCCGCTCCCTTGCACTTGATTCTACAGGCTTTACGAGGCTTTAAAAGCCTGTAACTTGCTGTAAATTGCCATGGCGTTCCGGAACGTACCACGCAATCAATGGGTTAAGGGTCATTCTACTGGTGATCTGCTTGTTTATCTTTCTAACTCATGGTCATCCTCCCTTCGGGACTTCAGTGAGACTTTTTCTATTGCTACTTAAAGCCCTCGAAAGAGTCTGGCACAGATCCCTAATTTCCAAATTACCTTCCGTCGGTTTATATCCGTCTATCAATGTCTTTGTCTCTAATTTCGTTTCTGACCGTTCCATAGCTTCAGTTGTAGACGGCCATTGCTCACTGCCTCAACCTATCAACTCTAGTGTACCTCATGATTCTGTCCTGTCTTTAGTTCTCTTTCTAATTTCCATTAATGATTTTCTCAAGTGTACCTCTAGTCGTATCCACTCATGTGCTGATGACTCTACCCTATACTATTCAACTAATATTTATTATCAACCCTGTATGAAGTCACTCCAAATGTCACGTAACGAGGCCATAGAACGACTATTTTCTTATTTATCAAATCTTTCTGATTGTTGCAGAGAAAATCTTGTTACTTTTAATGCCTGAAAGACCCAATTTCTCAATTAACCTCCCGTCGCAATCTTCTGCAAGACTATCAATTATTCTTCAACAATGCACAAATCCACCCTTCATGTTCTCTCAATATTCGTGGTGTATCTTTTTCATCGATCTTTCATTGAAATATCGTATTACCACTCTTACTAAGACAGCTTCCCATAATTTTGGTGTGATCAACTGTCTCTGTAGGTTCTTCACTCCCGCACATCTTGCTTTGTATAGGGGCACACTGTACCCTTGCATAGAGTATTGTTCGCATGTGTGGGGGAGTTCCACCCATACCGCACTTTTCAAAGGAGTAGAGTCTAAAGCTGTTCGCCTCATCAATTCACTTCCTCTTACTAGTTCTCTTCAATCTATTTCTACATGCTGCAATATTGCATCTCTTTCACTCTTCTCGCTATTACAACAATCAGTGTTCTTCAGAGCTCTCTCAGTGCGGTGAGTGCAAGGCACCCGCCTTTCATCATAGCCTCTCCCCTATTATGTTTAGCTCTCCAGCCCAAGAATTGACAAATTTGATCAGTCTTTCTTCTACTCAAAAAGTGATCTCTGGAACTCTCTCCCTCAATCAATCTATCCTTCATCCTATGACTTTGACTGCTTTAATTTTCGTACGTCCAGGCATTTTGACCCCAACGTCCCTTGAATTTGGCTCTCTGTCACTTTTTTAGCTTTGTGGGAGACACTTGTTACAGGCAGCCTGCCTTTTGACTCTTTAATATACATAGCATTTAAATATAATACCTGAGAATAAGAGAACAGTACATTGAAGAGTTTAGAACTGTGTACTATTTGTTTCTCAATAGCTAATCTCCGTGCAGTGGACCATAATATATTGCATTTCATTGTAATATGTATACAAATTAATGTTTCCAGAATAAGTTGGTTATATATTATTGTATTTGTATAGAATATGTACGGTAAGTAGTGTTTTGGGGTTCTATTGCTATTGTTCACCTAAGCTCAAATCCAGCATTCTGTGTCTAAAAATTCCTTTTCTCGCTTTGTTTCCTCCAACATTTCATCTATAACATATTTGTAAACAGTGGTGAGTGCTCTTCACTAATTTACATTATTTGTTTATTCCGACAACACACACACACACTCTCTCTTTCTGACAATAAGGATGCATACAAATCCTTCGCATTCGATTATTCAAATTACACCTGCAGGAATGGTTGTACATTCATCCATAAACCATTATACTACTGCGAAACAAAACATAATGTGTTTTTCAACCAAGTAGTACGCTTATGGAATGGCCTGATTAGCAATACTATTGACTGAAGCACTGTTGAAGCCTTCAAAAAATAGCTTAGACAAACAGATGCGTTCACAGATGAATAACCAAACATTCCTACCTTACCTCACTTGTTAGAATAGACATAGTTATATTTTGCTGTCGAGTACCATGTCAGCTTTTCCTTTCTGCATGGAAATATTTAATCCTGTCCTTTCTAAGCCGCATTATATCTACTAAATATTGTTTAGGTAATTTAGATACAATCAGCCTCGTAAGAATCAGTGGATCTGTTATTGCTTGCATTCCTTTGTACTCCTTTGTAATCTCTCTCTCTATCTACTCTACTTTTCTGTCCCTTTCTTCTCTTATGAACTGTCCCTGTCTAGTAATATTAAGGCCCGACCACCTATACCTGATTTTGTTTCCAGCTGATGATCGAGAATCGTAGATGTGGCAACTCTGCAGTGATGGTGCGTGATTGGTTGGAGTGACTGTTTCATTTCGTAGGTTGCTTGTGATAAAAATGTAAATATCTGTTTCATTACAATTATATGAATCATCATATCTACAAAGTATAATAGTGTCTTTCATTCTAAATCTCGAAAATGCCGCTTAGCATTGATATTTTGCAATACAAACAGGCATTAACCGAAAATGCATCTGTACCCAAGTCAACTGATGCCCAAACGAACACTTATCTTTCAGTCAACTTATTATATTATCATGTTCCCTCCACCAACCGACTTTATTCTCTCCACCACCACCACTCCTGCAACACCAGCTGAGACCCTCTAGAAGATCGTGGGGTCTCTTCCATAGGAGTATGGAGAGGCTGAGGCTGGTGGAGGAGCTTGAAGATGGCTGGGTGATGCTGATATTGGGGACTTGGGCATTTCCACCGGGGTCCCACACAGAATTTCGTGTGCCCTCCTTTTGCCTGAGCCCCCGGAACACCATCAGCGGACCTCACCTTCAACAGAGTACTTCTTCCTTCACCTCAGTGGCAGTACATCGCCAGTCGAGCAGAACACCGCCTCCAGAAAACACCAGAGCAAAAAAAAAAAAAAAAAACAGCCAAGCAAAACACCGCTAAGTGTCACCACCACACACCATAACCTGGGACACGGCAGAACAACAACAAGTACCTGGGACACGGCAGAACACCTGGGGGATCCTCACACACATCATGGACCCCCCTGAACACCGCCAGAATCCCCGAATACCACCATCATCATCTATCAACATCAACAAGTTCCTGACAAAACATCGCCAGGAACACATGAACTAAAATGATTTGACAAAAAGCAAACAAATGAATAAATAAACAAAACAAACATAATAAAATTGGCCCTACCCTGAATAAAGCAAGGTGGTATACCCACTAACTTTTAATCTACTACTTTATTTCAAAATTTCCTACTTTATCTTCCTGACCAAAACCTCTACTTTCCCCCCCTTTCCCCGCTAGGGAAAAAAAAAAAAAAAAAAAAAAAAAAGACTTTACTCCTAAAGTCAATTAATGAAATCCAAAAAATACATGTGGCAGTCCAGGGATTCGAACCTAGGATGCTCACACCGAAATTCAGTCGATTTATCCATTGCGCTACGAAGACAGGTAAAGAATGGTGGACAAGCCTACGATTTATTATGCAGTTTCGAATCCTGCATATCAATCTAAGCATGTAGGCTACACACTTTCCAACTGCGATATCATAGGCTATGGATAGATGAATGGAAGGAGTAATTAATGGGGCCTTAACCCTAAGGAAGGCCTCTCTATAACCAACCCTTGAACCTGAATGAATTATTATGTTACCTCCACCAACCGACTCTACTCCTAAACTCAATTAATGAAATCAACAAATACATGTGGCAGTCCAGGGATTCGAACCTAGGATGCTCACACCGAAATTCAGTGCATTTATCCATTGCGCTACGAAGACAGTTAAAGAATGGTGGACAAGCCTACGATTTATTATGCAGTTTCGAATCCTGCATATCAATCTAAGCATGTACACACATTCCAACTGCGCTATCATAGGCTATGGATAGATGAATGGAAGGAGTAATTAATGGGGCCTTAACCCTTAGGAAGGCCTCTCTATAAACTACCCCTGAACCTGAATGCATTATTATGTTCCCTTCACCAACCGACTTTACTCCTAAACTCAATTAATGAAATCAACAAATACATGTGGCAGCCCATGGATTCGAACCTATCATGCTGACACCGAAATTTAGAGCATTTATCCATTGCGCTACGAAGACAGTTAAAGAATAGTGGACAAGCCTACGATTATAAAATTAAATTACATTTGACTGTTTAATCACCTCTACCCGTCAAGAACTCCCACAGGTCTATCCCTTAAACTTCAACAAAACACAAATCAACCCTTCATCTTCTCTCAGGATTCTCGGTGTCTCTTTTTCTTTTGATCACTCTTGGAAAAATCAAATTACCACACTTGCTAAAACAATCTCCCAGAAGCTGGGTGTGCTTAACCGCCTCCAGGGGTTCTTTACCCATGCACAGCTTCTTGCTCTGTACAGTGGCACAGTCCGTTCATGTATTGAATATTGTTCGTATGTGGGGAGGTTCGTCTCACATAGCACTTTTAGACAAAGTAGAAAAGGAAGCCTTTTGTCTCATTAACTTCTCTCTCTTCGCTGCAATGTTGCATCTCTCTCGCTATTCTACTGCTATTACAATAATCAATGTTCCTCAGAGCTCTCTCAGTGTATACCACCTCCTCTATGTAACACCTGTCTTGCAACACATTCCCACCCCAACTCTGTGCATCTCTCCAACCCAAGAGTGAAACAATACTTCCAATTTGTCTTCTATTCAACAGCTGAGCTCTGGAACTCTCCCTGAAACCATCATTCCCTCATCCTACGACGTAATGTGCTTCAAACTCCGTGTGTCCAGGCTTTTTGTCTCGAATATACCTTGATTTTGGCTCTGTAACTCTGTCAACTCTGGGGGAGGCACTTGTCGCAGGCAGTTGTGCTCTTTGTTTTCCTCATCCACATACAAAAAAAAAAAAAAAAAAAAAAAAAATGTGTTGGTTGCAAACCAAGGCTAACAAGTCCCATATCCCCAATGCACAATCTATTTACAAAATGTTGCAACTGCATAAAAAGTTACTTGTCGAAAGGGATTTGGTCTGTGGTGCCACATGTTTTTCCAACTATGTGCCGATATATACAGTATATGTGGTGATTGGATATGCCTGAATGTATCCACATTTAGTTTAGCATATATTTATCTTATTTATTCACGAATAGGCGTTGGTAGTTCTTATCTGAAGTAATAGCATGCATTCTCTACATAGTATAAACGTTATCTACGTAAACACGTTTTATTTGCCATTACCGGAATACAAAGCTTATTTGCGAAGCTTTATAAAAAATGCATGCAATATACAACTAATTATCTTAAATTTGGTAAAAGTTTAGCCTTGCACCCACCGTGGCCAAAAGGATATATAAACGCGAAAAATATCACCGACAATTTCGAGCTGCCACATTCATCAAAACCTTGGCGCAGCTGAGGCCCTAGGCTAAATGCCTCACATAGTAGCCATAATATAACCGACTGACTGCCAATGTCTCGGTCAGTAATTTATGGCTGGCGCTGCACCATTAAGCACAGCCTTGATAACCTTTTTCAGTGACAAGGAGAAAAAGAGGGAAGAACTACTGAGAAAGAAATATTTACGAGGGGAATTTAACAAAGTCGATAAATCTGGCCAATGTCCTTAGTAGTCCATCTTGCGCTTCTCTTCCTACTTCTTTCTCCTCCTTCTCTCCTTTTTTTCCTCATCTTCTTCTATCACCTACGTCTGTTCCTCTTCCTCCTTTACCTCACTCTTATCACCATCAATCATTTGATCGTCACCGTCTTCTCTCCCCGAATATTTTCATACACCTCAAATTTGTCGTTGTCCTGTTGTCCCTGTTCCTGCTTCCTATTCTCTTCTTACACATGCTCGTATTTCTCTTGCTCTTCCCTGCCTCCGCTTCCTGGTCCACCTCCTCGTCTTTAGTTGTGTCTTAGGTATGCATCCCCTTCACAATTTACAGTAACATTGTATACACCTACAGTATATCCGTCAGTAAAATATGTTAAGCATTTTTAAATTTATATATTTGCTGGAACAACGTATATTCATGAATGTTGGCTAATAATGTAATTCTGTATATACAGTATATATATATATATATATATATATATATATATATATATATATATAAGAAAAATCTGCTTTGGGGATGTTCGATCTAAACATATCTTTTGGAAGTGAAGAATATGTCTAGTGGATTGGTCGCGGTACAGTTCATTGGTGTACTGCACAACAACAAGATGACTGTTTATTATGATGGGACTCATGGTCTTTATTGTTGCCTGTGTGTTACCCTGGGTCTGCTCCCTCGGCTGTTGGTGACGGCCGAGTGAACTCCTTTACATGCCAATACATCTCACTCGACGCAGGGAAGTACAGTCACGATCATAAATATCATCAAACCTTTATGATTTCAAATTTAAATGCCCCTCTTGGTATAAGCTTAACATTAATCATAAGAAAACTGACCAAAATTAAACAATAATACAGTTTGGTATTGTTTCCTACACTCTTCTATCTGTATTATATTATGAATTTACCTATATTTGTAATATGGTGCTAGAACAGACTCTGAACATGACTGTAGAGCCTTTCACCGGATTCTTTAAGATCCCTTGGTTCTGACGTGCCTGCTAAAACATATGGCGCACCGAAAGACCATAAAGAACTATACAATATTCGCCATCATAAGAACACTGTATATATTAGCTCCTCATGAGTCATGTCAGGTCATTCAGGTCAGGTGAAGGTATTGAAGGATAAGCCTTTAAACAACGGCACCTCATAGCTACTTTCTACTTTTCCTATTTTCCGAAGAGTGTAGAGAGGGGAGAAGGGGTGTTGGAGAGAGGAAGCTGTTGGAGTGGCTTTGTTATGCGTGTTATTTGTCTGTATACGTCGTCGAGGTATCCCCCGACTGGGTGAGAGCATGTGAAACACGCTAGGACGTACTACCACACCCACTAAATATCCGCCTTGGTTGGGATTGAACCCAGGTCAAGCAGATTCACACGTTTGCGTGCTCTCCACACGACCGCCGCGGCTCTGTTATACCACTGCAAAACTAGCTATTACGCTGTATATACAATAGCTTAGAGTGAAATGTAAAACTTATTATGAACAATTCTGAAAAGCTGATGAAATATTTAGAAACATGTCATTTAGCTCCCAAATACAGTATATTAGTCGATGTTTCAAGTTTATCATAAATTTGTGCACTAGCTGCTTGAGTGGGTGACTGAATAGTGGTACATTTTATCTGCGGTTGGTTATGTTTTTGAGTGAGGACATTTCAAATAAGCTCGGATGGGGGTGAAGGGGACATATAGAAGGCGAACATGCGACCAAACATAAACTCGTTAGAAGAACCCATTATTGTTACTAGCCCTGCACCAAGACCCATTACCAGACAGACCCAATAATAAGGCTATGAACCCTTTTAATAATGCAAACAGTTACGTCTGCCTTGTGTGCATTCCAGGGAATCTCTCTCTCTCTCTCCTACCTAATCTTACTATCGTGTCAACTTTTATGTTTTTGTTTTTCAGTTGCCAAAAATATGAAAATATGATAATATATTCCCTGACTGCAGGCGAATCAGTGAAGCGAAATTTCATAATTAATGTCTCTACTTCTGGTATTCTCTGGCCATCACTCTCTTTAGTTTCCTGAGGGACTTTTCGTTCCCTTGTCGTTAACATTGTCTCTTCTTTTGTATATTTTTGTTCTTGGGATGTTTTTTTTTTTTTTTTTTTTTGTGTATGTGTGTGTGTGTGAGGATCTTTCGACGGATTTGAAGAGGAATTTACACTGTTAAATGTTGTGAGGCGTTCTTTCTGTGGAAATAAATTACATATGTAACTATGTAACAGTTGCGCATTCGTTACACCAACATTATCATAAAGACTTTTTTCAAGAAGTCAAAACATTATTTGCTCCAATAATTAGAAATGCAACTAAATACGATGTGCAATGCGACTTTTATCGTTTAAAAACATAATTTTACCACGGGGACTCATTGAATTGAATTATATTCTTAAGCTGTGCAGGAAAACCCAAGTCTGTATTACAATCTACACTCGGGCAATAAAACCATGAGCATATATTTACACTGAAGCAATAGTAGGAGTTCTTGACAAGATAAAACTCGTAATAACATCATTCTGGCTAGGTAATTTTGTTTAAATATTACATCACAGTATGACAATTATTTCCCTCTGTTATTGCATGTATGTTATTGGCCAATACTGAACAATTGTGGACAGGAAATTCTGATACAAATGTTGTATGTATGATACACTAGTGTATTTATTGCTAAATTGCCTGAGTCACATATTTCAACATCTTGGGATTCTGGGTGCTGCCGAGATCGCCCGATTGGGTTTCACTGCAAGGGGGGCTGCGGATGGTGGGGTCATTGGCCTGGGTGTGCAAGCCCATGGGCTGATGATCCCCTCCCCTGCTACCCTCTCAGAGACAGATCTCATCTCATCCTGCGCGAGCATCTGGATGGCTTCGGTCTACCAGATTCGGGACTGTTCGGCCAGATAGTCTGGGGAACTACAACAACAACAACAACTTCCTGGGAATCATCAGTTTACACACTCCGGCTTGTTTGTACATTCGGTGTTTAATTAATCATGACCACGACTGTACAGTTGCACTCATACAAACCTGGAAAACATATTATGAATGATTGAATTGATTTGATGCACTCGTCTTTTGCATATAATTTGATTGTGACTGTTAGACTAATTATGTTAAAAATGGGTTAGACCATTTATTATTATCGGTAATACTATGAATTTGCTTATGTTGGCTACATATGAATTGAACGACACAGCTGTGTTTTTCCAACAAGAGGACCAAAATTCATGAGCGGTGACTGAACTAATCCACCGTAGGACAATAAATTTCCTTTAATCTGCACACTCTCGATTGTTGTACACTGGTGTATTCGGATTCTAAAGTTCGTATGTATCCTCTAGCTATGAACAAAATAATTATAACATTCTTGGCACATTTTAGCATACCGGATATGTGTCTAAGATTGAGCCGACAAAACAATCAAGAATTTGAAAAACGACCGAGCATCCTGTGTGGGAATATACAGACCAACAGCAAATGGAAGACTGACATGTTCTTAATACTGTCAATATTGCTGACTTGTATTGTTTGTCCATAATGTTTTCGAAGTACAGTTACCGAAACATCAACATGGGACAAACACTGTGGAGTATTCGCAATATTTAACAAACATAGTAAATTAATGTAAATCATATATGCACATGAATGGCTTTTCCCTCTTCAAATTACATTATTCCAAACAAAATATGCTTATAACATTTCTTTCAAGCACAGTATATTTCCGGGAGAACATTTAATCCTGACAGTCATTCATAGTGTTTGTACCAGGTTCATTTTCTAAACAATTGCAATTGTGAATCCCACTTTGTCTACCACGAATGTATTCAACATCGTAAGACTAACAACCTAAAAGTGCTATCAACTTCAATAATCAAACTTCGATAATATCCAATGTTATGAGTAGTGTCTGTCTATACCTGTACATGTGTTCACCTTGATTACTTAAAATACTTATATATATATTTGTTCTGATATGATGTTATTTCAATATAGGAGGATAATTGCAGTGCGTTCATTTTCATACAAGGTTTCTGTTTTCCATTTCCGAATATATGGACAACAAGCATATGTAATTGGATGGACAGTAGCTCATAGCACAATGAAAAGAGAACACAAATAATAGGGGCAACCAATAGATCAACATAATAGCAAAATACAACCATCAAAATAGTAAAGAGAAAGGTACAACAATAATGATGCACAATACAACTATTAAGTACATATACTACCCAGCTCTTTAGCTGGGAGTGCATGGAGGTAAAAACCGCATCATCATCATCATTATTATCATCTCAAGAGCTTACTCATCTATGGTAACTAAGGTATGTTCATACATATTCAGAATGTCATAAACTTAAACAAGTATGACCTAACTAATGGCTACTCTTCATAGTGTTCAATAATATCTGTTTTGCCAAGGACCGATGAAGCATGACTTATCCATTATAAATGAAATGAGAAACGTATCCTCCGGTACAGTCATAATCAATAGTTCCCTAAAGATCATGTCCATATAGTAATTTGAAGTTACTGTTTTATCAACACTGCGTAAGCAGAGTGGTATCGCGCACACAGATCATGCCCGTATACTGTGCACCACCAGTCAGCTTTTCCGTCGTCTGTCGTCATCCGTCTGTCTGTCCGGAAATTTCTCCTAGACCGTTCGATGGAATTTTACCAAATTTCACAGGTATATCCATTTGGTCAATGCGAGGGTCAGTCAAAATGAAATTCTAAATTTTACTTAAAGGTCAATGTTAACATAGAAGTAAGGTCAATATTACATAATGTTTAATTTTTACACAATTTTCTTAATTTTAACTATACTGGTACCATTCTGGTAACATTGATGCTATATTAACCAAATGTTAAATATATATTGTAAAGGGTAAGGTCAAAGGTCAAGATCAAAGGTCGTAATCAGTTGATTTACTAGTATTTCTTATACTAACTTATATTCTCACTATGTTTATCATGTATATTCGGAATACATGAAAATATATAACTCCATTTGAAAGATCAAGGTCAAACATGTGGTCAATATGCTAATTTCTTTACTATTCATGCAAACTTCACAACATTCACTGGATAAAGTTCCACTTTATATGAAAATGCTTGATTTTGTGACACATCAACGTAGGGATATGGCGGCCCCACCGCCCATCACTTTGTGGCACAGGGAGCCCCAGGAGGTGGGGATTTTGAATCCCTCCTCCAGAATTATGAGGAGGAAGACGTAGGCACCAGCCTAACAGGGCGGTACTCCCAGGGAGTGCTAGGTGGTTGATAAGGACTGCTGGAACTCCTGTTTCACTAACTGGCCTCCCTAGCTGCTCCTTTCTGTGCCTCATCAATATTGAGGGCAATCCCAGCCTGTCCTCCAAAACATATTCTCCTCCTGTCAATACATTATACTACGACAAACACCTTACATACTACACTATTTTTTTCTAAAAAAATTATGATTAAATCATGACACGGCTCGGAGTCCCCAGGGTGGGGTGGGGGTTGGGGGTTGGGGGGGGTGCACTGATTTGATCCCTGGCAACAACTCTTCCAAATGCTCTGGACCACTACCTTCTACTCTTACTATAAAGTTCTGCAACATTCGTGACCGTTCCTCTAACTTCCACTCTGTGGAACACCGCCTCTCCTCTGCCAACCTTGATCTCCTATTCACCGAAACTCAAGTGTACTTTTTCTGTCGCGCTAGACAAATCAAAGGCCTTCGATAGAGTATGGCACAAATCCCTTATTTTCAAACTACCCTCCTTCAGTTTCTATCCCTCCATCTGTGCCTTTGTCTCTAATTTCCTTTCTGGCCGTTCTATAGCTGCGGTTGTGGACGGCCCATGGTCGTACAAGGATGACTCAGGTGTCATTGGAAAGCTCTATTATCACCATTTCACGGATATACAATTGTATTACACTCTGGCTCTTGCTTATGCATGACAAAGAGCATGGAATTAAGCTAATTTGCTGTATATATACCCACCAGACGCTACGGTGATGTAAACAAGCATTACCGCTCGTTGGGAGTTAAGAAGGATCTGTGGTAGTAGAAAGGGTTAAGAGAGATAGTTCGAACCTCTTGATTGCTGGAAGCCCTTTATAAACTGCATAAAATTGTTTAATAGTAGCCAGAATAAAGGTAAAAAGACGTAGCCGGTACAGAAGGGGTTAAGGCAACAACCCCATTGCCGGCCCAATCATACAATTATCACTAACACTTATATTGAATTGATCAACTGTGAAGCAAATTTTGTAAAGTTACTAAGAAGTTGTTAAATAAATGAAGATTAAGTTTATCAAGTATTCACTATCCTTTCTGTTATATTCTTTAAGGACTGATACATACTATATTCATTTACAAAACGATTTTCCCTATAATATGAAGAAGGTGGTGGTAGCGAACTACTTATAAAATATATATTTTTACCTTATATGATGCCTTGGCTGTTGTTAAAATATACTTATACACAGGCTTGAGCAGGCATATCAAAATAAGTCCCTCCCCCAATCACTATACCCTCTTAAATCATAACACACACACACACACACACATATTCACACACACACACATACTCACACACACACTCTCTCTCTCTCTCTCTCTTTCCTTCTCACGGCCACAGTGGTCGAGTGTATGGAGTCACTGTACTTTAGTCCCTTGGATCAGGTAGCGATCGTTCGAATCCCGCTGCTTACAGGTGAAATTCATTTATAAACTATCCTGGTTGTGGAGGTAGGTGTGGATTACTACAGGTACTCAGGACAAGGTAGGGTAAGGAATTGTATTTCCAGCCTCACTGGCTGCCGGCTTGAAAAATACATATACAGTATATTTGAAAAAATATTATATAATAATTAACCACCAATATTACACCAGAAAGTTAATACAAACTGAATAAAGGTGTTTTATCATAGAAATAATAGTTTGGCTATGTACCGTGTTTATTTGTGTACAGTTATTTAAAACCTGAAGGAAGATGTCTCAGAAAGAAATAATAAATAATCACGGGTAATTAATGTTATAAGATACTACACACAAAGCCCCAAATGATGCAGAAACACCTTTAAAATATTAACGAGCCTAACATATTAACAACTGTTAAACAATATTACTTTCCGACAGAATCAATTTGAGTTCTCCGATGGAGTGAAATTGTGGATTGCACAATATGTTTTCCTTGATATATCTAGTTTGTTTATTTAGTAATTCTACGTAGGCTAAGTAGATACAAGTATTCAAGAATATTAATACCTAGGAAGATAAACATATGTACGGTTATAATGTTCCTTTTATTATCAACGTTGAGACATCATAGATTTAATTAAAAGACAAAATTGCGTAATAGTTGTGATATTACGATCAAATACCAGCTTTCAAATAGTTCAATACGAATATACTAATAATTGGTATCAATAAATATACAGGAACCTGATACTATAATGCCATTTTTAATCGTACATTTTAGAAGAAAAACCCAAAATAGCGCAAACCTGAGAAGATTGCATCGACAGATAAATGAGCCCCGCAGCCACTTCAATCCCTCTCGTTAACCAGCAATCCCATATCTGCCGCAGCTAAAGGGACCACTTACACCCACTGAAGCACTTTGATAACTCAACTCCAATCTGACAAGACTTTCTTAAAATATAACTCTACCACTGCTTATGTGTTATATTAGAACAACATATATATTCCATAGCAAGCTATTTGACCGGCTAGTTTATATTCTAGCCTCAATGGAAGAACTATCGTAAATATATACGTTTGACAGTGGCAATTACAGGATTAATATATATATATATATATATATATATATATATATATATATATATACAGTATATATATATTTTTTTCTTCAAATTAATACATACTTACAAAACTGTCGTGCATTTTAGTAAAGAAAAGGTTTTCATTGTCTAACAATGTCATGTATGGGGGGCGGGGTTTTTTTCTACTTCAGCTATAGCCTATTATAGTCGTAATTTTTTAGTTTTTATCGTTAATTTTAACCCCGATTTTATTCAAGAAGACGGATAGGGAAGCAACTCTGACGTGTATGATGAATCATGGTTATAATACTTCAAAGTGACAACGAAATCCCCAATGTATCGAGTCCCTATTACCATGGCGACGAGTTGAATATTACCATTTGTCACGTAAAGCAAATCAATACGGAAAATGCAATGTACGGTATGATGCAACATAATACCAATACGTAAACAAATAAATAAATACATAAGTAAATATATAACCCTAAATCGTGCATAGCGGTTTTTGCTTCCTGTGAATATGCGCACGCGCGTATAACTGCATAACTTCCCTTGGCACCCGGGCAAAGGTCTTCTCCAGGTTTACAAAAACTAAGTATAACTCCCTGTATTTCTTTCCAAGAACTTCTCCTGCAATTGCCTAAGAATGAAGATACCATTGGTTGTGCCACATCACGGCATATATTTGAGCGCTGATAGCAACACTTTTCCTGATCATGCATTCAAAGATCCTTTTGCTGAATTTCATGATTTAGTAAAGCATTATCAAACCTCTATAATTTCCCCTAACCATGGAACCTTGCCTTTATATATATTTGTTATAGCACGGAATACAGCAGCACCTCCGACAGAATCATGGCCTCAGAATAAGACAGTATCCCCACCAAATACAACAGCTCCCACAAAGGCCGCCCCATCGTCCAAAAGGCGACGTCTGGCATCTCAAGAGCCGGCCACCATTAATGTGACGTCACCAGCCCACCACGACTCCTGGTTGGCCAAGGGATGGAGTGCAGCCACCAATGGGACCACCTTGATATCACTCGCCAAGAGGACTTCGGGTTGGTCACTCGAGGGGATCCGGCAACGAATCAGGAGTACCCTTCCACTCCTCTGCCCGCTACCCCAAAACGACAAGGACCTATGACAACGGAAAGAAATGACATCCAGACGTGCCCTTTTTCCCTGAAGTCTCCCGAAGGCCAGAACCAGGTAAATTCCGGATAGGATAGTAGGTGGGGCAGCATAAGGCAGCTCACCTCCCCTCCTGAGATCAGAGTGTTTCCCGGCCTCAAGGTGCTATCCGGCCCATCAGAGTATTGACCGACCTTTCCTCAGTGCTATCTGGCCTGAATCAGTGCTAAATGGTCTGATATGGAGTGCTCCCTGGCCTCTAGATATACCTGTACCAGCCAATCCTGGACAGGCCACGACCCAAGATGCTATCCGGCCCATCAGAGTGTTGACCGACCTCTCCCCAATGCTATCTGGCCTGAATCATGGCTATCCGGCCTGATATAGAGTGCTCCTTGGTCTCTAGATATACCTGTTCCAGCCAATCCTGGACAGGTACTGTAATTAAGAGACGCTTTGCAACTGTATTTCAGGCTCCTTTAACGTAAGATATATCACATACCATTTGCCAACTAAAACACATACACGCTATAATTTAATTTCCCATTCACTTATAAGTATTGTGACGTTAACCACTCCGTTAGAACCGCATGGCTTGTCCTACAGTGACTCGCTAGGATCGCCAGGGCAGTGGATGGGGCTACAGTTTATGTATTAGAGTGTGCTTTATTTCATATGAAAGCTCGTGTCATGGGCAGTCCAGAAAGGCTCTTTGTTTTCACCCATGTCAAGGCTTTATATATTTAATTGTAAAGTATATGTTTTATCATTAACTAGTAATGATGGGATCTGGGAGAGAGAGAGAGAGTAGAACAGAGTGAGAGGGAGCGCGTAGTGTTTTGTCCAGCTCGATGACGTCACGGCTGGCTGCCTCGTGGGGGTTGGTTGAGAGAGGTCCTTCCCATGCTGTTAGCTCCCTTGCTAGTGGCTAGAGGACTTGTAACCGCTTTTTTCCCACGCGGCTCGAGCTAGTGCGAGTATATATACAGTTCCTCGCCACTCTCTCCCTCAGATCTGGTTTCTAGAACGCACCCATCTGTTTCCCTTGCTATCTGTCCCCTGCACCGCACCTGAGAATCTTTTCCTCTGCCTACCTCTCTCTTTTTCATATCTTTCACCACCTTTTTATTAATATTATACCCCCTCTGGTTAACTCTGCAAAATCAGCTTCATGCTGGCCAGTTGTATTGTGCGTTAAGGTCTGATATAACCCATGTATGTTAGTTGTTAAGATAAGTGGATCACGAACCATTGGTTGGCATTTATATTGTTTAAGTACTGCGTCCTATAATTATTAGTGTTCTGCTGGATTAGATAATGCTAGACTAGGAGTCTGATATTATAAGGTATTGTTTCCTATGAGTGCTGGCTTTAGTTAAAAGCTGCACGACATACCTGAGAACTGGAGTTGATTGAGTAAATTCTAGTCTGTGTGCCATTGAGAGTAGAGCATGCACGAATGAGGGCATTTGCCTATACCATTCTGCCCTGTTCTAAGCTCGTTGTTTGTCTTTGAGGTACGCCAGGAGAACGCTTAATACTTCGGTATTAAGGTTTCTCAAGAGAGCTACCCTTCATTATAACGTAATATTTGACGCACAGACTTGAGATTTGCACTAGGCTATGCGGCATGCCATGCGCACCAGTATCTCGTATCATTGACTCTAGCTAGACTTTATCAGTCACAGTAGACATTAAGTATATTAACCTAATTACTCTTTTTATGCATACCCATTTATCATTACACAAGCATTTCGCAGCCTAGTTCGATGTATGGAGACACAAACGACTTAGGCTCTTTTTGTTGATAGGAATACTGCATTGTCGTGGCGATTATTATTGTTGTAGTGTTTAGGATATTCTTGGCTCCGACGGCATTATATATTCTGCCTTTTTGTGTGCATAGCCTGCACGAGCATTGTTCCGCTGCCTGCCTTTTTGGGTTCCATTTCTGATACGAGCATCTTTATAGCATCTAACATTTAAAGAAGATTCCTTGTTAGTGTTGAAGGACTTTAGTGCACTTTCTTTCATGCAGGAGTGCCTGACATTTATTGATTAAAGTAACGTAAGCTGTAACTTCTCTTACCACCTTACTTTGCATACCATAACCAAGCACCTTCGGTTATAGGTAGTAATAGGCTGTTTTCACATAACATTAAGCCTAGAGTAGACGCACATTTATTGAGAGTTTGATAGCCTATTATTGCATATAGAACTCTGTAGAGTATTTGTGTTCTTTGTTCACTGGGAATATACATCAGAGGTTGGATCTAGCGCTTTCCGTTGTAGCATTTATGCCATTACTAGTCCAATGAATAAGAGCCCTGATATATTTGAACCCCAGTCGTAACAAATGGCGACCTTACCTAGGATTTGGTGAACCTACATTTATTAGCAGGGAACATTTGTTGTTTTGGAGAATATTTTGCGGGGATCAGCAAGAATAATTTTTTTTCGCAACATAGTATAGCCCTTGAGTATTTCCGAGAATTTGGGTGTGTATATTGAGGTATAAGAGTTTGGGGTACTTCTTTTCTGAATATTGAGGTGGGAAATTTTTGTGAGCATCATGTCTTATACCGGATCAGAGGAGAATGGAGACACAGTACGTCATGTCGAAACTGAGGAACAGCAGCATGATGAAATGGTTAATCAGGTGAACTGTGAGGAGGATGCGAGAGAGCCAAGCTAGCAAAAATCCAAGCTGATTTAGAGTCTACTAGGTACTGTGCCGACATGGACGTAGAGAAGTCGCGAGTAGAGGCAACGGGACAGCGACTTGGGGCTGGTAACCGTGTTCATGAGCAGTCTCTCTCGCACTTATTGAAACTGGTTCCGGTGTTTGATGAGAGTGGTGTAACAGAATTTTTCACACGCTTTGAGAAGAAGTGCCAGGAACACCAGTGGCCAGAGAATAAGTGGGCAGCACTTGTATCCTCTAGATTAATAGGCAAGGGTCTTAAAGCCTACGATGCGTTACCTTTGGAGTTATGTATTGTGTACGAGGATCTCAAGGAGGCTGTCCTGAGGGCTTACGAACTGCAACCAGAAACGTACCGTTTGAAGTTCCGGGGTGTAACTAAGGGAAGAGATAGCACCTTTTTGGAACACGCCCGGGACTTGTCCGATGCTATGGGGAACTGGCTCCGATCTGAGGTCACAACATTTGATGAAATTAAGCAGTTAATGATGTTGGAGCAGTTCTTTAAGAGCACGGGCGGTGATCTAACTTTGAACTTAAAGGAGAAAAACCCAATAACTCTAGTCGAAGCAGCAGAAATGGCTGATCGACGGCTGTCGTTGATTCGGGGTTGCGGGTCCTCACAGAAGTACGATGTAAGTGCTAAGGACCGTTATCCTCCCCCTCCCCGTAACAATGACACATTTAAACAGAAGAGCCATGAAACTAAAACTGAATCCAAACCTTACACCACACCGTATGTGAAAAGTCAGGGGCCTTTTACATCACAGTATAAGCCGAAACTAAAATTTATGTGTTTTAGTTGCCACCAGGAGGGTCATAAGGCAAATGAGTGCCCTAGTCGACCTCCTCCGGCAGCCGTGTCTTTTGCTCACGGCATTGGAGTGTTCAAGAGGACATCGGAGTTTGTTAAGAGGCATTTCTTCCGAGGTAAATACACTGCCAGTGCAGAAGGATCCGGAAGGCTTATTCCCTGTCCGTGATGCCTTTAGTGACCACAGGGGACTCGGTTGTGTGGAGTGGGGGGGTAGAAGACATGAGGTGAGAATTTTGCGTGACACTGGGGCATCGCAAACACTGTTGAGAAATTTCACTGGTAAACCTGTCAATACGGCGCGGGTGGTTGTGGTTCAGGGAGTTAATGCGACAAGGTCATACCCGCTTGTAAGAATGAAGGTGGAAGTTGATGGTGTGACTCGAGACCTGGATGTAGGAATTGTGGAGAAGTTACCTGTTGGGGGCGTCGACCTCCTTCTCGGCAACGACTTTGCGGGACCTACTTCTGAGGCTCCACCCTTGGTCGTTGCCGAGAAGCCGGCCGACGTGAGTAGGGAGGAGCAGGAGTGGGTTGAGAAGTGTCCGGTGCAGCCTATGGCGTGTGTTGTCACCGGAGATCCTGCATCCAGGGAGTCACATTCTGGTCAACAATCTTTAGATCAGCGGAGGAAGGGTACCGAGAAGGGGTTGAAAGTTGATGCGGTTGAGAGTTTAGTATCAACGGACCTTCTCGGGGACTCAGTATTAGGACCAAATATCGAGTCTGAAGAAGACCCAGTAACTGTTGTGGAAAAGGCAGAGGATGGGCTTAACCCTTAATTAGCGGCGAGCAACATAAGTCGAGTTAAATAAAGCTGGACTATGTGGCGGCGCTCGACATAACTCGAGTGGCAATTTCAGCACGTAATGTGGCTGAGAGAGAGAGACAAGTGGTGGCAGGAGACTAGCGAGCGTATGACTGCTCCAGACCACCGCGGCGAACCTACTGACACAAATCTCAGCTCCCTCCTCCCTCTCTCACTCGCTACATACTCAATTATGTACTGAAAGTACCGAATTACCTGCTTTTTGCACTCGCGTTGCACGGTTATTGCATGAAAACTATCCATCATACAAGGATCGTTATGGTGTCATTCGAAAGCTCTGTTTATGCCCTTTCAGGGATAGGTACTTGTTTTACGTTCTGGGTCTTATTTAGGCATGAAAATGATCACGTAAACAGCCCTATTTTGGCTAAAAACACCCCGCTGTGCGGTACACATAAATAAACCGCATAGGCCGCTCGTAAGGTGTTAAAAAGACGAAAGAGTTGAAGGAGGACAGTGATGCACAGTCGGGAGATGTGGCAACAAGGTACCCTGACGCGTACCCTATGAGAAAAGGGTCGGCGAAGACAGTGGTCCGAAGCTTGCTGGTGTATTTTTCCCGGTATGGTTACCCGCAGGGGATTCAGTCAGTCCGGGGACCCAACTTCACTTCTAGCCTCTTTGTACAAGCAATGCCGCAGCATGGGATTGTTGGGGTTGTGTCATCTGCGTATCATCCGGAGAGCCAGGGTGTGTTAGAGCGATGGCACTCAGCCTTGAAATCTGTGCTTCGTTGTTGTTGCTTTGAGAGTGGGAGGGATTGGGATCTTGGCCTGCCATGTGTTTTGTTTGCTGTGTGGGAGGTACCTGGGGAGAGTTTGGGATTCAGCCCTAATGAGCTCGTCTTTGGACACCGTGTCAGAGGGCCTCTCCATATGGTTGAAGAAGTATGGGAGGGCGCAGAAAAACCTTGTTCTATGCTCAAGTGTGTCCTCAACAGTCGAGAACGGATGTTGTGCAGTCTGGAGTTGACTGGCCGTAATTTGACTAGCTCTCAGGCCCTCAGGAAGGACAGGTACGACCTCAAGGTTGAACTCAGGGAGTTTCACGTGGGTCAGGAGGTGTTGATTCTACTGCCCCTTGTAGGTCACCCCTTATCCGCGAAGTACGCTGGTCCTTATAGGGTGGTGGAGGAGCTATCGGACCTGGTTTACTTGGTAGCCACTCCAGACAGACGGAAGCGCAATCAGTTATGTCATGTTAATCCCATGAAGGAGTATGGGAGGCACCCCCCTGAGCCTCTCACTGTGCCTGTGATGACGTTTAGCAGTCAAGGTGGAGAAGGAGAACGGGACAGTCAAGCTCAGGTGGAGGATAACTGGAAGGATAAGAAGTTCAAATGCCTGAGTGTGAGAAGGTGTTTAGAAAAGTAAAACACCTGTTGTGCACTCACCCGATCCTCAGGGCCCCTGACTTTAGCCTACCTTTCCAACTAGCAACGGAGGCTAGTGGTGTGGGGGCTGGTGCCGTCCTTGTGGAAAAGGACGATGATGGGCTGGAGCATCCTGTTAGTTTCTGCTCGGAGAAGTACAATTCGGCCCAGGGGAGCTGCTCTGTTGTCGAGGAGGAGCTGCTGGCGGTTGTGATTACGCTGGGGCATTTCGAGGTCTATGTTCCAGCCTATGGTCCGGTCGTTGTAGGTTACCCAGATCATCACCCTCTCAAGTTCTTGGACCAGTTTCACAATCGGAATATGAGGCTGACCAGGTGGTCACTAAGGTTATTGGTATATAACCTGGACATACGCCATATTGCCGGTTGTGACTACGTGGTTGCAGATGGTCGTTCAAGGGTATATGATCCTGGGTAGATTGACACACGGGTAGCCTCCTGCTTTAGTTTGAATAGTATTTTGCGCTTGGTGCTTGTTGGCTCGCGGTTGTAGCCCAGCGTATTTGGTCGTAAAGCAGGAGTTGAGCGTTTGGTATAGAAGAAAAACCTAGGCTTGCCCCTATAGTGCAGCCGAAATAAACAAATTATAAACATAAACAAATCAAATAAAAACTCTTTCTTTGATAGTTGAATTTTTTTAGTATGTTATAGCAGTAATTCTGAGTTGCACTCCTCTCAGAATGCTGGGCTAGAGAAGCTCGCTCTTGAGGAGCATAACTACATATAATTTAACCTATGGTGTTGGGGAGGGTTATAATTTTGAAAAATGTTTTGTTGAAGAACTGTGCCAGATATTTTACTGCCGCTGGGTGATGGGAAGTGGAGATATAGCATGGGTTCTAACCATCAGATTTTTGTGAGCCTTGGGGCCTCTGAGAAAAATCTTGGGGGGGGTGTGACGTTAACCACTCCGTTAGAACCGCATGGCTTGTCCTACAGTGACTCGCTAGGATCGCCAGGGCAGTGGATGAGGCTACAGTTTGTGTATTAGAGTGTGCTTTATTTCATATGAAAGCTCGTGTCATGGGCAGTCCAGAAAGGCTCTTTGTTTTCGCCCATGTCAAGGCTTTATATATTAATTGTAAAGTATATTTTATCATTAACTAGTAATGATAGGATCTGGGAGAGAGAGAGGGAGTAGAACAGAGTGAGAGGGGGCGCGCAGTGTTTTTTGTCCCGCTCGATGACGTCACGGCTGGCTGCCTGGCGGGGGTTGGTGGAGAGAGGCCCTTACCATGCTGTAAGCTTTGCTAGTGGTTAGATGACTTGTAACCGCTGTTTTCCCACGCGGCTCGAGCTAGTGCGAGTATATATATACAGTTCCTCGCCACTCTCTCCCTCAGATCTGGTTTCTAGAACGCACCCATCTTTCTCCCTTGCTACCTGTACCCCGCTCGCACCTGAGAATCTTTTCCTCTGCCTACCTCTCTCTTTTTTCATATCTTTCACCACCTTTTATTAAGACTATATCCCCTCTGGTTAACTCTGCAAAATCAGCTTAATGCTGGCCAGTTGTATTGTGCGTTAAGGTCTGATATAACCCATGTATGTTAGTTGTTAAGATAAGTGGATCACGAAGCATTGGTTGGCATTTATATTGTTTAAGTACTGCATCCTTTAATTATTAGTGTTCTGCTGGATTAGATAATGCTAGACTAGGAGTCTGATATTATAAGGTATTGCTTCCTATGAGTGCTGGCTTTAGTTAAAAGCTGCACGACATACCTGAGAACTGGAGTTGATTGAGTAAATTCTAGTCTGTGTGCCATTGAGAATAGAGCATGCACGAATGAGGGCTTTTTGCCTATACCATTCTGCACTGTTCTAGTCTCGATTGTTTGTCTTTGAGGTACGCCAGGAGAACGCTTAATACTTCGGTATTAAGGTTTCTCAAGAGAGCTACCCTTCATTATAACGTAATATTTGACGCACAGACTTGAGATTTGCACTAGGCCATGCGCACCAGTATCTCGTATCATTGACTCTAGCTAGACTTTATCAATCATAGTAGACATTAAGTATATTAACCTAATTACTCTTTTTATGCATACCCATTTATTATTACACAAGCATTTCGCAGCCTAGTTTGATGTATTGAGACACAAACGACTTAGGCTCTTTTTGTTGATAGGAATACTGCATTGTCGTGGCGATTATTATTATTGTTGTTGTGTTTAGGATATTCTTGGCTCCGACGGCATTATATATATTCTGCCTTTTTGTGTGCATAGCCTGCACGAGCACTGTTCCGCTGCCTGCCTTTTTGGGTTCCATTTCCGATACGAGCATCTTTATAGCATCTAACATTTAAAGAAGATTCCTTGTTAGTGTTGAAGGACTTTAGTGCACTTTCTTTCATGCAGGAGTGCCTGACATTTATTGATTAAAGTAACGTAAGCTCTTACCACCTTACTTTGCATACCATAACCAAGCACCTTCGGTTATAGGTAGTAATAGGCTGTTTTCACATAACATTAAGCCTAGAGTAGACGCACATTTATTGAGAGTTTGATAGCCTATTATTGCATATAGAACTCTGTAGAGTATTTGTGTTCTTTGTTCACTGGGAATATACATCAGAGGTTGGAGCTAGCGCTTTCCGTTGTAACATTTATGCCATTACTAGTCCAATGAATAAGAGCCCTGATATATTTGAACCCCAGTCGTAACAATATATATATATATATGGAGGTTAAATCACAAATACGTGTGATCAAATTATGTAGTTAAACTCCTAGGGCAATTGAAACAATGGAACACCAAGCTTTCGTCTATTCTCTCAAGATATCAATACTCAATACAACGACGCACTAGCCCCTGTACAGAGCAAGAAGCTGAGAAGGGGTAAATAACCCCTTGAGGCGGTTGAGCACGCCCAGCTTCTGGGAGGCTGCCTTAGCAAGACTGGAAATATGGTCCTTTCAAGAGAGAACAGAAGAAAAAGAGACATCGAGAATACTGAGAGAAGATGAAGGGTTGATTTTTGTATTGTTGAAGAATAATCCTCTGGGAGTTCACGGAGGGTAGATAGATGGAGAAATAGGGTTCTGGAAGCATTAAAGGTAACAAGGTTTTATCTGCCCCAATTGGAGATGGTATTATGATCAGAAGATAAGAGTTATATGGCTTCATACGTTTGCTTTTGAGGGATTACTGGCTGGGGCGTTCTGGGAAACTAATTTAATAGTGTAAGGTAGAGTTGTCTGCATATGAATGGATACGACTGGAGGTACAGTTGAGAAGATCGTTTATGAAAATTAGAAAGAGAATAGGAGATAGGACAGATCCCTGAGGAACACCGGAGTTGATAGGATGAGGAATTTAACGATGGCCATCCACAACTGCAGTTATAGAACGGCCCGAAAGGAAATTAGAGACAAATGCACAGACGGAGCGATAGAAACCGAAGGAGGGTAGTTTAGAAATTAGAGATTTGTGCCAGACACTATCAAAGGCCTTCGATATGTCTACCGCAATAGAAAAGGTGTCACCGAAGTCCCAAAAGGAGGATGACCAAGAGTTATTAAGATATGAAAGAAGATCACCAGTAGAGTGACCCTTAACCCCTACTCTATCGTAGGATACAGTAATAAAAGTCCCCTGCAGTCCCAAGCACTGTGGCCAAAATGGCAAGATAGAACACCCTTCCCCTTCATCAGATGAAGCAACACTGGCTCTCCCACGGTTCAGTGGGTCTTATATAAGCTGAGAAGTGTTGCCATAATGATAGCAGTGCTCAAACGGTCGTGCTACCTGGTACAGCGTTGTACAGGCAGTTACAAGGAAAGTACATTACTGACGTCGATTCGCCTTCGCTGGGACTGGGGAGTTAATTATCTACTGACGGCGATTCGCCGTCGCTGGTATTGGAGGGGTTAAGGAAGCCATACTGGCGATCTGAGTGCAGATTATGAGAAGATAAATGCTTAAGAAATTTGGAAGTAAGAATAGTTTCAAAAACTTTAGAGATACAAGAGTTGAGAGCAATTGGACGACAGTTGGAAGGATGAGAGTGGTCACCCTTCTTTGGGACAGGTTGAATGAGAGCAAGCTTCCAGCAAGAAGGAAAGACTTTAGAGGAGAGACAAAGACGAAAGAGTTTGCCTAGGCAAGGAATCAGCACGGAAGCACAGTTTTAGGAGGAACACCATCCAGACTGTACGCCTTCTTAGTATCAAGCCCAGAGAGGGTAGAAAATACATCTTTAAAAGAGATAAGGATATTAGGTATAAGTAGGAGAGAGGGAGGAATAGCACCGGAATCATCCAAGGTGGAGTTTCTAGCGAAAGTTGGAGCGAAGAGTTTATAGCTTTGTCAGCGGAAGAAGTGATCGTTGTGCCATCAGATTGGAAAAGGGAAGGGAAAGACGGGCAAGAAAATTGTTGGAGAGGTTTTTGGCTTAATGCCAGAAAGCTTGGGAAGACCTAGAGTTGGATAGTTCGGTGCATTTATTATTGATGAAAGAGTGTTTGGCAAGTCGAAGAACAGATTTGGCTTTATTTTGGGCAGAAACATAGGGAGAATTAAATTCTTGAGTTTTAAAGGCGTCGGTACCGTTTGAATGATTCCTCTTTATTGCAGACAGCAGTAGAACAAGCTCGAGTAAGATTTATTTGCATTAGTCTGAGAGAAAGAAAATTGACTGTATGCCTCCATACCCGATAGGATTACCTCGGTAATGCGTTCAGCACTCTCCAAGGGTCCCCGGCCACGGAAGCAAAAATAGCTCCATGGAAAATCAAAGAACTACTGCCGAAGAGCCTCCCAGTCGGCAGCGCCAAAGTGCCACAAGCGCCACCGGCTGGGAGGATCGGTTGGCCTTACTAGAGATATAGGACAGGTGACAGAGATAAGTTTATGGTCGGAGTAGCCCAAAGCAGAACAAAGTTCGACAATATAAGAAGAAGGGTTAGAAGTTAGAAAAAAGTCAAGAATGTTGGACCGATCTCCGAAGCGATCTGGGATACGGGTGGGTTGCTGAACTAACTGCTCTAGGTCATTTAGGATAGAAAAGACGTAGGCTTGTTCACCAAGTTGGTCAGTAGTGTGAGAGGAGAGCCATTGGCGGTGGTCAACGTTGAAATCTCCTAAAATGGAGATTTCTGAGAAAGGAGGAATGGAAAGAATGTGTTCCACTTTATAATTTAGGGAAAGTCGGTAGAGTTAGGAGAAATATAGACAGCACAGGAATATTTAGTATGAGAATGATAGGATAGTTTGAGCCATAAAGTTGAGAATTCAGAGGAGTCAAAATCGGGAACACTAGAGCAAGTGTGTTTGTTGTGAACATATCCACATCCGCCTTTGGCTTTGAAACTAGGATAGAGAAAGTAGGAGGATACTGAGAAGGGGTTGCTGGCAATTGCTTCAGACACCTGCGTTTCAGTGAGGAAAAGAAGATCAGGTTTGTAGGAGGAGAGATCGTATTCAGAGTGAAAATTAGAGAAAAGGCTGTGAATGTTGCAAAAGTTAATAGTAAGAGTGACAGGCCATGGTCCAGAGCATTTAGAGGGGTCGTCAGGTTAAGGTCTGGTGGGCGTGGGGGCATTTATGGTCCCCCACCCTGGGGACTCCGAGGCTGGGCGTATGTTCATCATGTATTTTTTTTTGTTTTTGTAATTTTGATGTGGGAGAATGAAGAGTGGTGTTCATGTTTAGTGTAGTGAAGTGGATAATAGGATGTGTTTGTGAAAGCTAGCTGGATTACTCTCAGTGTAAGTGAGGTACAAAGGAAATCAGTTAGAGAAGTCAAGCAAATGAAACAGGAGTTGCAGCGACTCCTTATCAAATGCCTATAACCTCTTCTGTGTCTAGCCCTGCTCGATTGGTGCCTACAATCTCCCCGATATATATATATATATATATATATTAGGGTGGTCCAGGTAGAGTAGGGGTTAGAATTTGTTTCCGAATTTCTCTGCTCCCCGGGTCTTATTTGAGACCTTTACTTGCAAAAGTGTTATTAGCAAAATTTCAGCCGGATTGAAGAATATTTAGAGGTGGCTCAAGGAGACTGAAGTTCCGACAATGACGGCGTCTGGGTCCCCCCCCGGACTAAAAGAACCCCTCTGGGTATTAGCCGCTCGAAGGCGAAGGTCTCATGCTTGACAGGCACTCATTGTCTCCCAGTTGTCAGGACGGCTTTGTAGGAGGTACTGGAGCTGGTCTTCATTGGCGGTGTGCCATCTGTTGTACTCCTGTATCATGACCACACCCCGCTCGGCATGGTCGTTCACCACCACGATGTTGTTGATGCGCTGCTTGGCGGTAGTGTAGCCCTCGCAGTTGCTCCACGCAAGCGGATCCTCATCCACGAAGTCCATCTGAAGTCTCAGCTTCTGGAAAAGCCTCCTGGAGTGAGGTGTTGTCAGGGACTCCAGCGTCGGAAGATTCCTCTTCCCGACTTTGCTCCGCTTCGGGATGTCATCATCATCATTGTCCTCCTATTCCCTCATGGCTTGAACCATTGCTCTCTTTGTCTCAGGTGGAACCTCCTCGTCGAAGAAGGCTAAGCACAGCAGCTCCTCCTATAGGTACCACAGGTGGTTCTCCAGATTGGCCTAAGACACCTTCACGATCTGGGGGTCGGAGTAGGTCCGCAGCTTCTGCAGAAGATCCAGGTTAGTCCTAGGAGCAGCAGCAGCGAGTGAAGCGGTGAACCATGGCTTCATGTACACCTTGACGGCGAAAAGGGCGACATCTCGGCGCATTTCTCCTCCCGCTTCGTCAGGTCGTGGAGTTGGTCCCAAAACATCCATATCTTCAAGCTGTAAAGGATTTTGGCCATCCATCGGGCCCAGTGCATTGTCCCAGGATGCTTGAAGGAATCCAGGCACAGACCCTCCCAGGTAAATGACTTCCAGCTCCAGGTACTCTCGGTAGTCATCCCTGAACAATTTGGTGGACAGTTCGGAAGAAGCAAAGTCCAGCAGTGCCTTCCGTTCCTCCTCGATGAACAGGTGAGTGTCGTCCGAGTACCATCCTGTTCGGAACTGCTTCTTGTTGAGGAGGTTCCACTGCTTTTGAAAGCGGCGGAACACTTGAATGTCTGGTCCGGAGGAGGGCCCCGCGCATCCTCCGAAGACTGCTCCCATGATAACTTTCAGAATATAGTGCCGGCAGGCAAATTAAAGTATCCCCCGACCCGGCTTCCGCTCCAGGAAGACGCAGGCCCCGGAATGGCGCCCCGGTATTTGCAGCCGTCGTGTCTAATGACATTCCCACAACCTTGTCCTCTAGATCCCATTCCTGAAGGAGGGAGTAGACGGCATTCACCTGCTGGTCCCCGTGCCAGAATCCAGCTTGGGAACTCCGAGGAGCTGGGTCTCACCACTGGTAATGGACGTGACTAGCACGGGGAGTCTGTCCACTCTCTCTCCGGAATCCAGGAGGGAAGGAAGGAGCTTCCCGTCCCAGTGAACGACACATGGTTCCCCAGTTTCCTTGAATCCTTCCTTGAGGTCGGCCAACTTCTCAGCATGATACTGCTCACGGTAACGCTTCACAGAGCATCGGCTGATGTTCAACTCCGCGGGATCATGGGCTAAGCTCTTGGCCACCACTGTCAGGACATAGGGAGCCATCCTGCGGCATATCTTGGCGCGGTCTAGGGCAGCTGTAAGTCCAGGGGTCCACAGATTCTGCACTGGAGTCTGTTTCATCTTCGGGGGACTCGCATGGTGGATGAAAACGCTGACCACTTGGCCGGAAGAGGGGAGTTTGTTCCCTCGGATGGCATCCTCAAAGCCAACTAGAAAAATGCCACGGTTTTTCGACATTTGTGGAAGAGAAAGAGAATGCTCGACTTCAAGAATCTGCTCTCCTCAACATCCCAGAACCAAGGCATATGGTATGACACTCAGAAACAGGCTATAATCTATTCGCTGTAAGTAGGCGAGAAATAATTACCTCTAACCTCTGTAACTCAAAAACTACTAGAGTAATCATGCTAATATTTCTACCATGTGGGAGAAGTCAGTCAAATAATAGATGTGGGAATTTACAGCCAATATGCTCCAGCCCTTTTTGAGTTACGGAGGATAGAGGTCATGATTTCTCGCCAACTTACAACAAAGAGATTATAGCAAAAACTTCAGACACATTTAGCCACCACTAAATATTGCACAATCATGCTGAAAAGAATACCACTATATTTTCACAGCAAGAGGAAAAGAAAAAAAGGCGGGGAGCAAATTAACTCGAAAGTTCATCTTTTTGGACCACTCTAATATATATAGTATATACTGTATAATATTATTATGTTTTTTACTCCAACCAACTTCACATCTAAACTCAATTAATGAAATCAACAAATAGAACAGTGTCATAGATATATAAATGTTAATCCCATCAATCATTCCTAATGATCTAACAATATCACTTTATATCAAACGGTTATTTTCCTTCAATTGTATGCTATTATCACTACATATATAAATGGCAACTTATTTATATAATGTGCACACATATAGAAAGTTTAGTTTTCCACGCTGAAGATGAAAATAAATAAATATGTATTTGAATTAAATTCAATTGTACTGTTCTACCTACTGTTTAAATTAATTATATTATTTTACATTCCTACAGCAACACACACAAACACACACACACACACGCAAACACACACAAATACACACCTTGAGTTCAGACTCGCATGGCTGACCCTCGGAGACTGAAGCATCTGATAAGTTTCCCACAATTACTACTGTTGTGCTCCAGGGTCACGCAGAAGATCCCCTTTTCCATTCAATGGTGCAGAGCTTGAACATAACCTTCGTGTCTTATATTAACCCTTTCAATAAGGTAATTGTATTCTTGTTAATACGAGAAGATCTAACTTAACGTTGGAAGGAACTCAGTCATACCAAATGGGAAATCAAATGCAATTAGCACTTATGCTTTTGCAATGCCTTCCTAATCTGGATAAAATCGTCTAGTAAAAGAGAAAAAACAAAACGTTTTCATTAACAGCGTTTATTTTTAGTGAAAGTGCCATGCAGAATAAGTTGCAAGCAACTCCATGCTTAAATATAATTAAGAAATAATATTAAACTTTTATATTATAAACAATTATGGTGTTACTAGCAATTAGGATAAGAGATAAATAGTTGTGAACAAAATATTTTATTTGATCATAGTCAATTTATAATCTCCCGATATAGCCTTCAATCTCCATCAGTAGATGCCGATCTTCCTTCGAAATAGAAATAATACAAGCAATGATGAGCGTACGAACTTCACAACTACACTTATTCAACTGCTCGATACATCCCAATTTAATAAAATGTTGTTCAGTAACATAGTCACCTAAATTTATCCCCCAATTCTCTCCCATACAGCAAAGTGATAAGAGAAGCTTGTCAGACCCATCTCTCCCGTGGCTATTCCCGTTTCACTCACAAATGTCTGCTCTAGTGCTTGACCATCCTTCCACATCATTGAGGAAATATTACCAAACATCCTGACTATTATACTAAATCTAACCGGTTTTATATACAGTAGCTATGTATATATGGCAAAATTGCATGACACCTGATTAACATATATACACTTTATAACTTCGATCATCTTCATTGAGGTAATTTGATACATGTATGCCAATATTGAAATGCTTATGTTAAACTAGGACGTTAGGTTGAACATGTTAGTGGTTATATAAGTGTTATCTGCCCGTTATGACCATGATACAAGTGACCTTGGCACCCTTAGCCCTTATAGCTATTATCCTGCCTTTTTTTTTTTTTTTTTTCCTATATTCCAACTACTTCATCTCGGGCATAGGCTGATAGCCTTTATACTCAACCGCTGAACAGGGTGAGGCCCGTGAGGTCTTGTTCCAGTCTAGGGAGTGAGACATGCGAAGCTTCACGGCTCGAATCAATTCCATCTCTGAAGCTGCTCCGCCTCTGCGCTTCACAGTCTCATCCCCCAGGCTTGGACCCTCACTCTGAGAACGCCACCTATTGAATAATTAACTCACTATAGGCAATGCCCCCCTGTAGCATATTTTAGAATATGGGAATATTCATACAATGCTATTTAATCAGGAAACAATGAGGGTATTTTGGGGGCATTTCGGTGTGCTGTGGTAATGCGCTGATACTAGGTACAGCACAAATTCCATCCCAATAATATCTTTCCATTAACATATTGGGATTCGAACCTGGGTCCATTGGATTACCAGTCCAGTGGCAAGACCACTCCGCCACACCTCCGCTGGACCCTGGTGCCGGTAATCTCCTTCAGTGTTCATCAGTCGGGTTATGTCAGGGATCACAGAGAAGGGGGACAGTTGAAGGTGGTGTGTTGTTGTAATTAAATAAAGCCATGATATATTGGGGAGCGAATAATATATTCACGCACAATGGTTGCTTCCCACCTTAACACATTCAAATATATTTTATATAATCAAAAGTGAACGAATATATCAGATAAGGATTTATCAAGTTGGTTTATTGACATTTGTTTTCTTCTTTAATAATAATACAAAATTGGTAAAATTTGAATCATATAGCTAGGACATTAATTTTGAACAAGCGGTTGAGACAATTATAAACAGTGTTCATTTGTGGTCACTTTAACTGGGCATTTTTTTAGCTGTATGGAAAACAGTTGAGATACAGTAATGATGGCATTATAAATGGATCACAATGGCTTGATCTTTATGCTTCAACGATTTGTATGTAACATTGCGGCAACTTACTAGCTAAACGATTAAATAATGTACTAACAAAATATGAAAACATAGCATATCTAGAAAAGACGGAAAACTCGTGAGACTTCTCCACAATAAATTCAAGACCGAGTGATGTTTATTCTTACGTACCGTATTGTTCTTTTTGCTAATTACAGGTATGATTATTCCTCACATTTTCTTGTTTTGAAATGCTCATACTGTAGAGTCGAAATTATACTGTGTATCCCCAAAAACCTCAATGTGGGTGATTGTATTTAAATCAACATTAAATGATTAAATATACTGTAAGTACTATAATATATTGTATTGTACAACGCATCCTAAATAATTAATGAAATATAACTACTATAACATTTTGTATTGTACAACTAATCCATCGATGCCCCTCTGAAGTTGCCGGAGAAACCGTCTAATAAACTGCACCTATGCGTAGTTACACTTTACCTTTTCTGCCACCCATCCATCTCCAACATTCCAACTTACCTGCAAGACAAACAGAATCACTGGTTAATAAAAACAGCCCATGGAATATATTAATGCAAGGCAAAATAATACAAAACATTTTATAACATGTAATTGTTAGACTCAATGCTGGGATGATCTTGATAGGATATAGTGCCAGTTTGATATCTACACATTAGTTATTGACGTTTTTTAATACAACCGGTAATATTGTAGCCGACTCAAGACAGAGCAAGAACAGGGAAAACACAAAAACAACACAAAACAGCAAATAAACACAGATAAAAAGCACAAACTCACACACATCTAGGTCACCCAGGAGAAGACCCAGAGACCAGGGTCACCAAGGTCGCTCCAGCACTCCCCCGGCCCCCGACCACCCGGAGAGGTTCCGATCTCGGCAGGCAGACATGCAGCGGAGCCAAAGCTACAAGCCCTCCCACCACACTTCGAGGCGCACCCTTCATATTAATCGTCTCCCCGGGCCAGGCGCCTGATGGACTATTATCTAGTCCAACTTGCGCCCGACCCCTTACTCCAAATTACCACGTGTTCACTCAACTATTCACAAGCATTCTCCATTCACTCCTGTCCACCACCACTTCCCCTGCCTGATCTATAGTCATTCCTCTATCATCCAAAGCCTTTCTTACACAGTCTCTCCATCTCAATGGGGGTCTTCCTGCCCTTCTATCTCCCCTTGTACCTGACTCACATATTCTCTTTGTAAGCCTTTCATCTCCCATTCGTTCAACATGACCATACCAGCTCAGCACCCTTCTGTCCACTCTGGCTGACAAATGTTCCTGCTGCCCCACTCTCCTACGTATCTCTTCATTCCTCAATCTGTCTCTACGAGTAACTCCACACATACTCCTCAAGCAGCTCATCTCCATCACATCCAGCCCTCTTTTCTCCTTTTTCTTCAGAGCCCATGTCTCAGCCCCATACATCACTGTTGGCACAACAATTCCTTGATACAGTGCACTTTTTACTTTCACTCCGAGATTTCTCGTCTTCCACATACTTCCCATTGCTCCGAAAACCTTCCTTCCTTCACACACTCTCTGTTTTACCTCCACTTCCATACCTCCACTCCTGCTTATCGTTCCTCCTAGATATTTAAAACACTCTACTTGTTCCAATATTTCCCCATCCAGCCTCACATCTAGATTCACCCTATGCTCTCCCCTATTACACACCATTACTTTACTTTTATTGACGTTCACCTTCAGTTTCCTCCTTCCACAAACCACACCAAACTCTTTGACTACCCGCTGCAGTTTCTCATCAGAATCCGCCACCAATGCTGTGTCATCAGCGAACAGCAACTGATTCAACTCCCAATCTCTACCATTCTTCCCTACTAAACCCAATCCTCTTCCCATAGTTCTCCTTTTCACCTCCCTCACCACACCATCCATAAACATATTAAACAGCCATGGTGACATTACACAACCCTATCGCAAACCTACCTTTACCTCAAACCATTCACTCAACTCACCATTTCCTACTCTCACACATGCTCTGCTCCCTTCATAAAAACTCTTAACTGCTTCTAACAAATTTCCTCCTATTTCATAAATCCTTAACACCTTCCACATTGCTTCACGGTCCACACGATCATACGCTTTTTCCAAGTCCATAAATGCCCAAAATATCTCCTTATGCTTCTCTAAATACTTCTCGCATAACTGTCTTACTGCAAACATCTGATCCACGCACCCTCTTCCCCTCCTAAAACCGCACTGTTCTTCTCCTATTGCAACTTCCGTACACTTTATTATCCTCTCTATCAACACCCTGCCATACAGCTTTCCAACCACTGACAATAAACTAATACCTCTATAACTTGAACACTCCTGCCGATCTCCCTTCCCCTTGTACAACGGCACAATACATGCACTCTTCCAGTCTATTGGTACCATTGACACAGCAAAGCACACATTGAAAAGTCTCACCAACCAATCTATTATCACATCTCCACCCTTCTTTATACACTCCACAGCAATACCATCCAAACCTTCTGCTTTTCCCGCTCTCATTTGTTTCACTGCTTCTTTCACCTAATTTTCCTCAATCCTTTCATTCATTGCTCTGTCTTGAGTCGGCTACCCCCAAAATGGGGATTGGGCCTGAGCATATAGATAGATAGATAGATAGGTAATATTGTTCATAAAATATAGTTCATGTGTACGCTGGTTGCCTGAAATTCAGTGAAGGTCATTACACATAATGTACAGTACATCCCTTGGCACTGGGAGTGTTTGTAAATTGGAGTTTGATCTGTTCTAAGAATATATATGATTTCGTAATATACCACACGATTATAGATAAATGAAATATGACGATTATTCCGAAATTGCAAGATGTTTAACATCATATTCAAAGTAATATACACCTTTTAATAGTATTCAAAGTAATATACACCTTTTAATAGTATTCAAAGTAATATACACCTTTTAATAGTATTCAAAGTAATATACACCTTTTAATAGTATTCAAAGTAATATACACCTTTTAATAGTATTCAAAGTAATATACACCTTTTAATAGTATTCAAAGTAATATACACCTTTTAATAGTATTCAAAGTAATATACACCTTTTAATAGTATTCAAAGTAATATACACCTTTTAATAGTATTCAAAGTAATATACACCTTTTAATAGTATTCAAAGTAATATACACCTTTTAATAGTATTCAAAGTAATATACACCTTTTAATAGTATTCAAAGTAATATACACCTTTTAATAGTATTCAAAGTAATATACACCTTTTAATAGTATTCAAAGTAATATACACCTTTTAATAGTATTCAAAGTAATATACACCTTTTAATAGTATTCAAAGTAATATACACCTTTTAATAGTATTCAGAATTGTATATATTTTTTCCTCCAATTCCCTCTCAAGGCATAGGCTTTCTATATTCTGTAGATCCAATCATCTTACTCCATATGACAAATATGATGTTGAGTTTTGCAGCCGATTCTACGCTGCTTGCTATTCCAAAACCAGGAAACGTTTAAAGGAAACCTTTATATGACGTTTGTCATACTTAACATACTGTTTGTCTACTCACAGACACCGACGCAAATAATCCTAAAAATGCTACCAGGTAAAAAGCTGCCGATCAAAGGTATCCAGATATAAAAATCCGGACCTTATGTCTACAAAGTTAATTTAATAAATGAGTACTGTAAGTTTATTAAAGTAATCGGATAATAGTTGAGGAAAGGAGAAAATCTTAAGAGGTGATGGTTGTTTCTTTCTGGACTCACTTCTCCCTCGTGTTGAGCCCCATTAGTTTATGGATTTTAAGACATTTGGCCCATTAGTTTGTCTATTTTGAGATATTTCGCCCAATTTTTGTGTAAATATTAAGATCTTTCGTTAAATTTAGGTGTCGATTTTATTCCTGGCAAGCGATAGTAAGCCTATAATATAGTAGTAGTAAGTGGCCTTTGGCCGGGACATTTTTAAACAAAAACATTACAAATTCCACTTGGGATGTTTTTTAAGCTTGATGGAGGCTTAGGGAGGAAACATATAACATAATTATAATAAAATAAATACGCCCATCCTCCCATAACCCCTTCTGTACCGGCGACGTTATTTTTACTTTATTATGGCTACTATTAGATGTTTCAAAAGCGCCTCCAACAACGGACAGTCTTCGAACTATCTCACTTAAACCATTTTGCTACCACAGATCATCTGAAGTTCCACAAAATCCTCTAAATATAGCTAGAATAAAATGAAAAAGATGTCGCCGGTACAGAAAGGGTTATTGCACCTAAGTAAGGTACTTTAGGTGCTTCTTAAAATCGTCTAGTTTTACCTAAATTAATAATGTTGGCTATATTTTATATAATATTGTCTCCGAGACGTCTTTTCTAAGCTTAATTCAGTAAAATGTGAACTAAGTAAACTAATTCAATAATAAAAGAGGTTCAACTAAACACTATTAGACATTATAACCCAATGTTAACATGTGCCACAGTAGTATATGTACTAATTTGTGCTGCGAAAATGGTTAAACCATTCAGTACCAGTGACATCCTTGTACATTTAGTCTGGCTGCAGCTAGAGGATGTTATTCAGTTTTAAAAAGGCATCCAGTAATTAACAGGCTTAGAAATATCTCACTTAACCCTTTTTGTTACCACATATTTTTCTTATAATACACGAAATCATGTAAACGGTTAACATAACTTTATCATTTAATTCAATAATTGGCAGTTTGTCATGACCTAACGAAGACAGTTTATTACATACGATGTTTCGAAGTATTCATGCTGATTCTAGTAAAGATAATTTTCTAGATTTAATTACATGTGAAAACTGTCATTCTGATATTCGCAATACGTATACAGTATATGTATTCCAGATTCATTAAAACGCTTTGGATTTTGTTAATCCAAAGTTTCCAATCAATGCAAATTATTGGTTTTAACAACAGTTAATCAAAAGTAGATAACTATCAGTTTGGTGTATCGTTGGGCGCTGTGTCAATTAATGCAAATATTGCTACTATATTTGGCCAAGCATCATGAAAATATGTTTAGTTATGATCATTACGTACACAGTGCTTCAAAGTAGTATAATAATGGCAATATATAGAGTGCTAGCACTAGGAAACGAAGTAACTGATATATTATAATATTATATTATATGGCGTCATTAACCCATTCAGTACCAGGGACGTCCTCTTCATCGTACTCTGGCAACTATTAGACAATTGTATGCAGCTTCAGAAGGACCTCTAGCAATAATAAGGCTTCCAAGTATCTCAACCAACCATTTTAACGACACAGATCCCTCCTAAGCTGCAGGATAACTTCTATCTATTGCCTGATACCGTCATCCCCGAAGGGGTGACCACGAACGAACCGCCCCCATGCACCTCTGTCCCCAGTCAGTTGATGCCCCTCCTCCCAACCAGCACCGCCTTCATCCATATACTTCCTCACTCCATCCTTCCACCTCTCTTTCGGTTTACTCTCCCTCTCCGTCCTTCCACCTCGCTCTCGTACACCCTCTTAGTCATTCTCTTGCTTCCCATACGTTCCATTCCTTAAGGTGTTCCTTTTCACACTTTCCAGCACATCTACCTCCACACCACACCTCCTTCTTACTTCCTCATTCGTCTGTCTATCCCTCCATGTAACACCGCACGCACTTATCAAGTAACTTATTTCCACCCCTCTCACTCTTGGTCTGAGTCTCTCAACCAACGTCCATGCTTCGCTTCCGTAAGTGACTGTCGGTATTACCACACTGTCATGCAAGGACTTTTCACTTCCATACTGACCACCCGATTTCTTGTTACTGCTTTCAGCGTTCCTACAACCCTCTCCCGCACTTCTTCATCCATAGCCCCATCTTTACTCAACACACTGCCCAGATACTTAAATGAGCTGACAATCTCCATAGCCTGACCGTTCAACTTCACCTCATACTCTGTGGCTTCACCCCTTTCGAAGACCATAACCTTACTCTTCCCCGCATTTACCTTCAGATTCCGTTTTCGCACACTCTTCCAAACATATTTACCAGACCCTGCAACTCCCATTCGCTATTGCTCATCAGAACTGTATCATCAGCAAACAGCAGTACAGGTAGCTTCCACTCATTTCCCTCCCTTATCAGCAATATACCAACATCCACTGCTCTTCCTTGTATTTCTTTCATGACTCCATCCATATATACAGTAAACAACCACGGGGACATCACACACCCCTTTTTCAACCCAACATTCAGGTCAAAGAACTCGCTCTGCTCATTCTCCACACGTACTGCCACCTTTGCACCCTCATAATGCTCTTCGCTGCTTTCAGCAACTTGCCATCTACTCCGTATATTATAAGTACTTTCCACATACCTTCTCTATCCACTCTGTCATAGGCCTTCTCCAAGTCCATAAAGGCAACATACACCTTTTGTTGCTTCTCCAGATATTTCTCCACAACACAATTCAGGGTAAAATTCTGATCTACACATCCTCTTCCCTTCCTAAAACCGCCCTGCTCGTCACATATCCATTTCACTGTTCTCACTATCACTCTCTCAATCACTACCCTACTGTACACCTTCCCTACTACGTTTAGAAGACATATTCCTCGGTGGTTACCACACACTCCTCTTTCCCCTTTACCCTTATATAGGGGGACTATTATGCCTGTCTTCCAGTCATCAGGTGCACTCCCCTTCTCCCCTGCTAGTTTGCAAATTTTTCATACCCATTCGATCACTATCTCACCACCATACCTCAACATCTCCCCACACACTCCATCTGTTCCTGGTGCTTTCCCCAACTTCACTTTTTTCATGGCTTCCCACACTTCTGACCTCCTGATCTCCACCTCATCCTCCATTACTTCTCTTCTTCTCCCTCCCATACCCCATCCAACTATGTTTGCTGGTGCTTCATTCCTTACATTTAGCAACTCGTTGAAGTACTCCCTCCATCTTTCGACTCTCTTGCTTCTCGGCTAATATTCTCCCATTCTTATCTTTAACACCCTTACTGTTTCCCTTGCTACCTTCCCTAACTTTCTTGACTTCTTTCCAGAACAGTTTCTTACACTCCCTCCATTTTACACTCAGATTCCTTCCAAATTCCTTATCTACTCTTCTCTTACTTTCCTTCACTACTCTCTTCACCACTCTCTTTCTCTCCACTAGCTAAAATCAAATATAACACACGTTGCTGGTACTCAACGGGTTAATATAAGCACATTTGACAATACTAGCTATCATTTTTACATTTTTTTTTTGACAAGCACGCACTTAAGTTTGTTAGGTTGTTGTCCGTAGCATGACACTAATAGCCAGAAGATAATAATGAATATATATGGCCTGCTTCACATGTTTATTACTTACATAACTCAGCCTATTTGTGTATCCGTTTACCAGATTATTACCAATACATTTTCCTCCGTGTTTAACCCCTCTTTGGCGGGGCCCGACTTAAGTCGGTCTAGAGAACCAAGGACTATGTGGCGGGGCCCGACTTAAGTCGGTAGCAATTTTGAGCACATAATTGGCTCTGTGAGAGAGACGAGCGGTGGGAGGAGCGTTGGTTGGCTCTGACCGTTCGGCACGGCTCCCTCGCCACGACTGCCGTCCCATCCACACACATCCACACTCATTGCCTCGCTACACAGGGAATTATGTAAGGAGATTACCGTATTTTAGCGATTTTTCCTTCGTGTTGCACGATCGTTGCAAGAGAACGCGTGGTCGTAGAAGGATGGTTCTGGTGTCATTGGAAAGCTCAATTATCGCCCTTTCTCGGATACATAATTGTATTACGCTCTGGCTCTTGTTTATGCATGAAAAAGATGACGGAAATAAGCTTGTTTAGGGTAAAACTACCCGCTTGGCAGGTAGTAGAAGTTACCGACCTAGCCGCTCGTTGAGTGTTAAGGGAGTAGTAGATATTTTATTGGTCTGTTTGTGTATGCTATTTTACATTTTATAGTAACCTCGCTAGACTTCCATCAAGCTTAAACAAAATCCCTAGACCAGGTTTCAAGATACATTTGTAAAAATTTTGGTAGAAAAATGTCTGGGCCAAAGGATGGTTACTCTTAGAATTACAGGCTCGCTATCGCTCACCAGGAAAAAATCGACATGTAAATGACCCGAAAGATCTTGATATTGACAAAGAAATTGGGCATAAAGGTCTTAAAATCGCCAAACTAATGGAACGAATGTCTTAAAATCTCAACGCTAATGGGACTAAACATGAGGAAGAAAAGCAACTACCTTTCCATTAACCCACAAATCTATACAGTCGATTTTCTTCTTCCATGTTAAGGAACGTTGTGCCACAGAAGGTCAATGTCTTTAAGGGGAAGTATTTTTGTCTGAACCCCCTTTCTCCTTCATGTTTAACACCATTAGTTTTCAAATTTTAAGATTTTCGCCCATTTATTTGTATATATCAAGACCTTTTGTGCCATTTAGGTGTCGATTTGGTCAATGCTGAGTGATAGCGAGCCTGTAATTTAGGAGGAACCTGCTTTTCGCTGGGTCATTTTTCTATCGAAAAAAAACCCAGCTTTATCTTGTATGGAAGTTTTTGAATATGTTGTTTAAGCTTGATACATGTCTAGGAAACAAACTAAAATAAATATATATACCAGCAATAATAAGAAATAAATACATAAATATAATAATGTCTCTATAAATGCATTTAAACGACTCTTCTACACCATACAGTTAGTTAGTGAACAATGTGTTTATGAACAGCCAAGCAGTTATGGAAGTGGTTTATTTATATCTTCATATTTACACTATCTCCTCAAAGTCCTTCAAATTGATAATAGGTTTTCAAATGAGTGTCCATGTGGTCGAACATATATAATCTTCATTTATTTTACAAAAATGTTGTCTCCACCCTCGAATCAAACCTTTTCCTAAACTACTGTATAATGGGATAAACATATATTGTGTGTTCCACTTAAAAGTGTTTGAAGGGAATTTATTAAATAATGTTCAATTAATGAAGCAAAACATATAATACAAATAGATACAAACACCAGCTAGTTACAATTGTCTCTATCAAAATAGATGCCCATATTCATGACCACTATTGTACCAGGTTATTTGTGTTCAGTTGAATTTACCCTATGCAGTCTATGGCCAGGCCAATATTCCGGATTATACAACAGCATGGCGCTTTGCAACCATCACCGCCGCTCCTGCAACAACAGCCAACATTGCCAGGCCATCAATCCCGACACCACCAGCTCCCCTTCTTTTTACCACAACCCTCCCAGACACTCTACCATTCTTCTTGCTCAACCCAAACACGCCAAAGAAGATAGAATAGAGACACCACCAAAATGCCACAGTCTCCCATGCCTGCCACCACCAAAGAAAACGCGGAGAAACAAGCTCCTCTTCCAGTTGGGTTATTTTGTTTATTTATTAATTTATTTATTAATTTATTTTTGTTATCGACGTGCCTAACCTACTATTAACCCTTTACCTAATCCTTCAGTAACAGAAGGAACCAAGTCTGACCCCATCACTTGAGTATCTGTGGTCCCTCTTCCCCAGAAAACTAACACCAGCAGGAAGTACTACAGCAGGCTAGAGGCGAGATACATCCACTTTTCGGCAGCTTTTAAGCTCCAGCGCTACCTTAGGCTGTAAGATTATCGCTATCTCAGGGTTATCTTGGTTCTTTGCTAACTCCAGAAGACCACCACTAGTCGCTACCTCAGGACTATCGAGATTCGCTACCTCAGGTGTCTCGACCAGTATCGCTACCTTAGGACACTGGACCAGTGTTATTACCTCAAAATACTGGACACTTGCTAGGTGAGGAGGCAGTACATATTCGTACGCCTGTCAAAGTGGCTTTTACGCCGATACCACCGCCAATCCGCTAAAGGAAGTCTGAGACGACACCAGACGACCCCAGAGAAGCAGAGACAAGACAGAAGGAGAAGAGGCCAGAGCCAGGCCCTGCCCGAGACTCCAGGAAAAAGTATCTTTCAGAGACAGAGGAGCAAAGTACAGTGCTGCTTTTGGTTCTCTGTTTCTGAGATCCATTCGTAGCTACTAAATTCAACAGTATACACCCTATCATTTACAATTAAACCTTAAGAATGTATGTTTGTGTACACATTATAGACCACTTTGTCTATAATATTAATCATATAGAAATCCTTATATAAATGTCAATACCCAAAATAACACCACTATAATAAACCTTAGTTATGTCCCCTGTTCCCCCCTCTCCCATCCATTTACTTGTTCTGCCTTTTTAATGTTTAACCAATATTACCCGTTATCCACTTACAAACTTAAGCATAATTGTTTGTTCAATAACATGTATACTCTATGTTTGATTCACTCACAGTTGTAGTCAATAAGCCAATTAATAGATTACGGGTAAGATAATTTGATAACATATTCACAATAAAGCAGCCTTTTTGAGTTTCACTAACTTCGCCTAAGTACCAAAATAGGAACAGAGAAATACAATGTTTGCTAATGATATTATTGTCCTTCATCAATAACTAAAAGAAAATAATACAAAGACAACTTTGGAATTGTTCCCTCATTTCTCCATTTCTGAATATACATAGATCACAGACTCTCATTTGACTTGGTGCAATTTGAAAGTTGATAGCAGATAGAAATCTGGCTAAGACTAAGCGATGTTGTTCATCCAAACGTTACATATGATGAAGGTAATACAAATGTAATCTTAACCTTAGAAGAGTTCTTTCCACATCTGGATATAATCACCAAATGCTAGCCAATATATATAAGCCTAAGCGTCATCAGACTGAAATCGACGATCAATGTAACACCTCCAATACGTGTCATTATTTTGTAATTTCCGTCATATAATAAGCTTGAGTTCTTAAAACAGAAAATACATATACCAATCAAAGAAATATACAATCAATATCCCGCAATATCACGCATGAGCTTCCTAATATATATAACATAGTACAACGGTGACTATAATACAATGAACATGATGCCATAGTGTTGAACACTGTAACCTGTGAAATGCAAATATCCAGTAAAACATTAATGGAAACAGTGTGAAAAGCATCAGTAGTGTTTGTATAGTATTCTACCTTTTGTATTTTGTATATTTCCAAAGTAAAGTAAATAATAATATTATAAAAAAATATAATTTTAACATACAAGCTTTGTTAAACACTGCAGTATGTTTGTTCTCAACTAAAGAGAGAATAATTACTTAAAATGATGTATAGGTGACCCGCAACTTTCAACTCTCAATTTTCATGTTAACACATTACGAGCGGGTGGGTCGGTAACTTCTATTACCCACCATGCGGGTGGTTTTACCCTAAATGGGGTTGTTTCTGTGCTCTTTTTCATGCATAAACAAGATCCAGAGCGTAATACAAGTATCTATCCCTGAAAGGGCGTAAACAGAGCTTTCAATGACGCCCGAACCATCCTTCTACGACCACTGGTTCTCTTGCAACGATCGTGCAACACGAGTGCAAAAACCCTAAAAATAAGGTAATTTCCTTACATAATTCCCTGTGTAGCGAGTGAGAGAGGGTGGAGGAGGGTGTAATCAATTTCAGTCGACCCACGGCGGTGGTGGCGAGCGGTCAGGAGGGAATCTATGCTCCTCGCACCGCTCAGCTCTCTCTCACAGCACATTACGTGCTCAAAATTGCACTCGACATCTGTCGAGGCCCGCATATGGGCACATTTTCTTTAACTCGACATATGTTGTGCGCCGATGGTTAAGGGTTAACACCTTACGAGCGGCCTATGCGGTTTTTTATGTGTACCGCACAGCGGGGTGTTTTTAGCCAAAATAGGGCTGTTTACGTGATCATTTTCATGCCTAAATAAGACCCAGAACGTAAAACAAGTACCTATCCCTGAAAGGGCATAAACAGAGCTTTCGAATGACACCATAACGATCCTTGTATGATGGATAGTTTTCTTGCAATAACCGTGCAATGCGAGTGCAAAAAGCAGGTAATTCGGTACTTTCAGTACATAATTGAGTATGTAGCGAGTGAGAGAGGGAGGAGGGAGCTGAGATTTGTGTCAGTAGGTTCGCCGCGGTGGTCTGGAGCAGTCATACGCTCGCTAGTCTCCTGCCACCACTTGTCTCTCTCTCTCAGCCACATTACGTGCTGAAATTGCCACTCGAGTTATGTCGAGCGCCGCCACATAGTCCAGCTTTATTTAACTCGACTTATGTTGCTCGCCGCTAAATAAGGGTTAAAGAGGTGAGTTCTCTCTTCACAGATTAAAGTTTAATTTCATCTGATATATTATGTAGTCACAAATCCTGAAATAATATATATATGACTCAAAGCCGATTATATAGGCATATATATATATATTAGAGATGTACCAAATATCCGCATTCGCATCCTTGTCCACATTTGCAATGCAAGTAACATCCCCATCTGCATCCGCACTTTTATAATGAGGACATGAGGATATTACAAAACATATCAATGCAAACATAAAAAATATAATATATATTATATATTGGTATTCCATATATAATTA